>OY987328.1:136532966-137132966 GCA_963920685.1 Polydrusus tereticollis
AGGCTCGCGGCTCGGGCAGTAAGTGGCAAATCCGTATTTAACATTTCTTCTATGACGCTGACGCCATTTTTTTCATAAGTAGGTGTAGGTAGTGTTGTGTTTGTACGTTGATTAGTGGTAGTACATACTTCAACCAGAGCAAGGGTAAGTACCTACTATTAATTACAGGGTATTGCTGATGCATAAAAAAGGATTTTTTTATTTCCAGTAAAATTTATCTTTTGTTTATTTTTGCATATCCTTATCGCCATGCTGGATTTATGAATTACTTTAAACTTTATCACTTTATTCACTTTTAGATCATTTTTAGGTTAACTTAATGGGAATTTTAGAATTGTGGATTTACCACCTAAAGTACCCATAACAACGGGACATTTTAGATTACTTTAAGAAGTTGTTGGCCTACTCCTTAAAATTTCAATATTCAATTCAATTGCCAATAAAGTTCACCCTCGAGTTAACCTAAAAATGGCCTTAAAGTGCATAAAGTGATAAAGTTTAAAGTACTTAGTTCATAAATCCAGCATGGCGATAAGGATATGCAAGAATAAACAAGAGATAAATTTTACTAGAAAATTATATACAGTAAAAATTAGAGATTTCGTCTACAAAACTCCACTAACATAAGTACAATACTAGAAATCAAGAAATCATTTGTCATGCAGCAGCAATACACTGCAATTAATAGTAGGTACTTACCTCTGCTTCGGTTTCGTTGGTTGAAGTGTGTACTTACCCCTAATAAACGCTTACACAATATATTTAGTAGTGTCAATTAAAAGTGGATTACTGGTGAAAACAAAATATTTTTAGACGTGACAGTCACGTCATTTAAAAACGTAAAAATGACGTGAGATATTGACGTCATCGGTCTGTGACATTAGGAGGTAATTTTCATGTCATATTATTGTCATATAGTCACGTCATATCTGGTAATAAGTCACCAGAATATGACGTAATTTTGACGTTCTCCTGCGGACTGGGTATTAAGATATTCTTTCTGTTTTGACTAAGTAAGAGGTACCGAAAACATCTTTGTTTTATTCCTTACATATTATGTTATAATCCTTGTTAAGCACAAATTTCGTATCTAGTGAGTTGTGCTTTTGTTATTATATCAACATATACATTGTGTGTATAAACTCTGAAAACGGCTAATAACATCACAATTTATTGGCCGATTTAAACCAAATTTGGTACAGTTGTGTAAGAGGATCTGACGCACTGAATAACGATATTGGCGTTGTTGCCAGCTTTTTAGTTTGTCTGGAATTCGAACGAATTTTATATTTTTAAATGTAAAACCTTGTATATTTTTTCATTTATAGTTTTTAGTTTAATTTGTTACACTTTTGGTATAACATACTTTATTCCTAATATCAGTAGTTTCCGAAACAACGGCATATTTTGAAAATATTAACAAATTGTGTTTTATTTATTAATAAATTAAACACCAGTTCAGTTTTGATGTAAAGTCACAAAAGCTGTCATTTTTACAGGCAAAAATGTCTTTAACTGGAAGTGAAAGAATTACAATTCTTATGATGAGAGGATATGGCGAGAGGGTCAGCTCTTACGAAGGGGTTAAAAATCTATTTAATGACGCATTTCCAAACCGAGATCCAATTTCAAAAGCAACTGTTCTAAAAACTGTCCGACGGTTCGAAGAAACTGTAAATTCTAGAGATATGCGACGATCAGGCCGACCAGCAGTAGTAGATGAAGAGAAAAGTTTAGAAATTTTACAACATGTTGTTGAAACCCCTGTTTCTTTATTAAGAAAAATTTCTTAAGTAAGTGACGTCTGCTTCAAATCCGTCCATAATGTTTTAATAAAACATAAATATCACCCTTTCAAAATACATGTAGTTTAAGAGTTATCAGAAGATGATTATAAGCGAAGAATTGAATTTTGCGATATTATGATGTCAAGGTTTGACCCGAATAACCAGTTTTTCAAATTTATAGTATTTTCGGACGAAGCAACATTTATGCTAAATGGTAAAGTCAATAGACACAACTGTATGTTTGGATGAATGAATTTGAAATTGAATGTGTGGGCTGGGCTTCTAGGTAACCACAAGATCGGTCCATTTTTTATTGATGGAAATTTGACATCACAACTTTACCTTGAGCTCTTGGAAACGCAAATAGTGCCTACTATACGAAATGTGATGGGTCCAAATTATGCAAGTACATTCTTCCAACAGGACGGAGCTCCTCCCTATTTTGGTCGAAACATGCGCGAATTTTTGAACAACACTTTTCCGAATAGGTTACGTGGATCGGTAGAGGGGGTACAATCTAGTGGCCACCTAGGTTCCCTAATTTGTCGCCTAACGACTACTTTTTATGGGGACACTTGAAGAACAGAGTTTATACCACAAAACCTCAAGATTTGGCCGATTTGCAGCGTCGAATTTTGGACGAATTTGAATTATATACACAATTGGAACTCAATTTCACTCTGAATAACTTTTGCTATATTTGTCGGATTTTGGTGGTATTTTGTGTGAATATTAAAGGGGCCTTTCCTTAATTGTAGAACAAATATCCAATTACTATGTACAGGGGGAGCCAAGTAACAAGAAATATTTGTAATTATTGCCTTTGGGGCTGTTGCAAAATTAAATGGTTTACTCTAAGACTACAAAAATTATTTGAAATTATTAAGAGACTATCGGAAAAGAGGCTCTGAAAAAATTGTTCTAGAAACTTTAGGTTTTGTATTAAAAACGTATTTTTGTTCGAAACTTTATTAAATAATGTTACCATACGGCTTTATTAAATATCAAGTTAACAGAGCAAAAATACGTAAATAATTGGATGTCGAGTTACCTATGAAACGAAAGAAAAAATGCCGTTGGATCTCTTGAAAACAGTATGTAAATATTGGTAACTTGGCAGTGTGTTAAATTTATTTCAAAATGGTGTACTCGTATTTGTCATTTAAAGATAAAATCTTAATTTCATCTCTAAGAGTCAAAGGTTATGGTGCAAAAAAAGATTACTAAAAGTTACCCAGAGCGTAATTGGAAATTAAGTACCGTTAGTTATTTTCTACGGCATATACTCAAGACCAATGGTTCAATCCAAATGAAGCCTGGAAGAAGAAGAAGAAAGAAGACTGGTAGAAGTATCGAAAACGTTGAAAGAGTTAGGGCAATTCTTAATGCTGTCGAACCCGGTAATACGATAAGAAAAATAACAAAAACGACTACTATTAAAAGATCATCGGTAAGAAGAATTATTAAAATTGATTTGAAGTATCGACCCTTTAAAAAAATATACTGTCACAAATTTTCAAATGATGTTAAGAATAAAAGAGTAGAAAGATGTCAAGCATTGTTAAGAATATTTAGACGACGCGATGATATTGAAAGAATTTGGTTCTCAGATGAAAAAGTTTTTCTTTGCGCCAGCCAAAAAATTCTCAGAACAACAGAGTATATTCTAATGTACAAAGAAAATCGGAGATACCACTGGAACATCTTCTGGTTCCCAGAGATCATTTTTCTAAGTCAGTTATGGTTTCTCTGGCTGTATCGATGCTAGGAAAAACTGAAATTTATTTTATTGGCTCTGGAGTAAAAATTAATTCCGAAGTTTATCAACGGGACATTTTAGAAAGTATGCTTCGAGAAATAGAAATAGTTAGCGACAACTACACATTCCAGCAAGATGGCGCACCAAGCCATACGTCAAGAAGTACTGTAAGATACCTGCAGGAAAATTGTCCTGATTTTATTAAACCAAGCATGTGGCCTCCAAATAGCCCGGAGTTAAACCCCGTCGACTATAATATTTGGGGGACATTAGAGGGAAAAGTTTATGAAAATACAATACGATTGATCAGCTTAAAGAGAGAATAGTCTACTGTTGGCAACAATAGAATCAAGAAATTATTAATAACTCAATTGGACAATGGCGCCGAAGACTTCAAGCTGTTGTAGATATCATATTCACAATAATTTCTTGTAAACTTATTGAAAAATATTTTTATTTTATGACATTTTTGCTCTGTTAATTTGATATTTAATAAAGCTGTATGGTAATATTATTTAATAAAGTTTTCGAAAAAAAAATACGTTTTTAATACAAAACCTAAAGTTTCTAGAACAATTTTTTCAGAGCCCCTTTTCCGATAGTCTCTTAATAATTTCAAATAATTTTTGTAGTTTTAGAGTAAACCATTTAATTTGGTAACAGCCCCAAAGGCAATGATTACAAATATTTCTTATTACTTGGCTCCCCCTATACATAGTGATTGGATATTTGTTCTACAATTAAGGAAAGGCCCCTTTAATATTCACAGAAAATACCACCAAACTCCGACAAATATAGCAAAAGCTATTCAGAGTGAAATTGGGTTCCAAATAAATTTGGCCCACAGTGTATATATATATATATATATAACGCCAGAAGTAATTTACAACACAATTGAAGCATTTTATTTTCAATAAGCACACTGTCAAGTTGTACAGGGACAACAGTTTGAACATTTAATATCAAAAATATATTTTTTCTAAATTGTACTCGTTATTTCGAAAACTACCGATATTAGGAACAAACTATGTTATACCAAAAGTGTAACAAACTTGAAGCAAAAACTATAAATGAAAAAATATACAGGGTGTTACATTTAAAAATATAAAATTTGTTCGAATTCCAGACAAACTAAAAAGCTGGCAACAACAACAATATCGTCATTCGGTGCGTCAGATCCTCTTACACAAACGTACCAAATTTGGTTTAAATCGGCCAATAAATTGTGATGTTAGTAAGCCGTTTCCAGACTTTTTACACACACTGTATATCAAAAACACAATTTATAGATAAAATATTGCTCTCTTAAATGAGACCAAGTTTCACTCGATAAGAAAATTTGTGCAAAACAAAAATTATAACGAAATATGTAAGGATTAAAACAAAGATGTATTCGGTACCTTTTACTTAGTCAAAACACGAAGAAAATCTAAGCATTTGCAATTTACTCATAATTTCCGACATATTATCTTGGACACTTTTATTAAAAAATGTTTCACCCGAAATCTCTAGGACTACCAGTTTCTGGGATATAGCCGGCGGCCATTCTCAGTTGATCATCCGGTACGATGATAAAAAATGACAAACATGTTTTTTAAGATCTTCTAATAAAAAAGCGAAAGGTCTAAGTCTATTACAGAAATTTGAACTTATTTTGATAATCAGTGAAGCCAACTCGCTTCAAATATTATGGGAATGTAATTCAATGATCACCAAACCAAGGCAAAACAATTTAAGATTCGTTGAGTTAAGCATCGTTAGCAATTATTTAACTTTCTAGAATGTTTCAGATTACAGAGTTAAGAAGCATTTGTAATTTGGTAGGGTCAGTCTTAAAAAGTAAGATTTTGGACCAATTTTAGTAAGGTCTTCCCTTATCATAACTTATACTGTATGCAAGATGATAGTTTTTTAGTGAATTGAAATATCGTTATACTTATTTTTAAGTATTCAATTTGCGACTACCCTTAAAAGACCTTACGAGTTAGCCAGAACTTAAAAAAGAAATAAGAAAAGGGGGACATACTTTGAAATATCTGGTCAGAGGTAAAGTAGAATGTTTGAACATTAACGCCCTCCTTAAGAGTTATAAATACACATTTAAATAAGGTTGTACTTATACCAATTTAATAATAATCAAAGACAGTTTGCCTTACCTGCTGTTTCTATTATTTGTAAATATTTCAAAGTTTTGTCGTTTATTAAATCCAGATTATTATATTTTATATTAAGTCAAGTTAGGAGAATTTTAAGCTCCTGAAACTTAAAATTCAGATTATAAATGACAAGAAATTTATTATATTATTTAACCTTGATTATCACTAAACTTCGCATGTACAACTCTTGTCCTAAAAATTATTAACAATTGCAATTTCCCGCTTGTGGACCCTGAGGAGCATCCATCAGGCGCTGTCCTTTACCGGCTCCTGACATTAATGTGGGGTCTGTATCTAGGCTGTCGGACATTTTGTCACAGATAATATCTACAAGGCGCTCAAAAACAGCCTGCAAGAGACAACAAAATTTCCAAATTACCAAAGCACAAAATAAGGAAAGACACAATTTACTAATGGTATAAAGCTGTTAATTTCATATAATACTGACAGAGATATATATCCCTTATCACCCAAATTACTGACTAAAAACACTTAAATAATACAACCATCGAAATACATATCAGATAAAAGTATTATAGGAAAGCGAGTCAAATAAGGAGATCCCTTATCATTCAACCTTTTCATAATTTGCTCTTGAAGGCACCCTGAGAAAATCGGGTCAACCAAACAATAAAATTTAGTTGAATTTTTTTAATTACCACAATTAAAATTTTAGTTTTGATAATCTATTTTTTAATTATCGCATTAGTTCTCCCTGCTAATTTATTTTTCTTGGACCGCTTTGGCTTTGACAACGTACCGGTTTTCTTGCCCGAACTAAATTACTAAGTAACAAAAGGGTTTTTCTTAATTTTGAATGATGTGATACCTTATTGTGGCTATCTAATTAGGTGGGTTAAATTATCTAGGTTGCAGCAACCGATTGAGATAACCCAATGGTTAATAATCCCTATATATTGTCATGATTAAAATCAACTAATTTTCTAAAGTTATACGGACATGAAACGCCAATTAAATGATCTTCGGCTTTTTCGATTCCACCGAAAGTCACCCAACGTCTACCGAACGGGAATTCGCGCCCACGTTACGACGTCACTCCCAGTCCAGTCATAGAAAAAATAATTGCTTTTATAATCTTATTTTATATTATTTTTTCTACGAGTACATTTTTTTTTGTGCTGTGCATGCGATTTTTTACTTATTGGCCGTTAATAGTCGTGTCTGTGTTTCCTGAAGATGTACAAAGCCCTGCCTTTACAGTGGAGTTTGCAGAAGTATGTAGATGTCTTTGACGGTATATCTTGTACTGTGATTTACCTATTATTATAATTAATATTAATATAGCTTAAAAATGTATATAGCTATGTTGTATTTTTTAACAATTATTGATTTCTGTGCTTTTGACATTTTAAGATTATTAATATCTAAGTAACATTTGGAAAAAGATGTATTTTTGTTAGTTATTAATAATAAAAACTTGTTTTATTTTATGAATTCACCATATTATTCTTTTACCACTTTTTGCCCAACTTATGTTTTTTTGTTATATAGATATTTTGTTTTTTAAATAATATAATTTCATTCTAAAATCTCAGTACCTACTTAAATTTTCACATTATCTTAACATCAACGTATTTTTTACAAATATTCTTCGAGTTACTAAATCCATCAATTTGTTTTAGTATGATTTTTAAATCTCTGTAGATTTTTATGAACCAGACTTCGCCTAAAGCTCTGACAATTTCAGATTATTTGTAAATTTCAATATAAGCTGCGGGGTTCAACACCTCTTTAGTGTTTCTCAACTCGCCCAAATACTCTGTCGGCAGCCGTGCGCAAAAAGCCTAATTTGGGTTATGGAACCATCAATATGTGCTTTTTCTGAAGAGCCTATTACAGTTAAACTAATTTCTTGATCAAACACGCACGTTACGCTTGCTTTTGGGTTTTTTTTTTATCAATGTATGGAAAGCTTTAACTCCCCTTTTGTGAATTACGAGGTCTGAAGTTAAACTTTTTTTGATAACTTCATCTTCACAAGATTGATGAGTTTCAGTTTCAAGTCTAGCGTAATAACTACACGTATCGGAAGTTGGAGAACCAAATCCTAGATCAAACTTTGTCTCAAATATTTTTACGAAAAAGGATTTTTTTACCTTAAATACGTCTTCAACGGTAGTGTTATAATAAATAGTAAGAGAATAGTACCAATAGTAATAGAATATAGTACCATACGGTATTTTTCACATCAGATTGCTAGAAACATCTGGAGGATGGCGCCACCAGTATTGTACTGCCTAGGCAGAACAATATTGTGGCTATAGGGTGTTTCGATTTTCCAATGGTAGGTTGGTAGGTACGTGTGCTCGCTTGTCATGCTTGCCCTGTACTGACGAAAACCAAAGAGTTCGAAACCGGTCTACAGGTAGCAGCAGCGTAGCAACCTATCATTGGAAACAAAGATTCATTCTTTTCTTTCCCGGTAGTTTCTGCAATCTGAGTCTGTATTTTAGTACTAACAGTGTTAGTAAAAATACGCGAAATTGTGCTATTTAATTCAGCGCTCGTTGGGGCATGTAGCCCAGAGAATAGCTGTTTTAGCATAATTTGGTTAATCCTTATTGTATAAGGTCTCGGCAAGTGGCTAGAGAACAAAGTTCTCACATGTATACATATTTATATGTCATAGTGGTGTTATAAAGGTGAAATGGTTATTATGTTCAAGGTGAATGCAAGTGAAGTCGGCGACTTTTATATTGAGCATAGTGACTGTGAAGTTCTTAATTTCGAAATAAACTCGTACATTTTCTCTCCTTTTGCTGAAAACTGAAAGTTTATTATCCTTTCCTCATTTCTCCAATACCCCGTTGCGAGATAAAATTCCGTCAGCAATTGTATTCAATCCCCTTTGACCGACCGCAAATAACTTTGGAGTATATAGGTTCTTTGTTTTTTTCTGTCGATATTAAGAAATATGCAACTGCAAAGCGATGTCGCCCGTTCTTTCTCACTTCACCACGAATACGACTGCGTTTTGGTAGTGTAACATACATTAAAAAGGACATTCTTATATCTGTTCTGACTCTTTTCTGTCCAGTGTTAAAAAACATTTCTTTTTTTTTTGCAATAATGCTTCTTGAAATAATGCGATAATTAAATTTTCCTTCTCTGTCTCGGTGAGGATCTTTTTGTTTTCGAGGCTCTTCATTATAATGCACTGATTTTTAAATAGTTAATTTAAACATGTACTTGTGTTTCACTGCAAATTACAGAAACAAAACAGAATTGCAGGTTATAGTAAACAAAATCAAAACTTTCTTATCAGCTGTTTTTGTTCGAAATTGGCACATTCTAGCGGCAAAATAACATAATCCGTTTTGATCTGACTATACCTGTAGACAGAATGCGTTTTGATGTGAACCTTATGCTGCGTGCGTTAATTACACAGGGACATAATGCCGCTTAAAATGTTTTGTAGAGCGTAGAAAATAATTTTTAAATCCGCCTCAAACTCAATTTTGTTTAAATTGGACAAAATGCATCTTGAAAAGTTGCTCCTCAATTCTACTACAAGTCAACAAAAAAAATAGGGTTGAGTGTAAATTTCAATAAAATAGAGTTTATTAGAAACGAAAGCAATCCAGAACAAGAAATAATCTAAGAAGATTAAAACAGCCAGTAAGTAGTATGTAGATCCTTGGTACATTGGATAGAAAAAAACAATATGTAAGGCGAATTTAGAAGGTGGGAATTAATGATAAAATATAATGCCATGGATAGCATATGTCATCGATAATGGCAACATGTATATTGGAAATCGACATACCAATCGCTACAAAATCAAAAATATTTAATGAATGTATTTTACCGGTCTCGATATAGTAATATGGTGCAGACACATACCTACTTAATATATCTCTAAGAAATTGTAACCCAAATTCCTGGATATGGCAAAGTATAAAAGGCCGAGACGTCAACGGGAAAAAAGCCGAGTTAAAGTTTAATTGACCTGAGCTAGAAATCAAGAAACTTGGCGCTTGCAACAGGGAGGCTTATATTAAAAGAATAGATAACGGATAAAGAAGAACAGATACAGTGCGAACCTTATCCTTAAATTTCCTGGAAACAGTGGAACCTGAAAACAATGGAACCTAAAAATGGAATATATTAACGACACCAGAAACATTAGCCAGTATCAATCACAGTCATCTTTACATCAGATAGCTGAAGAAAAAGTTCATGAGCATGTGAACATCGACCCGATCCAACTCGGAAACAATATTGAGATAGTGAGAAAACTAAAAAGTATAAGGTAACTTATGTGTTTGTAAAACAAGCAACTGTCTCTTTCTCAAAAATTTATATTAGAGCATTATAGGAATAGGTGGTTCTATTGGGTAAAACCTTAGCAACAATAAATTAGACCAGAATTGAATGACTCATTACTCATTGCAGTGGCGTAGCAACAGGGGGGCGAAGTGTGCGACCGCTCCCCCGTCTCCCTTGGCCTGGCGCCACTTTACTAGTTAAATAATAATTCTTAAAAAACAAGATCGATCTTATTTTATTTTAAGTAAAGACAAGCGAGAGAAATAAACTTAATAAATCCGTCTGTCTTTACCACCAAAAATTAACTACACTACACCCTAGATTTGGGTATCGAGGGCATATATATGGGAGGGATTCACCATATTACTTAGATGTTCAATATACATTCAAGTTTGAAAATTGAGTCGGACTAGTTTCGACCTTAGAAAAGATCATCATCAGTAACTCTATATAATTATAATGTATACAAGGTAAAACACAGTAGTGGATGGTTCAATGAATGTGTGTGCCTGCCCATGGACTTGACTGGGAACGTCCCTTTGGCTACACAAATAGGTTAAGAATAAGGGGCTAATTGAAACACTTGTTGAGTATTGAGTGTAGAGGTTTTATATTTATTTGACGTAAGCTAATAACTGTAAATAGTAGGAGAAATAGGTCTTAAACAAGTTTGTTTTTTCTCTTGACCCATGTTAGTAGGGGAATGATTTTATTTATTTTCATCAAATATATTATTGAGAGAAGAGGATTAGGATTTTGAATTTGTGGTGGTATTCTTTATGGAATAGACTTTTTAAATTAAGGTGGATTATTTTTTTTATTTTTTAATATAACATTTTTAGATGTCCGATAGAACTAAAGGTTTGTTTTATGTTAAATTCAGATACCTTTTAGTTCGTTTTTTTTTTTTTTATTTGTATTTCTCAGTCACTCAATAAAAGAGAAAATCCTCATCTTTATTAAGTGACTGAGAAATACAAATAAAAAACGAACTAAACGGTACCTAAATTTAACATAAAACAAACCTTTAGTTCTATCTGACATCTAAAAATGTTATATTAAAAAATAAAAAAATTAATCCGCCTTAATTTAAAAAGTCTATTCCATAAAGAATACCACCACAAATTCAAAATCCTAATCCTCTTCTCTCAATAATATATTTCGCTGAATACCCAACAAGTGTTTCAATTAACCCCTTATTCTTAACCTATTTGTGTAGCCAAAGGGACGTTCCCAGTCAAGTCCATGGGCAGGCACACACATTCATTGAACCATCCACTACTGTGTTTTACCTTGTATACATTATAATTATATAGAGTTGCTGATGATGATCTTTTCTAAGGTCGAAACTAGTCCGACTCAATTTTCAAACTTGAATGTATATTGGACATCTAACTAATATGGTGAATCCCTCCCATATATATGCCCTCGATACCTAAATCTAGGGTGTAGTGTAGTTAATAAAAAAAAAATTTTGGTGGTAAAGACAGACTTTCATTTCCCTTTAAAATACATAACCAAAGACCATGGACTACTTCTTAAATCTTAATAAAACCGGTTTCGAGAGTGTCTTACCACATTATATTAATTTTTGTTATATAGCGGATTTTCAGTTCATTCGGGGCCAAAAGTCCCGTTATCATAAAGAAGGTGAACCCCTACGAAATTTCGGCGTGGTCTCAAAAAATTTTTGCCTGCGGCGCTTTAACTCCGCGATTTCCACCCCTCCCCCGCCCCAAAATGCTGGCTACGCCACTGCTCATTAGTCAGTTGTGACTAGTGTATAATATCACAGAACTATAGAGTTTTAATTAAGAAAGGAAAAGCAAAATACGGTAATGTGAAAATATTGTCTTTGTGACAGTAACTTACCTTGACGTTGATATTTTCCTTTGCGCTAGTTTCAAAAAACTCAACCCCTAGCTGCTCGGCCAGTTGTTTTCCTCTCTCGAAACTAATAACTCGTTCGTCTTCCATGTCGCATTTGTTTCCGACTAGAATAACTTGGGCATTGTCCCACGAATATGTTTTTATTTGCGTAACCCTAAAGAAAAATTCATTTTCTGCCATATAAAAATGATTAATTAAGAATAGCCGGTGGTTAGGCTGCATTATACATACCAATCTTGTACGCTATTGAAAGATTCTTCATTTGTAATATCGTACATTAGTATAAATCCCATAGCCCCTCGGTAGTAAGCTGTGGTGATGGTTCGATATCTTTCTTGACCAGCCGTATCCTGAAGAGTATAATAGGAGTTTGTTTGAAGGTTTGAGACAATGATTTATCGTGAATGATAGATGTGTTTTGGACTTCCATTGTCATTATTTATTAATATCACAACATTTCAACTGGTTAGTATCTCCAGTCGTCTTCAGGTGAATAATGGTATAACGGTAACGGTATATAGGAAGAAAACTTACACTGCTCGATATCTTAATTACGCCTCAAACCACTCAAATACCACAAAACATGGGATAGTCAAAACAATTGTTGACAGAGCATTTACTCTCTGTAACTCCGAGGAATCTCTTTCCGAAGAACTCAACACCATAAAAAAGGACCTCAACACAAACGGCTACCCCACGAGACTAATAGACCAGACTATCAAAAAGCGTAAGAATCACATGAATGGACAGAAAGATGACGTCGAAACTGGACCCATCATAAAGGTACCATATGTCAAGGGAATCTCCGAGAAAATCCGAAGATTAGGACAGCAATACAAAATTCGAACAGTATTCAGCTCCTTAAGAAGCCACCTGATGAAGACGAAGCCAACCAGCCAAAGGGACACGAAGAACTGCGTATATAGAATACCTTGCGAGTGCGGACAATCCTATGTTGGTGAAACCCTACGCCCCCTTGAAACAAGAATCAAGTAATACCGAAACCACACAAAGAAGGCAGAAACAAACAGATCCGGTGCGGCAGAACATGCTTGGACACACGGCCACCACTTGCAATGGTCAGGTTAGTTAATAAATAATGACAATGGAAGTCCAAAACACATCTATCATTCAGCATAATAGGAGTTTCAGTCTGGATAATTTGCGACATATAATGAAAAGTCCCAATAAGTCGCAGATTGCTAAATATCCAAAAAAATAGCAGCCGTTTAAATATTGTATTATTGATTCTCCTTACCCATATTTGAAGCTTCACTCGCTTGTCGTGCCTGAATACAGTCTTTACTTTGAAGTCGATTCCCACTGTGCTGACAAAAGCCGATGTGAAACTATCATCGGCATATCGGAACAAGAATGACGTTTTTCCTACAGAACTGTTACCGATTATAAGTAGCTTGAACATGTAATCAAAGTTCTGATCTGCTGCATCTTTTTGCCATTTGGGATCTGTTCCGGCCATCTAAAAATTAGACACAAAAAAAGTTTTAAAAAATGGTTAAAGTAAGAATCCGAATTTGAAAAAGATAGTGAGAAGTATAAAGCATTATCAATGGATTTAAATAAGTAGTACTACAAGGTTTGAAGCATTAAAGTATGAAAGACAGTTAAATTATTGGACGCTTAATATTGCAACTCCTAATTTTTTTGCAAATCACTAATACGTTATGGGTTGTAGCTTTAATTACTATTGACAACTAAGGAATTATAGTTATTTATGTATCTAGGGAATTAAGACCCTTATAATTCCAGTGATACATAGATAATTTTATTTCTGACCGATTTTAGTAACATTTTGTTCATTTTTAAAGTGGAATAAATGTTTCAATAGATGACAATCAAATTGACATTAGATGTCAATCGTTTGATTTTATGTCAAATATTTCTTAATATCCCAAGGGAGTTATGACCCTTATAATTCCCGCGGAACTAAGACGTTATAAGCTAATAATATACCGGTCAGAAATAAAATATTTTTTAACGATTCATATGCTATTGCAGACTTACAGTATGTTCAGTAAAATATCCCAAAGGAATTTCCACCCAAGAGAGAAACCGAGAACGCTGTGTTTTAAGTTCAAACGATCGGTCACCTGCTAATAAAAATAATGATAATAATGAGCACTGTATGGATAAAAAAGGCTTATAACAAATTAAAAACAAGGTTTTTACGTAATATGATGAAGGTATTTCGCTTTACATGACATGAAATCCTGATTTAGGAGCTGTAATCAGTAATGTCGCTAGGGTGGGTGGTATTAGATGGTTATATCCCACACTATGCCATTAAAAAAAACAGTTAAGGCTTTTACTTTAATAATTTGTGAAGAACTTAAACCTGATAAGTTGTTTAGCAACGGGAATTTGTTTTATTTTCTAAAATTTTATCACCCTTAGAGAAAAAAGATACCTTAGCAAACATATTTATAAAATGGGTTATGAATTATGTTTCTTTCTACAATAAATTGTTAAAACTTTACTCCAATATCATTTTAAACTAATGGTTTCCTCCCTATTTGCACACAATGTCCACTGCCTGTGTTATTTGGGATCATAAACAACAGAACTACTTAGAGCTACGAAAATCTGTTGATATTTACCAGATTTAGGCATATTTCGTGTCAAGTTACAATAAAATCGCGCACACAACCAACATTAATTTAAAAACTGTGCTACATTACCGGATGATAAGACAGTGATAGTATGTTAAATTTGCTACTCCTACCATTCGAATGGTAATTTTGTCGATAATATATTCGTTATCTATGTTTCAGTATCCTTAAAAATTCGATTTGTTTTAACTGTAACGGGATTTTGCCTACAGTAGTGTTACACTCTCTAACAGCAAATAGAAATGCTACCTATGAAATTTAAAATACATAAAATTAAAAAACATACAGGATTGCACAACCAGAAATTTATCAAACACAGGTCAGTTTTGTTTCTGTAAATAGATACCAAAAATATTGAGCGACAAAGAAAGCTATAAGTTTAAATTCCCGCATATCTGCCATTTGTTCGCTTTTAAACTATATTTCGATGAGTCTATGAACAAGCGCCACTCAGAAGGAGAATGCTCGATATTGAGTCCCTGTATTAAACTATCTTTATTAGTACACGCACATTTCCATATTGTAAAATTCAGAAAACTAAATCATTTAACTCACTTTTAACAATCAAATGTTGCTTCAACATTCAGTCTTTGTCAGGCAAGAGTAGCAATCGTTAAAATGATTGGTGGGTTCAAACGACATACTGATTTGACATTAGAATAGTTGATATTTTGTTTTGTATAAGTTCGCATGGTACTTGGTCGCAATTATTGCAATAAATATTGGAAAGCAGCAATGAAAGCGAGTTGAAAGATGAAGCTGCTGCTACAGGGGCAGTTATTACCTGAAAAGTTACAGTGTAGGTACAAAATTGTTCACAATTTTTTCACCCAATAAATGGATTAAAAGGAGGAACGTTAGATATAAAGCAAAGAAATCAGAAGTCTTCAGCAGCGAGCAGATCAGCAAATTTATTATGGAAGCAGACAATGAAAGCTACCTGCAAAAGATAATTTAAAAGAAAAATTACGATTTTAGGAAAAAAGTATCAACCTCTTTTGTGTTTACTTTCAGTTAGTAACCTGTATTGGGTTAGCCGGTGCGTGTAAACGGGAAAAACTAACAAAATCTCAATTGATCATGTAAACGACGCGAAAGGCATGCTACCTTTGACAATACCGGATTCGAAAACACACATTGAGATAACATTTGTTGTAATTGGGCAAGAAAATTTGGTATATATGGGCCATACTCCACATAACCAATTTTTTAAATTACAAAAAAGGAAACTGTGCGATTTAGCTCATTGGTATAGCCTGTCCAGAGATATAAGAAAGTTACAATTTGCCTTTGAATGGGATTATCCAAGGGTGGACATAAACGAACAATTAATGAATGAACAAATGCAGGTAAAGTATGGTTCGTACTAAAAAATGTCTTAACGTAAACTGCAAATCCGGAAGACGTAATTTCATTATTAAAGTAATAGTTTGGTGATTTTAACCCATTAACGCCTAACGGTACCAAGTGGTGACAGGGGGAGCCACTGATTTTAAGTGGGTGGAGTTAAGACAAGTGTCGACTTGCATGGCAACAACTATTGAAGTCGTATTGTAGATGTTATATGAAACACCTGTAGCGGCTTTGTATTCTGTTTTCGCCTTATTTACGTGATTGGTGATTTTTTAAAATTAGTGGAAATAAAATAAGTGCAAAATTATGGACGTCAGATTGGGGTAAGTTGTATTATAATTTGTTTTTAAATATATCTTATATTTTTTTGTTAGAACTGAGATTTAAACATTTAATGCAATTAAATTCTGCCCAAAAAGAATAATTCTGAAATTTGGTTTAGTCCTTATTTTACTATAAATATAGGTGTCCCCATATGGGCCCTTTAGGCGGTTTGGCCAAAATTCATTTTTTCATACAATATATTTTATTTTAGCGGAATTACGCTTCAAGAGGCTCTGGATTAAGCATATGATGATGAAAATGTTTCAGAAATATATATTGAGCCTCCGGACAGTAATGTTCTTACCGACGAAGATTCTGGCGATGAAGATGAGGCTGGTTTGGTCGATAACTTCAGGAGCCGCTAATGCAAGAACCAATTCCTAAGGTACTTCATGAGCTGAGTATTAGTACCAAACCAGAAAATCCTAAATATGTTACTGGCGATTTTATGGCAACAAATCAAGATTTTCCTACAGGAGATTACACCAAATACTCTGCTATGACATGTGTCCAACTATTTGAGTTATTTTTTACCGATGAGTTACTAAAGAATATTATAAAAGAAACTGTAAACTACGCTTTATCGAAAAATAGTCCCGACACAAAACTATCGATTGAAGAACTAAAAGTATTCATTGGTATACTTATTATAAGTGGATATAATATTTTACCTTCTAAAATAAGTTATTGGGAAAATGCGAACGATCTAAAAAACATTATGGTATCAGAGGCTATGCGAAGGGACAGATTTTTGCAAATTTGTCGATATATTCATTTGGCGAATAATAATGAAATAGATATGTCTGATAAAATGTATAAAATGCGTCCTTTAACAGATTATTTAAAAGAAAAATTTCTTTATCATTTTGTACCTAAGAACAATCTGTCATATGATGAGTCTATGATTAGATATTTTGGCCGTCACGGATCACGGATATAAACAATTCATCCGTGGTAAGCCAGTAAGATTTGGCTATAAAGTCTGGTGCCTAAATTCACCAAGTGGATACCTTATCAATTTCGAAGTATACCAGGGTAAAAATCCAAGGTCGAATCCAAATTATGAAACATTATTTGGGAAACCAACTGCTCCCATGCTTCAAATGATTGAAGACATGGCTGAAAAAAATCATTACGTTATTCCTGTACCAGGAGGAAATAGGAAACGGTGCGGTGGAAATGATTGTAACAGCAAGGGCCGAACAATGTGCTGCAAATGCAATATTGGACTTTGCATTAATTGTTTTAAAACTTTTGATGAGCAATAAGATAGTTTATCGGACACGTCATGATTTAATTTTATGTTTCTAGGTAACGCCTAAAGGGCCCATATGGGACCACCTGTTTTTCAGTTTGTTTATAATTTAAAAAAAAAATGTTTGTATAAAAATATGTTTTTTTTTTACTTGCAATTGTAAATTTCAATGAAAACGCCAGATTTCAAATTTTTGGCTTTCTCGGCGGTAATGGGTTAAATCAATTGTTACCTGATTCAAAATGAGATGGTTAATCCCATAAAACAAATTATGTTCTAACATATTCTATATCTATATACAGGGTGTAATTTAATTGAGTGCCGATACTTAAGGGTGATAATCTATGAATGATTCTAAGATAAAAAGTTCATATGGACATAGGTCCTAAACCTCTTCATTTTTGAGCTACAGGGTGTTAACATTTTAAGAAAAATATAACCTTTTTATATAAATCACTCTTAGATATTTTTATGAAATTTTGTACATACCTTTTAATCAATAAGGAGCATTTTTTGACCTAACAGATTTTTAAAAATTTTTACCAGTGACGTCCGTACGGGGTTTGAACTGAATATTTTTAAAGAAAAAAGGGATACGCCACTGCTTTTTCTAAAAACGAAACTTACTTTTGAAATTCTCATTTATTTTAAAGCAAATTTCGTTTATGGACTTACTTTTGTACGACGCACCGTTTTCGCGTAAAAAATAAAAACAAAAAAAAAATAAAAAATTTTATTTCAAAAATCGCGATTAATTTAAAAGGAAAAATTCAAAACCTTAAATCGAAAGCGAAATGACAAGAGAAGATAAACAGAATAAAGAACCCACATTATTTACAGTAGTTGTTCGAAGTGTCGTCCACCCACACGTATGCAAGCATGGACTCTTCTTCCCATAGACTGACGCACATTTTCGAAGATTTCCGGGGTGTTTCTTATGGTTTGGCAGCATACTAATATACGATTTCGTAACTCTTCTTCGGTATGAATCGGCACTTGGTACACTAAGCTTTTCAGATGCCCCCAGAAAAAATAGTCTAAACTGTTAAGGTCCGGAGATCTAGGTGGCCATGGCTGCGTTCCTCCGCGACCTATCCACCGATTGCGATAGGTGTGATTTAAAAATTCACGCACTCGTAAGCAAAAATGTGGAGGCGCACCATCGTGCATTAGCCACATCTGGTTTCTTAATAATAATGGAAGGTCTTCAAGCATTGGCGGCAGATCTTCTTCAAGAAAGTGTAAATATGATTGTCCATCAAGTCTTCTTGGGAGAAAAAATGGGCCTATCAAATAATCATCAATAATGCCAGCCCAAACATTTATTGAGAACTGTTCTTGATGATTTGATTCTACAATTGCATAAGGGTTTTCATCCGCCCATAAATGGTTATTATGGAAATTTCTTATTGAGTTTCGAGAAAAATTAGCTTCGTCGGTAAAAAGAATGTGCCTGTCAAATAACGGATTTTCCATCAGGTTTTGAAGAAACCACACACAGAAATTAATGTGCATCGGGAAATCTCTAGGGAGTAATGCCTGGACTCTTTGAATGTGATATGGGTATAATAAATTTTCGATGAGAATTTTCCAAACAAGAAAATGTGAAACATTAAATGTTGCCGCGATTTTCCTCGTGCTACTTTCGGGGTTCTCCTCAATTTCGTGTAAAATTCCTTCTTCAAGTTCCGGTGTTCTTACTGTTTGATGGACTCCTTTAGCACTGTGGTCTACTTTTAAAGTTCCGGTCTCGTGGAGACGTCTATGAATCCTAGAAAATGTTCTCGGATCGGGTAGTACGCGATTTGGATACCGCTCTTGGTATATCCGCCTGGCTTCGTATGCATTTCCGTCTGCAAGCCCATAAATAAAATGCATGTCAGTTAATTCACTGTTTGTAAAATGTACCATTCTTTTATTATAATTTAACGTCTTACTGTAATAATAATTATTTAATAATGCAAAATCAATGCCAGGCCTTTTGTCTTTATGAAAAGAAACGTCAAAATTGATGTAGCTTTACCCAGCCTACTGATTTTTATTTGATTTGCTTTAAGAGGGCATTTAATATGGTTACCGTTTTTTTCTTTTCAAACGTTCAGTTGAATGTCACTGGTGAGTAGAAAATAAATTGTTGTCCCAAAAAAAGTGTTTCCACTCATGGTGGGTGCCAACCAAATTCAACAAAATAAATAAAAGCAGTCTCAATGAACCGAAGAAAAAAATGTTTTTTTTGTTTTTATTTTTTTACGCGAAAACGGTGCGTCGTACAAAAGTAAGTCCATAAACGAAATTTGCTTTAAAATAAATGAGAATTTCAAAAGTAAGTTTCGTTTTTAGAAAAAGCAGTGGCGTATCCCTTTTTTCTTTAAAAATATTCAGTTCAAACCCCGTACGGACGTCACTGGTAAAATTTTTTAAAAATCTGTTAGGTCAAAAAATGCTCCTTATTGATTAAAAGGTATGTACAAAATTTCATAAAAATATCTAAGAGTGATTTATATAAAAAGGTTATATTTTTCTTAAAATGTTAACACCCTGTAGCTCAAAAATGAAGAGGTTTAGGACATATGTCCATATGAACTTTTTATCTTAGAATCATTCATAGATTATCACCCTTAAGTATCGGCACTCAATTAAATTACACCCTGTATAGCCACTCTAGTTAGCTTTAAGCTTAGTAATTATTCTTACTTCGTGTGTAATACAACGTTTGTTTAATTGTGTGTGAGTTATGGAAAATATGTGCGAGCCCAATAAAATAACTCGTAATTTCACATTAAAACATAAATAAAATATTATTTAATGTCTTACTTATTTTTATTACAAACCATGATTAAATTCTAAGCAATATACGGACCTGCTCGGCCATATTTCAATTTTACAGCTGGCCTGGGTCATTCCTAATAGGGATCAGTTAGTCACTGTCTTATATCTCTGAACAGACAGATAAATTTTGAAATTTTGAAAATCTAGGATTAAGAAATGCGGAATTACAATTGCCAAGACCATTCAAAAATTATTACATGAAAATAATCAACATGACTCGGATATCCTTCATGTTCTGACTTCAACAACAGGCATTTAAATATACCAAACATTTCAAACAAATTGAATCCCTTTAATATTAGCAATTGTTTGATTTTCAATATAAATATTAATATAAACAAGAATTAGAATAAAAGAAACGTGCTTTATTATTTGTCATCCCATGCGGTTGCCGAAAAAATAATGTACGCAATACGACCGGAAACTGTTTTCCAGACTTATAACGTAAATTACTATCTTAATTTGCAAAAATTGCATTTTTTTTATTAATTAATTGAAAGTTATTTTTATGGAAAACATACACGCCTAAAGCTAAATCCATAATAGTGGAGCGTCCAGCTGCCAGGAAAGCAGTAATTCGCGCGCCAATGGCAATAAAAAGTGTGAGCCTAGTTCAGGTTGTCTAAGTTAGATTAAGATCTGGGGCCTGTAGACGTATACTGTCAACATCGGGTTAGGAAAAATGAATATTTGTTTAATATTTCACGAAGGTTAAGCAATGTAAACTCTCTTCGAATATCGACACGGGTACTGAACCATTGTACAATTTCGATAACTACCCACTAGAACTAAAATATAGACTACAGAAAGCTTGGGATGATGAAAAAAATAATCTCATTCAGTCAAAAATACAACGAAAAAAAAAAAGGCACGATTCTAAAGTTAACGCGAAAACTTATAAAAAAGGCGACCAAGTTTTAGTAAAAAATGAAACCGGGAATAAACTCGAACAAATTTTTAACGGTCCATAATTGTGGTAGTAGAAGATAAATCACCAAATATTGTTATTTTAGTAGGAAATAAAATCAAAGAAATTCACAAAAATAGAACTAAATTGGACAATAATAGTAACCAGAATTTGTAAAAATAGATACGCTAAACATTTTTTTTCTTGTTTTTTTTTTCGCCGTAGGAGGTGTAGTGTAAGAACAAAATATATATTATTATATAAATATATTTATTAGTTTCTTGTCGTATTCATACACTCAGTATATTTATTATTATTAAACCTAACATGCAGACCTAAGGTAATTAAGGTAATTAAGGTTATTTATTTTATAATTAGTATAACAAGTAAAATAAGCACTTTCGTAATGGGTACATTTTTGATATCAGAAAAATAGACACTTTTTTTACTCGAAAGAAGAGAGTTTGATTTATCGTAAAAGGGGGTATTAAAACCCCCGTAACTCCCTTCATTACACTCCTCTCTATTAAAGAGCGCGACTCCACGTCTGTGCATATAAAAGATCCATTTGTGTTTGTAAACTATTTATTATTAGTGACACAGCGGACCCAAATAAACTTTTGCACTCTTTGCTTGTCCTGTACTAGTGAAAAGTAAAACCACATTTTAAACACTTTTTATTTTTAGGGAATTGTAATATTAAGAAATATAATAAAATATCGAGCTTTACGTACAGAAAACGAGGATCTAATAATATTACTTAAAATAACATAGAGTCTCTCAAAAAGTTCTGTACAAAATGCCAGCACAAATTCCTAAGGCTAGAAGATAACACTCTAGCAAGTGTCCAAAAGTTGATAGTTTCCTAAATTAAAGTTTTTTTTTTAAACATTTTTCCAAATAACTATCCTAATAATGGCAGAATTAGCAGGATATTTGGTAATAAGGGTACTTCTGTGATGCGAAATCCGGATATGGTAACAATTTTGACGTCGTTGCCTTCGTTTATAATTTATCCCTAATATGTCAATAAATCGAAGAAAAATCGTGGGTCTGGATCAAGGAGAAGCAGATCTTTATCGGAAGATATTCTATTTGGGTTGTTATCGGGATTACACATAAAAATATCAGGCGAGATTGTATAGGCTTAGTTTCCTGCCAGTGTAACCAGTTTTTTGTTCATGCCCCACTTTCTATCGTAAAAAACTTAAACCAGCAAAAAAAATCATTGTCAGGTTTGTTTCGGATGAATGAGGATAATTTTCCGGCCATGGAAGCACCTTCTTTTACTGAGGTTAAAATGTCTGATCTTATTTCCATTAAAAAACAAACGATCAGCTGAACCTAATGATATACCAGTAAAATTTTTTAAGAGAACCGTGCTTGAGTCATGTTTGAAGCCTATAACGCATGTATTGTTAAAGCTTCTTTGAAGTGCCGAATATTTCCAGATGTGTTGAAGTATTCTAAAAGTATCCCTATTCTAAAGAAAGGAGATCCAACAATGATAGAAAACTGCCGTCCTTTCGCTTTTACTTCATATTTTTCAAAAATATTTAAATATGCCATGCTAGATGACAATGATATATTACCTTCAAGCCAGCAAGGGTTTATAGCTGGAAAATCTACATTAACAGCTATATTAGCATTTTTAGAAGCGATAGTTGACGGTTTTGAGGCTAGCGAACGCCCTGTGGGGATATTTTGTAATCTCAGCAGGGCATTCGACTGTATTGATAACAGGGTGGTCCTCCTTTATTTTTCAGATTTCGTAGGCAGTTTGTTCAGGTTGTTGACCATACAGGAAGGGCGCCAAATTCAGAAAATTTGGGGGTTGACGTCGGTGTACCTTGGGGTTCGGTTTTGTGGCCTGTACTATTCTTGTGGTTTGTAAACCCTCTACTTAAAGAATAATTATTATGTTCTTGCCATTGCTAATGATACTTCAGCAGTTGTTAAAAATAATCAACATGCTTCAGTGGAGGTGTCGGCGGATGTAGCCGTTAAAGAGTTGAGCAGTTGGTTATTGACAACAATCTTGTTCTGAATCTATTAAAAACTCATTTTATTGATCTTCACACCAATCAGACTAGATTGAATTTGGGCTCTCGGCAATATGCTGCCATAATATACAAATGAAACGTGAGACTTCGGTTAGAGTCCTCGGTGATACCCTCGATCACATGTTGTCATGAGAAGTGCACTGCACTAATTTGTCCGCCAGGTTACACGGTCTTTGTTTTGCGCCTCGAAATTTGAAATTAATTATGGATTAGCAGCATTTTATATGGCGTTCAGTTTTGGGGTACCTCGGTCACATGCTAGGAAAGTATTTATTGCACAAAAACGAATTATTCGATGCATGGCCGGTGAATCAAGCAAAACTTCCTGTGTAACATTTTTTTTATTAATTTTAGAATTTTAACTGTGTCGTCCATTGTAATTTGTCACTTGTCTTTTTGTGTTTAACAATAGGGAGGTATTTGTAAGGGATAATGATTTTCATAATTATAATATGCGCTTGCAAAATCAGTTTCAAGTACTAAAGAGTAGGTTAAGTAAAAATCAAAAATGTTTGTCACGAACATAGGTCCAAAAATATTTAACAAATTACTATTAGAAATACAAGACTGCCGAACTGTCATTTGTTTTGAGAAAAAGTTGAAGCTGTTTTCAGCGGAAAAATGTTACTATAGATTAAATACTTTTATTGACTAAAATTAAATCAGTATTTGAGCTTTTTTTGTTTAAGACTGAAGTAGTTATTATTGAGTGTATTTTTCATCTCAATTTGTAGTAATAACTTTTTCGGAAACTATCAACTTTGCGACTAAGTTTAGTTGGAGTAGATACTCATATTTTAGCCTAAAGAATTTGTGCTTGCATTTTCTACAGACCTTTTGGAGACACTGTATTATATATTAGTTCATGTATGAGCAAAAAGCTATATCGGGATTGAGGATTGAGGCACAGTCCTTGTGCCACAAATTTAAGTTGTCACATTTATGAAATTTTTAGAATAAAGGCTCGAAAAAAGTAGGAGTAAGTTTTATTTTTCATATTAATTAAGAAGAAAAGAAATAATTAGGACCGCGTACCTTATGTGTTTGCCAGTTAACGTGTTATTAATGAAGAGATATCCTTGATTATAATATGATACGGTTATTTTTCCAAGCTAACTAATAATGCTTCTTAGATAATGAAAACAATTGTTATGTATTCGAACGCAACGCTGAATTACATTTTTGTTTCATAAAACATTAATCTAATCTAAAAACTAAAAAATTATCTTTTAAATATACTAAAAGCATTTCTCATCATGCACTTTAACCAGGTACCTATAGAAATTAACTAGCAAGAAATAAAAAATATGCTACATAGTATAAGTTAAGATGAAGTGACTGGAAAACCTGACATCAAAAACAAACACTCGTCCCAAGGGAAAAAGTGTTTTTAACAAGGATGATATCACCAACTCACAATGTTACAAATTAAAGTATCCCAAAATCCTATCTAGGGCAAGCAAATCAAATTTCTTGCGCATCAGTGGTTTCCAGGGTCACATTATTGCGGTCAATGTTTGCAAATAAATAATAAATGTTCTCGCAATGCACTTGAAACTTCACATGAATCTATATAGATTCTAGAAATAATAATGCAATTACCTAGTGATCTTTATAATGTCAGAACCTGTGACAAAATAAAATGTAGGTGATAATATAAATTGACTTTTAAGCTACGAAAATAATATGTTATGTCTATTATTTGTAGTTAATCAAACCTTTTAAATATTTTAGGAATTATTATAAAACCTCGTGTACAATCGACACAAAAAGAGATGGGTGTTTACGTTGGAAAAATAAATGAATTTAAACTTACCTCTGTTTGTGTTCTCCTAAGTTACCTAAAGTGTTCCTTGTTGTGTCAATACCGTTTCCGTTATTCACTAACAAATTTACCCTGTAAAATTTAGCACTGAAAAACCAAAATTCGCCGAGCTTTTTAATGGTGTTTCTGGGGAAACTGGCGGGGAGCTTTCGCTGGCTCACACGAAATCGATCAGCTGGCTATATACGCTCAGTCTCAAGGAAAAGCTTCGCGATCGCCTGGAAAATCGATAGAATGACGGCCGTGCGAAAGTGTGGATAGGTTGGGTCGGAAAATGGCGGGCAAATTAAAATGATTCGGAGCATCGCGTCGTGGCCAAGATTATTTGAAAGCAGCACCAGATAAAATCAATTTGCACTTTAACAAAATTACACATTCAGATCGGCGCTTTCAAATGTTAACATGTGAAGCGCAAAAGCCATATACTCATTACCACCAAAGCAGTTCGGTTTTTGGACTGCTTATTGCACGGCTCGCCAAGCGGCTAGGCTAGCTTCAAATATACGAAATGGCTTTAACAAACGATTCAGTACGGGAGCGGTCTTTTTCGACGTCAGCAAGGCCTTTAATAAGGTCTGGCACGACGGACTCATTTTAAAGTTTATAAGGTTAGGTATGCTGAACTACCTAATAAAGGTGATTCATTAATTTTTGACGGATAGGATTTTCTCGGTCTCATCAGAGAATGCGATATCGACTGTGCGACATGTCAGAGTCAGAGTACCGCAGCCATCCCCCCCCTTGCGCCGGCTCTATACAATATCTATAGGTACCTACCAGTAATATTCCTAAATTCTAGAAGTGTATCTGTTTGCTGACGATACCGCGATTACCGCCACCGCCAAACAGCCAAGGCTTTTAGTCTTAAAGCTGCAACGTCACATAAAACTTATCGAGGCGTGGTTAGATGAATGGAAATTCGCCATAATGATGCCAAAATTCAAGCTACTTTCAAGAGCCAGAAACGAATTTCCACAAACCAGACTGAGAGTTAAGCTGACGTGAGAAAGTTAAATATCTGGGTCTAAGCTTCGATAAGCGGCTGGCTTGGACCGATAACGCAGACCAAGACAAATGGTAAACTCAGCGCCATCTACTCTCTCATCAACAGTAGAAGTAGACTATACTTACGGACAAAGACATTACTTTACAAAACTATTATTCGGCCAGTACTGATTTATGGTGTCGCTTCCTGGTGCACCTTAAATAAGTCAGCTCTCATCAAATTTTAAATTTTTTAGAACAAAGTCCTTAGAATCATGACAGGTGCTCCACGCTTTACGATGGTGCATACTCTACACAATGACTTACAGATGCCGACAATCAATGAACACATAGACAAACTCATTATCCATTACTACAAACGGACAGACGTTTCTGTGAGCCCTCTCATTACAAGATTACACATCCACTCCAATCCCAACAAACCATACAGACTATTGAGAGAGTGGCTCACTCCTGTGCCACCTCGTCACCCCCTTCCGCTACAATGAATTAATACAACACCGGACCAAAAGTGATTTAAAAGTAAGTACGTCCCTGCTGCCCCCCTTAAATTAACTATGAAGCTATCTTTTGCAATCAACCCCCAAATTATGTCCCGCTGAACAGCAACCTATAAACAAATAAAAGTTATAGCGGCAGACTCACTTAAGAAGCAATCATGATCTGATGATGAATTCTTACCATAAGGAAAACCTTCCCACTCTTGATTTCTCTTTTCCTAAAAAATCATTTCTCATTTAAGAAATCTAGTTTAATTAATATGGAATCATTCACCTAATAACAAAATCAGATGGATTTTCTTGGGTAGGAATATATTACCAATAGTTTGTAAAAATCAAGATGTAATTATTGACAAGGATGATAACCATTTCGAAATATTTTTTTTATTTTTCGTATGTATATAGGTACTTACTCAAAGTCCAAAATTTCTGTCAGTGACTCATCACTAGCATATAGAGAGCTCCGGGTTTTGGGAGGCCAGGGGAATGAATTCCAGTGACGTGCGCATTTCAAAAAATATTAAATAATGAAATTTTGTCGGAACGTCATATAATTTTTTATAATTAAATTTATTTTATTAACCCTTAAAACCTGATCCTATAAGATGACGACCGAGAATCCATGCACAAGTGAACTTTTGATATTTAAATCTTGCCATACCATCTCAACTGTGTGCCGTTTGAACCATGTTTTGTCGATGTAATATAATTTTTCCCCCTTTTCCCGAAACTCTCGTATTTTTGCAAATATTTTCGCCGCCATACAATTGTTTCATTTTTTTCAATTAGTGTTAGTAAGTAGGCTAATTCGATTTTGTTTAATATACCCAAAATTCTCTCTTCCTAATTTGAGTCATCATTTTTTTATTGCGGATATTTTATTTAGGAAAGAAAATCCATGGATTTTCCGACGAATAGTATCATCCAGGACAATTTTTGTCCGTGCTCTTGTCTGGGCTACTCGACTATTTTCTTTTTCGTAATTTTCTTGATGAATGCCTTTCAAAACCCTGAACACAATGCGTGAGGAAAATTCCGTTAAGGTGCCACATATTTCTGCAGCTTCCAATGTGGTTAGTTCAGGATTTCGTTTCCGAATTCCATACTATAAATTTTTAACTATTATTCGTCCTTTTAATGTTTATGGAATTTCTTTTTGTAGACTGACAACTAGTTGAAGGCTCGTTAATATTCACTTTCATTTATTATTCAATTAAAAGTGGATAACAACACTAAATAACGAGAACGACCCATACTTATACTACGAAAACTGAAAAAAAATCGATTCATCGATAAGTTGTGAACTCGACTTCTGTGTGTTGCCACCTTAATGAATAAAAAGCATTTATTTGTGCAATATTTTTATTCTGCCGCTTCATAGATTTGGTGGTTGATATTAAATGAGTAACTGACAAAATTTGTGAATTTTGGGTACCTATAGGAGTTTTGTTGTCTCATATTTCTCTGTGCAATGCTCCTTTTTTTAACTCCTATATGTTTGATTTGTATAGCTGTTTTCTAATAATGCCGACCTTTCTATAAAGAGAGACTATCGATAATAAAAAATGTTTGCCATTGAAAAGGAACTCTTGTTTCCTCTTGCTTCTTTTCCTATTCAAATTAGAACAATTCTGCTAATAATATGAAAACAACATTTAAGCAAGCTTTTTTAAAATACCATAATACCGTACGTAGACTCGATAGACTTTAATATATTTTTCGGAATACGAGCGACATCTAACTCTTTCCGTTTGCAATACATTCTGCTGTGCTTTCAAATAACGATAACTCCTGGATTTTTCAAATGTTAGTGTCGATTCCTAGTAGAGAGCGTGCATGCTAGATTATCCGAGAATCCGAGATAAAGATTTTACGGTCCGTCGCAATAAGCTATTATGAAAAGTTTATGAAGTTAAACATGGTGCAATTTCAAATGGCGGAGTCAAATTAGGCACCCTTAAAAATAATAACGACAGACAGGGGAAGATGGGAGGGGGCTCTTATACAAATTGTTGCTTACTGTACTATGGCAGTTTTAGTTAATTTGTTGGCTAGGTAGCTATTTTCATTGTGAACGTATTTATCTATTAGTATAGGTATGTTTATCTTCTGTTCTTTTGAAACATAAAAATAAATAAATAAATAAATAATGCCTTTATATTACAGGAAAAAAAAGAAATTACAATTTTATGTTACGTACAATAGAACTTAAATCTATATATCTATTGAGGTAGCATGGCGCAGTCTAGCTCTAGTAGCTACTCTACTGAACCATGCTACACCAACAAACTTAATAAGATAAGATATTGACATAATATGAAATATAAAATTAATAAAGAAGTGAAACAATGATCATTTGGGAAATTTAAATTAGTTTTATTTTAATAAAAATAACTATTTTAATCGACAGCCTGCCGACAAGCATTGGACAAATTAAACCAGAAAATTCAACATATCTGATCGTACCAAGGTAAAATGGAGTGAACCAAAAAAAAAATTATTAAGCTTGTAAAGCTAAAAGATGCTTTTTATATTTTATTTTAAATAGTTGAACACTTAAACCAATCAAGTTATTAGGTAAGGAGTTATAAGCTTTTACAGCATTGTAAGTAAACGACCTCTGAAACAGGGCACTCGGATGGTGAGGTTGAGTTAATCTACCCCTATAGCGTATGTTGACGAAATGAACGTTACAGCGGGGGACTAGGCGTTCGCGGACAGAGACAGGAGAATTCGGCTTATTCAAAATTTTATAAATAAAAGTGCAAAAATGTAGAAGCCTACGGGAATCCATCCTTAACCAATTTAGTTCCAAAAATGTATGCGAGATGTGATCATATTTTCTAAGACCAAAGATGAATCGAGCACAAGCATTTTGTACCTTTTGAATACGAGAATTACTTACGTTATCTAAACAGTAACCGTAAACGAAATCGCAATAATTAAAATTTGAGAGCACTAATGATTCGCAAAGTGTCTTTTTTAATTTAAAATTTAAAATAGATCTATGTCTATTGTTGTAGAGTATTTTTAGGGCCATGTATGACTTTTGGTTTATTTTTTTTAAATGATCACGAAATCTTAATTCGTTATCCAAAACTATTCCTAAGTTTTTTATAGATTTCACTACCGACAGCTTTAAACCATTCAATACTATATTTATGTTATTCTTAAGATATTTAACTTTACCTTTATTACCAAACAACATAAGGTAGGATTTCGAGGGATTTAGTTTTAAATTGTGAGCAGATGCAAGCCGAGTTAAAGTCTCTAAGTCTTCATTAATAAGTGCTTCAGCATTAATATTGTCCTCAAAATTAAAACAGTAATTTATCTGTGTGTCATCAGCATACGCCTGAACTTTACAATATTTCAATGATCTAAGAATATCGGAAGTGTAGATAAGGAAAAGTAAAGGGCCCAATATAGAGCCTTGCGGAACGCCGGATAATATCCTAACCTGTTCCGAGTACTTATTAAAATAATACAAATAGTTTCCTTAGGATTAATATAATTCCGAAAACGCTATTATTGTATCAATAAATACTCAAGTATTATAGAAAAAAACTTCATTTAGAAGTTATATGTGCTCCACTTTCCCCTGTTGCTTTTATTTCCACTTTGCGATGGAATTGGGTGGAAAAATGGCAAAAATAAAATAAATTGGGGTGAGTTGGTGTTATTAGGAGACCCTAAAGAACCAGGTTTTATTTCCATATTATACGTTACAGGGTGATGTTAAGGCAGTTATGTACAGAAAAATTAATTAACTTGATCATAAGTTCAAGTCCTAAACTGGAAGCAGCTTGTTATTGTCCTGAATAAAATAAAAATATTGTTCATAAATTTCTTCCATTCACTATATAGGAAAGTTCCGAGAAATTGAGTTACACCACTGAAATCACCGAAATGAAACCTGATTATTGGTTTTCCGTCATTCGAAATAGAAAAACAAAAGCAATAAAAAAGGAATAAGATATGATGACATTTTTTAAAAGTAGTAGGTACGTGGAAGCTGAAGTAAGTTACGTTTTTGCAAAATTTATTAAAATAATAATATATACCGGGTAATGCAAGTGTTGGATGCAATATTCAACGAGGAATAATAAGAAACAATGGCAACTATGTGAAGATATGAATAAGTTTGGCTTCGCCAAAATTTAAAACAGTAGAAAGTAAAAATAGGTAGAAGCACGGTCTTCTCCCCTATTTTCTGCTCGCAAAAGCTAAAAATTAATTAACAATATATGGTTTTGCACCATTGCAAGTCAGGCTCTACCTTTTGGGTATCTTTGTAAATAGTGTAAAGTGTAAATAAGTGAATTTAATAACAATGAAGTTTGTAAATTAGTAACCAAACGTGGTCTTCATTAAAGGCATCACACCAGTACATTTTGTGTGCGCAAGAAAATCGTACAGCATGGCTAAGTCGAACAAAGGAAATCCAATATAAATATTGAGGTAGCTAAATATTGGCTTCTCTGTACATTTTAGAGACAAATTGTATTATAAGTTTTTGAAGAGGCCGATATAATAAATACATATGCCAAGTTTAAATATATTTTAATTTATTCAATTAAATGTGTTGGCAAAATTACGAAATTTTTATAGTTTAGGTCATAGGTATCATAACTATAGATCCGACACGCCATTCATAAATGCTATAAAATTGGGGTGGGGAGTGGGGATTACTCTGAATTTACATATGCATGCGACAAAACCACAGAACAATAAAGGTTAGGTTGACAAAACTCCAGGAAAACCCACAGAAAAACGCTGTCACAAATCCGAGTATTGCCGAGTCGATGCGGATGGCCACGAAAATGATGGGATCTGGGCGGATTCTTTTTTGCTGCGTTGCCATACTACAGATTTTTTACAAGGTTTTAGACAATGTTATATATTTCCCACATCATGTTATTCTAGTAAATCATAGAAGTTAATACTTTTAACAGAGTAAGCCCAGAAAACTACGTTTTTTGTGGCGTAAGTCTGGCAAACCAAGTAGAGGGGAGCAGCTTGAATGTTGATTTACTTTACACTGGAATACAATGATGACAACACGTTTATTTGTTATTGTTCGGTCTAATAGTTACGAGGTCTATGGTTCAGGTAATACAGCAATCACCAGTAAATAATTTCTGTAACGCTATTGTCAAAACTTGACGTTAAGCTGGACATAACAAACAAAGATTATTTGAGATTAAAAATACATTTCCATTTCACCCATCCGGCAATCACACATCCAAAATAAAAAAACACCATTATGTTTTTTTCAGTAAGCCTTTAGTTTAACATAACATACCTAAGACTAAAGATTTTCACAAAAACATTAATTAACTAAATGTTCAAAGGACCCGCCATTAAGACCCAAACCATATCCTAACCAATCATAAAATTAATTTCTAACATTACTGAGACCTTAAGAAATTCTGTAACATTCTAACAAAAGTTTTTTAGCTGGTCTAGATTTTCCAATTTTACATCTATATAAATAAAATTTTTTAAGTGACCTCACAAAAAGAAATCGTTTGGCGAAAGACCAGGAGACCTGGCTGGCCAAAAAATTAGATGCCGTGGGCCAATAATATTTCGGTTAAAAATATTTTGCAAGTATTCCCTAATCATGAGAGAATTGTGGGCAGGACAACCACCCATTTGATACCAGATCTCCTGATTTTCGCGTACAACTTCTTCTATTGCGGGTTCAATTCAATTTTGAAGCAAGTCCATATAGGTTACTGCTGTAAGGTTGTCTTTCATAAAAAATTGTCTAGTAATGTGATGTCCTACAATTCCCGCCCAAACATTTATTTTTTGTAAATATTGCGTCCGAGTATGTACAAGACGATGTTCATTTTCTTGGCTCCAATACCGGCGATTTTGAACATTTGGTTCGTTGTTGAGGGGAATGTACATTCCTCGGTAAAACAAATATTTCTTAAAAAATCCCTATTATTATTTGCTCTTTCCATTACCTTAAAGCAGGATACCATTCTCCGTTCTTCATTACCTTGCCGTAGCTCTTGATGTTTATCATACTTGTAAGGAAGATATTTATGTTTTTTTTAAAGTGCGCAACACTGTGGTTTCATGTTGCCCCACGGCTTACCCAAGAATCCTTATGCCAATCATTTTATTTTCCTCCACGTGCAGTAAATATAAAGATCTCTATTATTCCTTTCTTCAGTTCTATTGACATTCTGAGTTGAGCATTTATAATTATTCATTACAGTGCCTTTGGACTAAAATTTACTAATGATAAGTTTAATTAATGAAATTGAAGGGGTAGGTTTTATCCGGGAATTGAACTGAAAACATTTCAGATTTTCCTGTATAATACCACTTAATCATAGTTACTTTTTTCTTAGTGGAATAGCTGATATTTAGCTATAGTTAAAGAGCCTTCAATAAAAATGTTGTCACTGACGCTACTTTTCGTTTTGTCAATGCCAAATAATAATTTGCTGGTGCATGGGTTTATTATATCGGCGTCTTCAAAAAATTATAACACAATTTTTGTCTAAAATGTACAGGGGAGACAGTATTTAGCCACCTCAAAATATATATGGGATTTCCTATGCTTAACTAAGCCATGCATCACCCGGTATATTCAGTTAGTTAAGTTAATAACTATAGTTAAATAAAATTTCTTTTTAGAGAGGACAATGTCTAGGGCAAACAAACGTTCAGAAATTAATGACGATGATTTCTATGGATTTCCTTTTTCAGGCAGATTAAAATAAATAATTCAAAGCTTTGAAATATACATTTTCTCACCTGTCATAATTTTAACGGATTGATTGACTTCAGTAATTTTAAGGTATTTATTTCTTGATAATGGTATTTCACTTCTGCGCCATTTGGTCATATTAAACACTAATAACTCCCTTATTTAGGTGATCCCGCTATATTTTCCTTAATAGTCTGATGTTTCCTTTGCCTTTTGATGATTTATTCCTTGATATGCTCGTTAGTCATTCTGCTACTGTAACTATTTCATTCATTTCCGTGTCCAGTTATTTAATATTATCTGTTTAATATGATTTTCTTTTGTTTACGTTTCTTTCTGCACCTAATAGTCTTTTTGCTTTCACAGTATTCTCATTTCTGTGATCTATATTATGAGGTTATTGTGTAGATGTGCATATGGTAATTGACGATATTGTTTGGTTATATATTCTGGTTTTCGCTTCTGGTTTAAAGTGTTTGTTTTCCTAGGTTGTATCATTGAGGTATCCTGCTGCTTTGTTTACTTTGATGACTTGTTAGTGTACCGTTGTTCGACTTCTCCACATCCTTTTACTCCCAGATATTTGATATTTAGTTCTTGTTGCAGGTATAATTTGACCGCATATTTCTATTTTACACCGCAGCGGTTCTGTACTATTGTCATTCATTTCGTTTGCTCATATTTCTAATATTATCGAATCGTACTGTTGAAGGTATGTACACATTATTTTCGAAATAGCTTAGTATCATCTGCATGCAAAGTGTCATCTCTTTGTTACTCATCATAATCCTTATCGTTTTTCTTTTCACATATCGTTATCCAATATTTTGTTTAATAAAGGAGGGCAATACAAATCGCGTTGTTTAATGCAAAAATAAAAAAAGTAGAACAAGCCCAATTTTTTTATCAAAATTAGATTTAATAAAAAGTGAATAATAAAAAAGATTTTTGTTTGATTGTGCAATTTTTTTTACCACTCTGTACAATTAATAGTTTAAATATAAACTTGCTCTATCGGTCAATGGCCCCAGTTCACTTCTCAAATGCATGAAATCGCGAGAGAGAAGTTTTAGAGGGCTGCTTATTGGCTGGCGCGAGCTTTTCCAGATTTATATGCAACCCATCTTTCCTTATTATGAACGATAACAGGGATCAACTCCCAAAGCGTCGGAAATTTATCTCGTTCTCATGTAAAATATTTGTGTTTGTAATGTTGAATAGAGGATGCAAGAAAGAGATAAATTGGGTTTGACTTTAAGCAGAAAATTAACTTTCAAGAGCAAATAATTTTGAAAGTATTGAAGAAATAGGAATGAAGATAAACCACCGAGAAACTCAAAAGAAAAAGTAAAAAAAAAAAGGAAGAAGAAGAGTGCTATAAAAATAGATTTATTTTCATAATTTGTCAAAAATGCATTCTCTTGATCATTCTGAAATAATGATTATAGCAATATCTCTCAGGGCAAAAATTAGCGAATCCTCAGCATAGGTAACTTGAGGACCTTTTTTAAACTAATCTGCAGACATTTTTAATCGCTTGGAACTATATGTGTTTACCATTGTATACTTACATATATGTCAGCATATATATTTTCTTTTATTATTCCTGGCATTTCTACAATAAAGTCAGCGAACTGTATCAGTCATATTTTCTACTCAATAATATTTAGAATGAAAGGAAGTTCAGCATTTTAAGATACTTCCAATGTTTCGAGAATCCCCAGGGATGTTTCTCGTTTTCCCGTCATTTTGCGGAAACCCGGGACTATGCGCCATGCGATAGCAGGCTTTGGGAAAAGGGAATATTACACCATTCTGGTTTATTGATAAATCTTTAGGCAGTTTGGAAGCAATATTTCGAAATGTGCGTTAAACAAATGTTTTATTATCGACTGCCAAACAAACGTTAAGAAAGTTTTAAATTACAAAATAATATTTTGTTATGACCCTTGCAGAGTAGAATAGAATATATTACCTTTACATTATACTAAGTTTGTTAACAAGATCATCAAAAAATAAATAAACAACATCTAAAATATTGGAAAAAAGTATAAAAACGTTATAGTAAAGTAAGGCCTATTGTTGTTCATCATTAGGATTTTCTAAGTATAGTCAATGACCTTAACTTCTATTCTTCATCTTCAAAAAGCATGCGGGAATAGCCTCCGATTGTGCAGATTCATAATGACTGTGTGTGTGTGTGTGATACGTTTATTTGGCTCTGGATTTAACCAACTGGCCAGCTTTTTTTCTACGTTTAAAATTAAACCATTGTTTCGGCACCTGTACAGTTAAGATTTTATCACGCATCTCTCCAGTCACTACTACAGTTGTATTGTCAGCATTGAGCATACATTGTTACAAAACTAGTTCTAATATTCAAAGGATTATCATTCACATAGAACAGAAATAGTAGGAGTAACTGTACCGAACCCTGAGGTACTCCAAGATCACCGGGATGAACACTCCCACATATGACAACCAACCACCGGTTAGTCATATACCGGGTGTTGCATCGTCGAGCTGGACATAGGAAATCCCATGTAATTTTAAATGGGTCAATTATTGGCTTTCCTAATTATTTTAGAGAAAAATTCTATTTAGGTTTATTAAAGGCACTAAAACCCACATTCAAAAGAATAACTTTAGATATTTTTGATGAGCCCGTTTACGGGTTATCGCCGATTTTTTTTTAACTATTTCTCCTTTTTATGGCCCCGTATTTGCGGGCACCAGTCAAGGTAAAAGATGACTGTCAAATAAAGTTGTCATTTTGAAATGTGTGCTTTATTGTTATAAAAACTCGTACATCGAAAATATTAAAGGTGTATTTATGAGTACAAATTAATCTGAATAAATCTAAAATAAAGTATCCAATTACAAGGTTAATTATGACATTTTACATGTTTCAATATTTTACTAATTAATAGGTAGGTACTATTAAATTGTTAGAACTTTAGGATTAAGAAGATGTTCAAATATTCCTCCATTGACTGCTAGACAATAACCGAGGCGATCATAAAATTCTCTTCTTACATTCGCTAGTTGGTAAACTGAAATTCTATTGCATTCGGCAGAAATAGCATTTTTTAACTCGTCTAGATTTGGGTATTTTTTATCTTTGTATATCCTGTTTTTTAAATGACCCCAGAGAAAGAAATCATTTGGCGATAAATCAGGAGACCTGGCTGGCCAATTTACTGTATGATTTAAGCCAATAACATTTCCATTAAAAGCACGGTTTAAATATTCCCGGACAGCCAGGGTACTATGTGCCGGGCAGCCATCCATTTGGTACCAAACTTCCTGACTTTCCCTGGCGGCATCATGTAAAGTAGGTAAAATATGATCTTCAAGTAGTTCCAAAAAATATTCTGCATTTAAATTTCGTGTAAGAAATAATGGCCCGATAGTATTTTCTCCGAAAATCCCAGCCCATACATACAACTTTTTGTGGATATTGCGTCCTTGTTTCCACAAACCTGTGCTGGTTTTCTTTGCTCCAATATCGATAATTTTGAACATTGGGTTCATTGTTTAAGGTAAATGTGCATTCGTCAGTAAAACAAATGTTTTTTAAAAATTCCCTATCCATGTTTGCTCTTTCCATCATACCAAAACAATACTCCTGTCGTCGTATTTCGTCCCTATCTCTTAGCTCTTGGTGCTTTTCATATTTGTATGAATAATATTTATGTCGTTTCAAAGCTCGTAACGCTGTGGTGTGATCTAATCCTATGTCATCCTCAAGTTTCCTTGTGCTGATCTTCCCATCATTTTCTTCCACGCACAATAAAACTTGCAAGTCCCTATCATTTCTTGCATCTCTTCTTTGTTCCTGCCTTTCTTCACATCTGCAGTTATTTATTACAGTGCCTTTTGTCTCAAATTTCTTGATAGTCCTTTCGACTGTAGATTTTGCAGGTATCGGTCTATTCGGATACAGAGCAGCAAACATGTCTGACACATTTTGATAACTATTTCCTTGATAATACCATTTAATCATCAATATTTTTTCTTCAGAAGTGTAATTCATGGCTAATATTTTCGATGTACGAGTTTTTATAACAATAAAGCACACATTTCAAAATGACAACTTTATTTGACAGTCATCTTTTACCTTGACTGGTGCCCGCAAATACGTGGCCATAAAAAGGAGAAATAGTTAAAAAGAAATCGGCGATAACCCGTAAACGGGCTCATCAAAAATATCTAAAGTTATTCTTTTGAATGTGGGTTTTAGTGCTCTTTAATAAACCTAAATAGAATTTTTCTCTAAAATAATTAGGGAAGCCAATAATTGACCCCATTTAAAATTACATGGGATTTCCTATGTCCCGCTCGACGATGCAACACCCGGTATGTATTTACCCACTTTAAGATATTCCTCCGAATGCCTATATTATACAGTTTGCTGAGTAAAAATTTATTTTCCGGGACACACCCTGTATATACAGTATCAAAAGCAATGGATAGGTCATTGGTGTTGGCATAAACATAATTAAGAAAATCAAAGGACGTTGTTTCTATCTTTATGTCCGAAAGCCGTGCTGTGAATGGTCCAGAATACTTAATAGAATAATAATAAAACAAATTTTTACTAGAAACCTACTATCGTGATATAGTCTTTTTATACCCCTATATTAATATTCGCTTTCTTATTTATTGATCTTGAAGAAGGTCACTATGTATATCCTATGACCACTTATTGAAGTGAGCAAAAGAGCAAAGCTAACTTGGCTTGAACGTGCTGGTGTGCTTCATTAACGTTATTAATAAAGACAGAAGTAATGGATATTTGGTAAATATTTTGTGGTCGTATAAAACATTATTCATGCGAAATTAATTTTGTCACGTTTGTGTCACTTTCTGCACTTGTAATGTAATTCACCATAAAATCATAATATGTTAATGTCAATACGAACTTACCCATTGCGAAGTTAGCAGCAGCGGAAGTTACTTAGGGAAGAATTTAGATCCATCACATACGTATCTGTTACCATGGTGACGGTAGGTAATTCGCGTAAACAATCAATGATCGTCAGGAAAAAACTCCTTATGTTTTTAGTGAATCTGGCTGAATTCAGGTTAGCGTCGTTCAAATATTTCATATCTAACAAAAATACATTAACGCTGCTAATATTTTCTTTCCAGCAGCAGAATAAAAGGAACCAATTATATGTTCTTTTCAGTATCACCATGGGAGATCCCTCATTAAAGATAAATCTGATACCAATTTGTTTAAAAATATATTTTCTCGATTTTTAATACAAAATGGGATTATATTAAGTATTAGCCTGAATATCGTTTATATGGATTGGACATGTTCAATTAATTTTAGACTTTTTTTCTATTTAACACATAGTGGTAAACGAGAACACTGAAATATCGATTAGGTCCTATTGTTAAATGTCAGCTTCAGGCATGCATCCACCAAGGCAATATAATTAGGTTTTGATCAATTTTTAATGACCTTCGTTTTCACAGGAATAAGGTATTGGTACTTACGATTTTTTTCAAGTTTATCTTTTTAAATATTTCATAAAGTAAGGTTCTAAAGTTACCTGCAATCTACACGGAAGAAAGATTTTAAATCAGGACGGCCATTATTGCGTGGAATCAGTATAAATAACCCTCCACAAAAACACGAGTATAAGTTATCGTGAGTGTTCCCATACCGAGCACCCCTTAAAAAATTCTTGCTCGATGTTTTTTCATCTTTATCATATATGAAGGCGAGGATATTGCTAAGGAAGCCATGCCTTATCTAAATAGAAAATATCGTTACAGCTCGCGTGAAGCTTTTCAAATTCTCCGAAAATATTTTGTGCTTTCATTTGAATAAATGCTGTTTACTAAAAATATTTCTAAAGTTATATAAATATAATATCAAAATAAATTGTTCCATATTTCGATTAGCTTTTTTCACAACAATTTCTAACATATTCCGATTTTTATCTGATATAAATGAAAAATAAATCGCTTATTTCAGGAAGCTACTAACATTTTATGTTCTTTTGTTCTTGTGGATATTGACATTGAATAAAATTTACTTCACAAAAAAAGTTTAAAAGTTTCATATTTGTTAATAAATAAAACCAATTTTTTTTTTGTTTTTTTTTTCATTTATTTATTACTGACTTCGCAACAGATAAATCTGGTAATGAGGCCTATATATATAATAACAATATATTTTTAACAAATTCCTTAAATGGTAAAAGTAATAGTAAAAATTCTAATGTTTACATTTTACAGGGAAAGTAAAAAAAATGTCTAAATAACATGTTAAATTTTATATATTATATTAGTTTGGTACTGTCCCTCATATGGAGAGTCTTGTTTTTTCTTTGAGCGAACAATTAATGGCAAATGTATTTCTTAAGACATCTTTTGATCTTATATTATAGTTGTAATAATCTTGGTTTTGTTTTAGGACTGTTAATTTAATATTAATTAATTAATTATTTTTTACAATTTAATTACAATGGTCAAACAACAATTTTTCCAGCAACAATAAAAATTATTTAGAAAATTCCCACGGTATTTTGACACATTATAAATTTTTTTGCATATTTATACAAAGTAAGTTAAAAAGTAAGAATAGCATTTTCCGGAATAGAACACCTTTTCATGCATATTCAACATATTCTTAACTATAGTCTGTCGCTTAATGCCAGAGAGTAATAAAACATTATTGAACTATAAAACCCAGTGGTCTTCGCCGTATTCCATAGGTGGAGTCCAATTATTTATATTTAATTATGTTTATTGTCAGGGTCCCGAGATCTGGTAGGTAGAGGCACAGGTAGTTTACCTATCTGTGCCTCACTGTTTTAAAAACTGGAAATGTTTAGTTACTTTCCGGCAGTTGTTCGAAATGTTTATTCTTAAAAATGGCTCGTGTTTCAGAATTTGTTGCTGAGGAACGGATTAGTAAAACTGTGCTTTCTAAAAATGAGAAAATATCTGCTGTGAAATAGTGATAAATGCCAAATTCATGATGTGTTTCCGGATTTATACTCATTTATGTTTTTCACTGATGAAATGCTATTTATTGATAAAAAAGGATCCGAAGAGACGATTTAGTATTGCGAAAATGTATCAACTTTTGCATAAAGTAATTTGAGGAAAGGTTTTTAGTCAGGGAATTCAGGGCAACCAGAGGACTTAATGGTAGATAACACTAGAACAGTGCAGTGTAGGTACCTTTTTTAATGATAATATTTTAGTATATTGTTTAAATTGTTATTAGGCCATAAACATAGAAAGATTATAAGTACATTAGTTAGCTATTAAATAGATAGTATAATATTAAGGGTTGAGCATGTCATACTTATGTTAGGTTCGGATCAAAATTTAGTAACAAAACAATGCCTACGTTCGTTGTACATTTTGTTTAGATTTTTATACGATACAAGTTTTTCTTACATAAAATATCGGTTAAAACATACCTACAAGTTTAAAGTAGGTTCCTCTTAATGCCTTTTTATTTTTCTAGTCAAAAACCAAGTTAAATAAAGTTTATATAGTTTCTCGAGGAAGATAAAATGATAATATGTACCTACCAACTGACTGATATAAAATTTTATTTAAAATAGCTACCAATGAAATTGTTTTTAATGTTTGTTATTTAGGGATTATTTGGGATTTATTTTCGTAACCTCGAAGGAGTAACGAAGAAGATCGAAAGCAATACTTAGTGATCATAACATAAAGCTAGTTTATAGTCTTGAATCACTCTGTATACTAATCATCGAAATACCTTTTTAATATACGATTCTATACCTCATTTGATATAATTTAAGACATCTTTGATTACAAATATCAATTTTATAATCTACATGCCATATAGCCTCTATAATAAATTCCATCTTTTAATGTGACATCACGATCATAACATGAGGGCCTGTTCTTCGAGACGGCAGTGGTACAACTGAACTGCGAGAAGTTAATTGAAGAATTCGCTAAGAGTAAAGTTCGGCGCCGTAAATAAATTTATAAATAATTTTTATCCATCGTCTAAGATTTGTCGGGCATCCACATATAATTATAAATTGAAATAAAAAGTTCTACTCCAAAAATTATTTGTTACGATTTCCTTGATTTTAATATAAATATATATACAAAACATGTGGACATGGGGGAGGGCGCACAAAAATGGATAGCGTAGGGCGAGAGATACCGGCCCTGGATCCTGTCATTGCAAATTTACATTATATTACTCTCTTGCATTAAGCAACAGAGTATAGACTGAAAATGTTATCCATTGCGCTTTCAAAAATTTCTACAAGGGCACCATTATCTAGGCAACATTTAAAAATATCAAGCATTTAAAAGATCCTTGTTCACCGAAAAAGAACAACCATCAGTGACTGATAAATGAATTTATATAATAACGTACTAATAACAAATTGCATGTTAGTTCAGGCCGAGAATGCGTGTTTTTCTTCGGGTTCAGGTTAGTTACTTTTAAAGGAGTCAAGTCCGGGCCGTGACGACGTGCCAAACCAAAGAGCTGAGCCCCACAACCCAAATTCATAATATATGTACCAATTCTATCATTTTTTCATGCAAGCAGGATCCTCTAACCGTTTCAACATTCAGATTCAACTTTCAACATTCAGACTAATCATTATTAGTAAATATGTACTTGTTTTGTACTAGTGACTATAATTTAATCTCATCTGTTCTACCCTAATTAACGCCGACACAATCAACTCTAAGTGGTGTCATGGTGGAAACATAATACAAGGTGTTTAATAAACATACGTCAAAAAATGAAGGGGATATTCCCTGGAATATTCTATGAATATTTTATCCTTTAATGGTTTTTGGAAAGCCGCTTCGTTTCAGAGAAACAGGACGAGAAATCTTTTCGACAATAACAATATTTTATTACCAAAAATTACAAGACTCTTAATCCAAAAGAATCCAATTTTCTCCTCATTAACTGCCGATCTCTTTCAAAAACACCAGTAGTATATTATGACTTCAGATGTTTCCATGAGTAATACTCTAGGAGGTTTAAGTCCGGGGATCGAACAGGCCATAAGTGAGGTTCACCACGACCAATCTAACGATCCCGTATGTTACTGTTAAAAACTAATAAGCAACACTAAAATGCACTGGTACACTATCGTGCGTAAACCACATTGCATTTCTGGTTGCCCATGGTACATCCTCAAGAAACTGAGGTAGTGTTTGTTCCATGAAGTTGCGATACACCTCGCCGGTAAGTCTTCCTAGTAGAAATACCGGTTTATTTAGCAAGTCACCCACAATTTCAACCAAGACGTTCAACAAGAACTGATGTTGAAAACGATCTTGGAAAGGTTGGAGATACTATTATTGCATATTACTCCGAATTCTAAAATTGTGTTGGCGGGAGATTTCAATATAAACTATAGCGACGCTAAATGTCTTCATACTCAAAACCTTAAAAACCTGTTGATTTCTTACAATTTTCATATGCTTGTAATGCAACCGACTCGTGTTACAAGATTTTCTAATACCGTTATTGATTATGTGTGCATTAACTTTTTAACTGAAACTGATTCTGAAACCACTGTGATGTCGTCTGGCTTGTCGGATCATGAGGTAATAATATCGACCTTTTCCTTACATTGCAAAAAAAATAAAAAATCCTACAGATATGGTAGAATCTATAGTAAAACTAATTTTAATAATTTCAAGCATAAAGCTGCACGAGTGAACTGGGCTACGGCTCTAAATGCAGTGGACCCCTTGAGTATTTTTAACGATTTAGTTGCTAAACTAGTTGGAGATAACTTTCCTGTTCGGAAAATAAAAATGAAGAAAAAGGAAAAAAAAACCGTGGATTACCCCAGGCATTAAAGCTTCTTCTACCAACCTTAGGGCTTTGCACTGGTTGAGGAAATATACAGACAGTGATTTTTTTGTGGGTTACTTTGCCCGGTATCGGAGTGTGTATAGATCTGTGATAAGGGCGGCAAAACAGAGATACTACAGTTATAGAGTATCTGGTGCTCATAATAAGAGCAAGGAAAGCTGGAATATTGTTAACGGTTTGCGTGGAAAATCATGTTCTTCATCAAACCAGGAGAGTATGGACTCTGACCTATTGAACACGTACTACTGTTCAATAGCGGAAAAACTAACCTCCAGTATATCGTCAACTGTCAGTCCATTGCATTATCTTCAAAACATTTCTATAGGTGAGTCCTTTTATTTATATCCTACAGAACTTGATGAAATTAAAGTTACTATCAGGGAGATTAAGAATAAAAAATCTGTGGGAATTGACGGTGTTTCATTGAGAATGTTCGAATCTTTGCCAGATCACGCACTTGTTGTGTTGGTCAAGGCAATTAACAGATCATTCGATCTAGGTACATTTCCAACTGGCCTTAAAACAGCTGTTATTACACCACTGTATAAGGGAGGAGATCCTGCTGACCCTTCAAGTTTTCGTCCGATATCCCTCCTTGTAACACTATCTAAGATAATTGAAAGACTAGTTAAAAAAAGAATGTTGGGGTTTTTGACACACCATAACATAATCCATAAATGTCAGTTTGGCTTTCAGAATTCCAAAAGTACAGGGGATGCAATTTTTAGTCTTTTGGAAAACCTTTATATTGGCTTGAATGGTGGTGGTGTGGCTGCGGCGGTTTTCTGTGACTTCTCGAAAGCGTTCGATTGCGTGAGTCATGGGATATTGCTTCAGAAACTTTACCATTACGGCTTTAGGGGTGTGGCCCTGGATTGGTTCGCTTCTTATCTTTCCGAAAGAAAACAGGTTGTTAAATCTAATGAACGAATCTCAAGAGTATTAAATATTGACCGCGGGGTGCCTCAGGGATCTGTTCTTGGCCCATTGCTGTTTTTGATTTATTTGAACGATCTGGCAACAATCAACATTAGTGGCAAGTTTACGTTATTCGCGGATGACACCACTATTTTATGGCTTGACAAGGATCCGTGCGCATTGGAAGACGTGATTGCTGCTGACTTGCAGAGAGTGAAAGAATGGTGTGACGCTAATATGCTATGCTTTAATGCAAATAAAACCAGCGTCCTTACATTCAAGTTTTCTCTGGATCATGTTAATCTGGGTAATGATATTATAGATAGAAAAAGTAGCACCAAGTTCCTGGGTCTCTACATCGACGAAAGGCTGAAGTATTATGATCATATTCTTATAATTAGCAAACGACTGGCGTCGGGATGCTATGCGGTTAGAGTAGTTTCGAACGAACTGGGGTCATCCATGGCTAAATCAACTTATTATGCCCTTATAGAGTCTCACCTGAGGTACGGGGTTGCATTTTGGGGTTTTTGTACCCAACAACTTTTTAACTCGATATTTATTCTACAAAAAAGAGCAATTAGATATATCTGCAAGGCGAAAGTAAAAGATCATTGCAAACCTTTATTTATTCGACAAAAAATTCTAACTTTAACATGCTTTTTTATTTTGGAGACAGTTACTCTCGTCCATAAGAAATTTAGGGATTTTACTCACGCTCACATTCACAATACACGTAGAACCAATGACTTACAATTACCATTACCTATTCCAAAAACATCCCTGACCAAGAATTCCCTCATTTACGAGAGTATTAAGATTTATAATTGCTTGCCTATAAATATAAGAAACATTGGTGAGGTTGGAATGTTTAGAAGATTGGTGAGAAAATTGCTGATACCTTGGGCTTATTATAATTTGGAAGAATTTTACAGGGACGTTTTATGAACGTTATTTTTGACTGTTGTAAAAAAAATTTTTTTTTTTTTTGTTTTTTTTTGTATATCTGTTTTTCTTGTATGGACACAAGTATTGAGAGTGAGTGGGTGTTTGCTGAATTTGCTGAATTTATGGTTTTCTGTACTTTTAAACTGTAATTGTTTATTTTATATTTGTCAACTTATTGCTCATAAAAATTGCTTTGATTTGAGCATGGTTTGTTATTGTTTTAATTTTGTTTATAAGCTTGTTTTATACATATTACACATGGTTTTAGGCTGTTATTGTTATTGTTATTATTGTGTTACTCTGAAGCTTTGTAAATAAGAATTTTCATTCTTCTACAATAAAGCACTTTTTGATTTGATTTGATTTGATTCAAGTACCTGATATGTATTTCCTTCAGCACACTCATTATTGTGAAAATTCCTTATTGCATTTCTTAAAAAATTCGATTCATCGGTAAAAATAATCAGCGTCAGTGGTTGAGGGATTCGAACCAATGTGTTCAAAAGCCATTGACAGAATCCGTGGAGGAAAATCAGGTGTGAAATCTGTAAATTAACTGTGACTAATTCTTAATGAGCAAGCGTGTATGTGAAATTAAAATATTCGTACGCTAAGTTTTGCTCTGCCATTTGTGGTTAATCCCGTGGTTAAAATAATTATACAGTTAGAATGAGTAACTTCACGGTTACGAAATTATTCACAACCAGGCTACCTCTCTTTGGATTTATTAACGCTCTGGAATTGTTTTTCTTATGACGAGGGTAAAAAATAACAGTTAAACATTTTAAGGGAACAAAAAGTGTGTTTTATTCAAAAAGAAGACTTATAATTGTTAATGTATTTTAGCTTCAAGACCGTCACGGGTAAAACTTTTTGATAATCCTGAGACATTAGATAAGAGTCCAATTACATTTGGAAAAAGCGTTAATTAGTATATTCAGCAAAACGGCGACTATCTTGCACATTTACTTAATTAATATTTTCTTTTAACTTAATCTGCGTCTGATGTAATATCTAAAGAGTAAGGGCTGTGCTATGCGGGTTCCTTGAGAATCTGTGCGTACCTTTAAACTCTGGTGAGACTGTCTTCTGTGATTTGTCGAAAGCATTTGATTGCGTGAATCACCGAATATTGCTGTTGAAAATGGAGGCATATTTCTCGCTCGTATCTAACGGGCCGGGTGCAGAGACTCGTATTTAGTAACAACAGCTCTAATGAGCTTAGCACTGACACGGGTATTCCACAAGGGTAAGTCTTAGGCCTTCCCTCTTTTTAGTCTACCTCAACGACTGCCAATATCTGGCAAATTTACAATTTTCGCTGGTAATACCACCATTCTTTAGCATGGAACAGCCCTTGGCAAGTGTACAAAGCCTGGGTTTTAAAATCCCAGTCTCAGCAACAAAAAGTACTATTTTTTCATAATATGGTGATTCACTGATTCTTTTTTTTCTAATTTCACTCTCAAGAAAACACTTTTCTTCACAAAAGCATTTCTTTATTCTACGCCATCTGAACAGATAATGTCAGGTGTTTACATAAATTGTAAAATCATACTACTACTTCGCATGAGTTATTAAACATTAACTAATCAATGACCACATTGACTAATAATCACACTTAAGGGGGTTCGTGTAACCCGCAACAGACTATTATTATACTTTTACTTCAACAATTTTTGCAAAAGGTTGAAAACTCACGACTACGTAGGCGCTGATAGCCCGAGAAAATCCGTGCGGAGAAGACGTCCCGCCACTAGAATAATCTGTAACTCGACTCACTCTTTGAAAGCACTTGGCGCTGATGGCCTAAATACGTGGTGATTGAAATCACGGCAGGTGTACTGAATACAAAGTCACTTGAGCTGTCGCTAAGAGTGATTTTCCACTCGCTAAAAGTGTAGAAAGAACTTGCTCAGTGTGTGTGTATGTTAATTTACAACTTCCTGTGTTGAAGTTTGATTTTGTATAAGTGGAGCTTGTACATTTCCTGAATTTGACGTGCTAGGTATGTGAGTAGATGTAGAATTTGAAGTTGAATTGTTTGAGTTGATGTTGTGTGACTGACCTTGATTGTAATTTCTAAAATGTTGATTTGAATTTTGAAAATTGTGTGCGTCTACTTGGGCTTGTGGCTGAAATTGCGTAGTGCTTGAGCTTGAGAAAGCAACATTTTGAGAAGTATGTGGATAATTACGTGGCAATGGATTTCTCGGCTTTCAGTTACGATTTCCGTTAAATGTATTGTTGGCTCTGTTAATATGTAAGCTAGAATGATGTTTATTTTGACATATTGTACATCCAGGTGAGCGACAATCAGAGAAACGGTGATTGTTACCAGTAGAGAGAAACTAAGAGAGCGAGATCAGTGGTGCTGGTGGTGCTGTTTTACGATCTAACCCAGGTGGTGCTGGTGGTGCAATTTACGATCTAACCCAGGTGGTGCAGGTGGTGCGTTTTATGACCTAACCCGGGTGGTTCGGTGGTGCTGTTTACAAAATAACCCAAAATTAAACCCGACTTTTTACGACCTAACCCGGATGCTTTCATGAGGCGGCTTCTTATCTAACCCTAACTTGATCCTTAATATTTATGAACTGACCCGAGATAAAACCCGACTTTTTACGACCTAACCCGGATGCTTTCGCGAGGCGGCTTCTCATCTAACCCTAATTTGAACCTGAATATTTATGATCTGACCCGAGATAAAACCCGACTTTTTATGATTTAACCTTAGTGAAACGCCGCTGCTAAAGCGGGATAATTAAATCCCAATTTTTATAAGCCATCCTTAAACCCAACTTTTTACGATCCGACCTGAGCCCTCCTTAAACCAGACTTTTTATTATTTTCCCTTAGTTGAAACGCCGCTGTTAAAGCGGTATAGTAAAAAACATTATTTATATTTTCTAACTTAGTGAAACGCCGCTGGTGAATGGCAAAGCGAAATAAAACCCTAATTTATATGGTCTAACAAGATAAGTATATTAAGGCGGCACATTTGTCACCCCGCAATAATTATTTATACCTAAATAAACCTCTCAAACCCTCTGCCGACTCGATTTAAAAAGAAAGGGACATAAACCTTTATTTATTATTCCGAAGGACCCTCATTAAAATTCAGTAGCATATCTAATAATTGTTTTCAATTTTTGCACCACTTATATAAAATACAATAAAATAATTACCATCTAGAACCATTAACTAGCGATTTCTTTGTACTGGAAATGGATAAATTATAGGACTATCTTGTAATGAGAACAGAGTAGACAATAAATAAAACTTAAATACGTATAAAATACCAAGCAGGTATAGGTACTATACAACTTGTGTTCGCCATCAGGTAAAAGCCCTCATAATGCTTTTATAAAAATTTCGGATAATATCATAATATAAGTAAATAGGGTACAATTTCAGGAAAAAAGTAAAAAAAATTAATTCACAGTGTAAAATTGTAGTTAAATGGATTGTAAATACGAAATAATATAAAAAGATACCTTTTGTTTGCGATGATGTATGCACAATAACTCTATATTATTCGATCCTTAAACTGAAAATACCCACTAGATAGGTATCATAAGCTGTATTTGTCATCAGGTAGAACCCTCAATAAAATTATGAATATTAGGCGTAGGCATCAAAGTAGCAATCTTAACTTATTTTCAACACGAGCATAAAAATATGGGGTTGTTAAATATTTTACAACCTTAATTCTCAATGTCAACAATAAGCAAATCACGTTGGTTTTTTAATTTATTATTAATCTGGCTAACTTAAGAAACTGACAATATAACGACAATCCAAAAAAATCATAATACATTACTGGGTGTGAAAGCAATTGCGCTGCAAAATATAGTGTATACCGACTCTGAGGTAGTTAATTAAAATCTCAATTAGCGCTAAAAAAAAAATCAATTAGATATTTACTTTAGATATTTTAATAAAAAAATTCAATATTATTAGCGTCACCTACGCATAGGGTTAAAAAGTATGAGAAACTTTGTGAATATCATTTTCCATGATTCTCTCGACCACCACATCGATGTCACATTTCAATATTCTCACCAACATTTAACTTTTGAAATTAGCATAATAACAAATCCTTTACAATGAATTAAACAAACGCATACATAATTTTAAAATCTTATAATGCGTAACAGCTCCAAAATCTAACAAGTTTGGACTAGTCGAATGACGTCAGTTTACATCTGTAGAGAATACCCAACTCTCAAATCATAAAAAATGGTCAAACTTTGTCGGTAAATACCCTTCTATGATGCAGGGGAAGGACAGGTAATTCGAGATGCTTATAAAGAACATTATTTGCTTATTTCTAGACTCTTAAAAATTAGATGCAATCGAACAATAAATGTTTTCATCATGTATATTTATCAGTAACACATTACCTTCGACATATGTAAATTAAAATTGATAATTACTTGTCTTAGTACGTTTTTAGAAGCTTGAATCATTGCATATAACCGTCTGAGGTTACCCAAACTTCCCCTAACATATTTCTCCGTAACCGGGGAAAAAGAGGTAAAAAAGCAAAATAACAGCTCCAAGTGTCTTTGCGAACAATCGGCAATAAAATAGAGTATTTCAGTTTTTAATGTTTCGTAAATAAAAGTTGGTTAGATTAATAGTCTCTATGAATATAATAACATAAGCAAAGTGATATGCCGTAAATTTAGGAGTACAGTATAAATTATCCCTCTATTAAAATATACCGCAATAACTAACTAGCAAAGGATTTTTGATATTTTGAATATATTTGATGCTCATAGCATTATCACATTTCCAAAGGCTCTAAATTTTAGAAAAATGCTCTAATAGAATATGTTTTTTTTTTAAAAATACGACCTACAACAGTCTCTGCTACAGCATGGCTGACTCTGTAGGAATTTCTGTGAGACCATAATAATTATATCAATAATCGAGTCGTCCTTATGATAATATTTTCTTCCAATATCCGACTCCACTATCCATAAAAGTTATGTTAGAAAATTCATAATTATTGAGCGCATTGTAATTTTTAAAAAGAAATTCACTTCACACACAAAGATGAAGCCAATCAATTCATGAAAAATAATGCAAGTCAGTATGCGTATGTTATGGCTAACTCTTTAAATGTCTATTCCTTCCACGTTTGTCGGAAGAAATACTTTTCTTTATACTAGTATTTTAGTTGAAAATAAGATTGTAAATCATGTACAAAACAACCGTCCCTTATGGATTTGAACGAAAATTGTAGATTTGACTATTTTCATGAAAAATAAATCTAAGTACGGAATAATGCAGGAGAGACACCTATTTCTCTTGCATATTTAATTTCTTTGATAGTAAGAACTAATCTCTTTATTTTACAAAGTAAAAAAAAAAAGCTAAAGATCGGCGTTGTCAGTCAGGTATAAGAACTGATTTAACACGATGGTTTTTGTACAAACGTTCAAATACAATTGTATGCTTTTTAACCGATTATGTCGGAAAAATGACGTTTTATAGATTAGATATTTAGACGAAGAGGTAGCCTTCTCAATAAAGTATTGATTATTGTCCTGATAGCTAGACAACACTTTTTATGTTAGTCAAAAAAAAAATAATTTTTTTCGAACGCTATTACAGGTTTTATCGTTAACTAACAAACATTAAGAGCGAAAAATGTATAGGTTCACTTCATTTTTACATTATTTTACATTCGACAAAGAATAAACATCAATTTATTGTTTATTTTTTGAGGGAGTACTGGATGGTACAACTCTTCTGGTGGGAGAATTGTGCATTTAATTAAACCATCTATATTATTTAGGTTAAATTTGTTACACACATCTCCTACATACACTTCTGGATGTGATAGTGGAAATTTAGAACTTTTACAGATGTACGGATAGAGGGAACAAACATCGGCGTATTTAATTTTTTCCGTATCTTTTATTTCATAGTATTCGCATGTATTTCCTGTTCGTCCTCCATAAAAAGCATCTCTTGGATTTAGTTTTGTCAAAATTTTATTGTAATGGGTATTAGTATAGGATTTTATCTCTGGATTATTTTTTAATAAATTTCTAAAATCACACTCCCACATTTCATGAACTAAAAAACCGAAATCTTTTAGTCTCATAATTTTTGCCTTTGTGGTTTCATATCTTAAATTTAGCGTTTCTGAGGGGTCCTCGGAAAGAGGATCGTTCCTGCCGAACTTGTAGCATACAGTACATCCATGGAAATAACATCCTTGAAATTCAAATACCTCTTTTGTTTCGGAGCAGTAACCATCAACTTTTACACCATTTAAAACAGCTTCTTTACCATTAGCAGCATGTAAGATGTTGATTTTTCTGTGATTCTCGGTCCAAAGTAACCAATCTATGGCAATTTTGCTCTGCCTGTTTCTCCATCGATATCCATTTTTTGGTATGATTCCTATAGTATTAGGCTTCAAAAAATTTCTTCTAAAAATTTTATTGCATGCTGAAGCAATAGTTGTAGCTTCAGTAAATGGACATACATTGGTAGTTTGTATAAGTTGTTCTCTAAACTTTAAACATGATTGTGCAAGGATTTCGACATCCGATACGCAGTAGTCTACCAGATCTCTTTGCATATCGAAACCATCATTTTCATGCTCTACAAACCATTTAAGAAATTTGGCTCTGTCTTCTTCTTTCATACTATCTGGGGAGTAATATTCAATTGATGGTAGAGGTCCTATATAGTTTTTATTTGCCTTTGTATTAAATGGGTGCGGGAAGTAGCCTTTTTTAAAAATATCCTCAAGTCCAAATGCCTTTGGTAGTTTGGCTTAAGGCATAGGGAAATAGTTAAGTGAGTCGATAAATTTTACATTTTCAAGTTGCATCGTAATTATTTTGGTTCCTCTCATGATTAACTCAGGTGTAAAATCTGTCTTTGTCATAATGTAGTTTAATATAAACTGGTGATCAAAAGCCTGACCATTATGGGCTATTACAATAATTTCTTTAAAGTTTTTCCTCATTTGTAACAAATGGTTAGTAAATGTTCCCGCTGGGTCTATACCTCTGACTTTTTGTAACTTTAGACCGCATTTTTTACAAGTATCTGCTTCAGAATCCATGCACTCATCGCAGTATTGTTTGAAAACACAGAGATTGACTTGATGTAAAAACGTTGAATTTTCCAATAGTTTGTCTTGGCTCGTCTCTAAATCGTAGAATACAAAAAAGATCATCTTTAATCTTAGGTTTTCCCTTATCAGGCCGAATATAACATAGATGATCCTCGGGTGCATGTTTATTACAAATTTTACAATAAATTTCACCACATGCATGTGCTCTTTTGGCTTTAATGGTTTTTAAACAAATAGAACATAGTTTAATTTGTTCGCATACTGTAAATTTGCCTGACGAATAATCCTTTTTATGATTTTCGTAACAGTTTTGACTTCTAAAAAATCATAGACAGTCCTGGCATTTAATTTTTATTGCTATTTCACAAGCAGAGGCTTGCTGACATGCCTGACAGGTTCCACCACATCGGTGCTCATTTTTGTGATCATATGGGACGTAACACTTTTCACAAAAATAGTTAGAACAAAAAGCTGCTGTCAGCGATGTGATTACATTAAAATGGCTTTTGTAATGTAATAAGTTCAGCCGTTTATTGCTTTCAGTTGAACCTTCAAATATAATATTTCGTCCTTTTGATCCATAGCTATAAACAACTAATTTATATTCTTTTAGATGATTTTGAAATTGTATTAACTCGGGAATTCCACCTCCTGCCTCAGGAATGCTAATTTTAGCTCTCTCCAACAATGATCTTGTTCTTTCGGTTTGAATTTTACTAATATCTCTTCTAACCTTACTGAATTCGGGATCTCTTTTATTATGGGCAATGGCGACTACCAAAGCACATGGTAAACACAGGTTATCGGTATTTTTAATACTTATAATACCTCGTCGCTTGTCGCATTCCTCATGAAAGCTGTTATAATTTTTTCCTCTTCCCCCACCAACAGGTAATCTAACAGTTGTCACACTAAGACAAAATGATTCTGTATTAAGAGCTGCTGAGTTTGACTGATAAATGCCACTTATAACACTCCAAACATCTTAAAAGGTTATGTCTTTAGCTGCTTTGAAGCGAATCCAACCTTCTCCTCGGTTGAAGTCTTTAGAGCAAAAACTAAAAGCCACACGATCTAAGGGTTGTAGGCCTTCTGTAGCGTTTTGAATAATTTGATTAATTCCTTTTTCCACCCAACCAACTGGTTCAACTCCCTGTGGAACAGGTTTTAACTTAAACTCTAGAGTGCGTCCTGTAAGGTTAAATTCTCGTAACTTTTTAACAACGTCTTTAACAATAATAAACTTCTCCATCTTTCTTTTTTTTTTGTTGTTTTATAGTCTACTATCTACCTACATAAAAAAAAAAAAAAACAAGTATATTTTCATATTTTTATCGGTCTTAAGTTCGATTTCAAAAGCACACTCCCACTTTTTGATAATTTCACAGTCTAAGCACATAGATCTTATATTTTTTATTTACGATCAATTCATCTTTATTCGCCAATCGTCTCAAACGAGTCTGCTTTTTGAAAGTAATATAGCCTTAGTATTCAGAAAATATTAATGATATCGGAGCCTAAAACATCCTTAACACTAAAAAATCATTGTGTTTCCTAACAAAACCCATCATCTTGTCTATTTAGCTTGCTTTCCTATTGTTTAGCAGGTTAAATAAAATTATTATTTCGCTCTTTCTGTCTGTACTGAATCGTTAGGGGAATACGATTCTAGTCCTATAAGAGAGACAGTTAAAATTTATGTAAGCAATCAGAAATCCTACACTATGAGCTACTTAGTTAAAATTTCATATTTCCTTCATGGATCAGGTAAAATTTGTGTTGTGTCGGTCAAAATTTATAAAATACGAAAAAAATGCTAGATGCATTTTTATCATGACTTTCTATCTAATACCATCTTATTTCAAGGTATAATTCGGTTGTCAAAATGAGAATCTAAAAAATCCTCGTGTTTCCTCACAAAACCCATCATCTTGCCTATTTAGCTTGCTTTTCTATTGTTTAGCAGGTTAAATAAAATTATTATTTCGCTCTTTTTGTCTGTACTGAATCGTTAGGGGGATACGTTTCTAGTTCTATAAGAGAGACAGTTAAAATTTATGTAAGCAATCAGAAATCCTACACTATGAGCTACTTAGTTAAAATTTCATATTTCCTTCCTGGGTCAGGCAAAATTTGTGATGTGTCGATCAAAATTTATAAAAATACGAAAAAAATGCTGGATGCATTTTTAGCGTGACTTTCTATTTAATACCATCTTATTTCAAGGTATAATTCGGTTGTCAAAATGAGAATAAAATAATTTTCCCATGGTTTATGTCATCTTAAAAAAGTCAAAAGGTTATATTCTGTAGAGGGTCAGATACATTCAAATTTAAAAATTTTCTCCAAGAAGAATTTTAAGATAGTATTATAGTAAATAAAAATTCTATACCTCCAATATTTCTTGGAAACATATCGTGTTCTAGCGACATAACCCAAAAGTACCTCTATTCAGAAACGCATCGTACTTTTCTTGTCAAACTTGACTTTGTTGTAAAGTTGTATGCAGAACACTTTGAAAACAAAAATTAGATTAGAAACCGCCGCCTCTTAAGGTATACTTTTTTAGGTCTTACATAGGGTACACTGGTATACAGAACAAATGTCATCTTTAATTGTCTCATTGTCCCATCCATTACATTATTATAATCTTAAAGCACCTGTTACCAGCATTATCTGTTTTTATGGTTTTCATAAAACATAGCGATTACCGATGAAAATTAAACGAAAACTTAATAAATAACTTTTTTTTCAACTGAAATAGACTGATTTTCGATGGAAAAATGTTACTTATAACTAAAAATGAATATAAGACATATACGCAATGATATTTAGAATAAATCAATCTTTTCTAAAATTACTATGAAATATTCACAAAATCGTTTCGTTATAAGCAAAGTAGCAAGGCTTGCAGATTTCGTATAGAGTTCAAACGCGATACTGAGATGATCTTTTTTTTATATTTTTGTAGGATAATTCACCACTACGTTGTACTTGAGAGAGGACTTTCTTGAAAAATCCTCAAATTTCTCTGCAATTTTGTTCCTTCTAGAGTTAAATTCACACAGAAAACCTCGTATTCTTATCTTTCAGGTTGGTATATTAAAAAGGGCTTATTAGTATGGTTTAGAAAACAAGCAATATTAATTAACGGATGTTTTTTCGTCGTATGAAGAGTTGAAATTTTTTTTTCCACTCCAATGGTTGCGATGCAGAGAGTCGGGTTTCATCATAATCTTTCAGGGTAGCTCAGGTTAGTTCAGCTTAGCTCAGATGCAGAGAGTCGGGTTTCATCATAATCTTTCAGGGTAGCTCAGGTTTGATTGCATGTACTAAGGTTAGTGCTCCTTGCAATCGGTTTCAGGTTTGACGCGCCCCCCTCAGGTTTGTTCAGGTTTCTCAAGTGTTTGAGAAACCTGAACAAACCTGAGGGGGGCGCGTCAAACCTGAAACCGATTGCAAGGAGCACTAACCTTAGTACATGCAATCAAACCTGAGCTACCCTGAAAGATTATGATGAAACCCGACTCTCTGCATCTGAACTAAGCTGAACTAACCTGAGCTACCCTGAAAGATTATGATGAAACCCGACTCTCTGCATCGCAACCATTGGAGTGGAAAAAAAAATTTCAACTCTTCATACGACGAAAAAACATCCGTTAATTAATATTGCTTGTTTTCTAAACCATACTAATAAGCCCTTTTTAATATACCAACCTGAAAGATAAGAATACGAGGTTTTCTGTGTGAATTTAACTCTAGAAGGAACAAAATTGCAGAGAAATTTGAGGATTTTTCAAGAAAGTCCTCTCTCAAGTACAACGTAGTGGTGAATTATCCTACAAAAATATAAAAAAAAGATCATCTCAGTATCGCGTTTGAACTCTATACGAAATCTGCAAGCCTTGCTACTTTGCTTATAACGAAACGATTTTGTGAATATTTCATAGTAATTTTAGAAAAGATTGATTTATTCTAAATATCATTGCGTATATGTCTTATATTCATTTTTAGTTATAAGTAACATTTTTCCATCGAAAATCAGTCTATTTCAGTTGAAAAAAAAGTTATTTATTAAGTTTTCGTTTAATTTTCATCGGTAATCGCTATGTTTTATGAAAACCATAAAAACAGATAATGCTGGTAACAGGTGCTTTAAGATTATAATAATGTAATGGATGGGACAATGAGACAATTAAAGATGACATTTGTTCTGTATACCAGTGTACCCTATGTAAGACCTAAAAAAGTATACCTTAAGAGGCGGCGGTTTCTAATCTAATTTTTGTTTTCAAAGTGTTCTGCATACAACTTTACAACAAAGTCAAGTTTGACAAGAAAAGTACGATGCGTTTCTGAATAGAGGTACTTTTGGGTTATGTCGCTAGAACACGATATGTTTCCAAGAAATATTGGAGGTATAGAATTTTTATTTACTATAATACTATCTTAAAATTCTTCTTGGAGAAAATTTTTAAATTTGAATGTATCTGACCCTCTACAGAATATAACCTTTTGACTTTTTTAAGATGACATAAACCATGGGAAAATTATTTTATTCTCATTTTGACAACCGAATTATACCTTGAAATAAGATGGTATTAAATAGAAAGTCACGCTAAAAATGCATCCAGCATTTTTTTCGTATTTTTATAAATTTTGATCGACACATCACAAATTTTGCCTGACCCAGGAAGGAAATATGAAATTTTAACTAAGTAGCTCATAGTGTAGGATTTCTGATTGCTTACATAAATTTTAACTGTCTCTCTTATAGAACTAGAAACGTATCCCCCTAACGATTCAGTACAGACAAAAAGAGCGAAATAATAATTTTATTTAACCTGCTAAACAATAGAAAAGCAAGCTAAATAGGCAAGATGATGGGTTTTGTGAGGAAACACGAGGATTTTTTAGATTCTCATTTTGACAACCGAATTATACCTTGAAATAAGATGGTATTAGATAGAAAGTCATGATAAAAATGCATCTAGCATTTTTTTCGTATTTTATAAATTTTGACCGACACAACACAAATTTTACCTGATCCATGAAGGAAATATGAAATTTTAACTAAGTAGCTCATAGTGTAGGATTTCTGATTGCTTACATAAATTTTAACTGTCTCTCTTATAGGACTAGAATCGTATTCCCCTAACGATTCAGTACAGACAGAAAGAGCGAAATAATAATTTTATTTAACCTGCTAAACAATAGGAAAGCAAGCTAAATAGACAAGATGATGGGTTTTGTTAGGAAACACAATGATTTTTTAGTGTTAAGGATGTTTTAGGCTCCGATATCATTAATATTTTCTGAATACTAAGGCTATATTACTTTCAAAAAGCAGACTCGTTTGAGACGATTGGCGAATAAAGATGAATTGATCGTAAATAAAAAATATAAGATCTATGTGCTTAGACTGTGAAATTATCAAAAAGTGGGAGTGTGCTTTTGAAATCGAACTTAAGACCGATAAAAATATGAAAATATACTTGTTTTTTTTTTTTTTATGTAGGTAGATAGTAGACTATAAAACAACAAAAAAAAAAGAAAGATGGAGAAGTTTATTATTGTTAAAGACGTTGTTAAAAAGTTACGAGAATTTAACCTTACAGGACGCACTCTAGAGTTTAAGTTAAAACCTGTTCCACAGGGAGTTGAACCAGTTGGTTGGGTGGAAAAAGGAATTAATCAAATTATTCAAAACGCTACAGAAGGCCTACAACCCTTAGATCGTGTGGCTTTTAGTTTTTGCTCTAAAGACTTCAACCGAGGAGAAGGTTGGATTCGCTTCAAAGCAGCTAAAGACATAACCTTTTAGGATGTTTGGAGTGTTATAAGTGGCATTTATCAGTCAAACTCAGCAGCTCTTAATACAGAATCATTTTGTCTTAGTGTGACAACTGTTAGATTACCTGTTGGTGGGGGAAGAGGAAAAAATTATAACAGCTTTCATGAGGAATGCGACAAGCGACGAGGTATTATAAGTATTAAAAATACCGATAACCTGTGTTTACCATGTGCTTTGGTAGTCGCCATTGCCCATAATAAAAGAGATCCCGAATTCAGTAAGGTTAGAAGAGATATTAGTAAAATTCAAACCGAAAGAACAAGATCATTGTTGGAGAGAGCTAAAATTAGCATTCCTGAGGCAGGAGGTGGAATTCCCGAGTTAATACAATTTCAAAATCATCTAAAAGAATATAAATTAGTTGTTTATAGCTATGGATCAAAAGGACGAAATATTATATTTGAAGGTTCAACTGAAAGCAATAAACGGCTGAACTTATTACATTACAAAAGCCATTTTAATGTAATCACATCGCTGACAGCAGCTTTTTGTTCTAACTATTTTTGTGAAAAGTGTTACGTCCCATATGATCACAAAAATGAGCACCGATGTGGTGGAACCTGTCAGGCATGTCAGCAAGCCTCTGCTTGTGAAATAGCAATAAAAATTAAATGCCAGGACTGTCTATGATTTTTTAGAAGTCAAAACTGTTACGAAAATCATAAAAAGGATTATTCGTCAGGCAAATTTACAGTATGCGAACAAATTAAACTATGTTCTATTTGTTTAAAAACCATTAAAGCCAAAAGAGCACATGCATGTGGTGAAATTTATTGTAAAATTTGTAATAAACATGCACCCGAGGATCATCTATGTTATATTCGGCCTGATAAGGGAAAACCTAAGATTAAAGATGATCTTTTTTGTATTCTACGATTTAGAGACGAGCCAAGACAAACTATTGGAAAATTCAACGTTTTTACATCAAGTCAATCTCTGTGTTTTCAAACAATACTGCGATGAGTGCATGGATTCTGAAGCAGATACTTGTAAAAAATGCGGTCTAAAGTTACAAAAAGTCAGAGGTATAGACCCAGCGGGAACATTTACTAACCATTTGTTACAAATGAGGAAAAACTTTAAAGAAATTATTGTAATAGCCCATAATGGTCAGGCTTTTGATCACCAGTTTATATTAAACTACATTATGACAAAGACAGATTTTACACCTGAGTTAATCATGAGAGGAACCAAAATAATTACGATGCAACTTGAAAATGTAAAATTTATCGACTCACTTAACTATTTCCCTATGCCTTAAGCCAAACTACCAAAGGCATTTGGACTTGAGGATATTTTTAAAAAAGGCTACTTCCCGCACCCATTTAATACAAAGGCAAATAAAAACTATATAGGACCTCTACCATCAATTGAATATTACTCCCCAGATAGTATGAAAGAAGAAGACAGAGCCAAATTTCTTAAATGGTTTGTAGAGCATGAAAATGATGGTTTCGATATGCAAAGAGATCTGGTAGACTACTGCGTATCGGATGTCGAAATCCTTGCACAATCATGTTTAAAGTTTAGAGAACAACTTATACAAACTACCAATGTATGTCCATTTACTGAAGCTACAACTATTGCTTCAGCATGCAATAAAATTTTTAGAAGAAATTTTTTGAAGCCTAATACTATAGGAATCATACCAAAAAATGGATATCGATGGAGAAACAGGCAGAGCAAAATTGCCATAGATTGGTTACTTTGGACCGAGAATCACAGAAAAATCAACATCTTACATGCTGCTAATGGTAAAGAAGCTGTTTTAAATGGTGTAAAAGTTGATGGTTACTGCTCCGAAACAAAAGAGGTATTTGAATTTCAAGGATGTTATTTCCATGGATGTACTGTATGCTACAAGTTCGGCAGGAACGATCCTCTTTCCGAGGACCCCTCAGAAACGCTAAATTTAAGATATGAAACCACAAAGGCAAAAATTATGAGACTAAAAGATTTCGGTTTTTTAGTTCATGAAATGTGGGAGTGTGATTTTAGAAATTTATTAAAAAATAATCCAGAGATAAAATCCTATACTAATACCCATTACAATAAAATTTTGACAAAACTAAATCCAAGAGATGCTTTTTATGGAGGACGAACAGGAAATACATGCGAATACTATGAAATAAAAGATACGGAAAAAATTAAATACGCCGATGTTTGTTCCCTCTATCCGTACATCTGTAAAAGTTCTAAATTTCACTATCACATCCAGAAGTGTATGTAGGAGATGTGTGTAACAAATTTAACCTAAATAATATAGATGGTTTAATTAAATGCACAATTCTCCCACCAGAAGAGTTTTACCATCCAGTACTCCCTCAAAAAATAAACAATAAATTGATGTTTATTCTTTGTCGAATGTAAAATAATGTAAAAATGAAGTGAACCTATACATTTTTCGCTCTTAATGTTTGTTAGTTAACGATAAAACCTGTAATAGCGTTCGAAAAAAATTATTTTTTTTTTGACTAACATAAAAAGTGTTGTCTAGCTATCAGGACAATAATCAATACTTTATTGAGAAGGCTACCTCTTCGTCTAAATATCTAATCTATAAAACGTCATTTTTCCGACATAATCGGTTAAAAAGCATACAATTGTATTTGAACGTTTGTACAAAAACCATCGTGTTAAATCAGTTCTTATACCTGACTGACAACGCCGATCTTTAGCTTTTTTTTTTTACTTTGTAAAATAAAGAGATTAGTTCTTACTATCAAAGAAATTAAATATGCAAGAGAAATAGGTGTCTCTCCTGCATTATTCCGTACTTAGATTTATTTTTCATGAAAATAGTCAAATCTACAATTTTCGTTCAAATCCATAAGGGACGGTTGTTTTGTACATGATTTACAATCTTATTTTCAACTAAAATACTAGTATAAAGAAAAGTATTTCTTCCGACAAACGTGGAAGGAATAGACATTTAAAGAGTTAGCCATAACATACGCATACTGACTTGCATTATTTTTCATGAATTGATTGGCTTCATCTTTGTGTGTGAAGTGAATTTCTTTTTAAAAATTACAATGCGCTCAATAATTATGAATTTTCTAACATAACTTTTATGGATAGTGGAGTCGGATATTGGAAGAAAATATTATCATAAGGACGACTCGATTATTGATATAATTATTATGGTCTCACAGAAATTCCTACAGAGTCAGCCATGCTGTAGCAGAGACTGTTGTAGGTCGTATTTTTTAAAAAAAAACATATTCTATTAGAGCATTTTTCTAAAATTTAGAGCCTTTGGAAATGTGATAATGCTATGAGCATCAAATATATTCAAAATATCAAAAATCCTTTGCTAGTTAGTTATTGCGGTATATTTTAATAGAGGGATAATTTATACTGTACTCCTAAATTTACGGCATATCACTTTGCTTATGTTATTATATTCATAGAGACTATTAATCTAACCAACTTTTATTTACGAAACATTAAAAACTGAAATACTCTATTTTATTGCCGATTGTTCGCAAAGACACTTGGAGCTGTTATTTTGCTTTTTTACCTCTTTTTCCCCGGTTACGGAGAAATATGTTAGGGGAAGTTTGGGTAGCCTCAGACGGTTATATGCAATGATTCAAGCTTCTAAAAAAGTACTAAGACAAGTAATTATCAATTTTAATTTACATATGTCGAAGGTAATGTGTTACTGATAAATATACATGATGAAAACATTTATTGTTCGATTGCATCTAATTTTTAAGAGTCTAGAAATAAGCAAATAATGTTCTTTATAAGCATCTCGAATTACCTGTCCTTCCCCTGCATCATAGAAGGGTATTTACCGACAAAGTTTGACCATTTTTTATGATTTGAGAGTTGGGTATTCTCTACAGATGTAAACTGACGTCATTCGACTAGTCCAAACTTGTTAGATTTTGGAGCTGTTACGCATTATAAGATTTTAAAATTATGTATGCGTTTGTTTAATTCATTGTAAAGGATTTGTTATTATGCTAATTTCAAAAGTTAAATGTTGGTGAGAATATTGAAATGTGACATCGATGTGGTGGTCGAGAGAATCATGGAAAATGATATTCACAAAGTTTCTCATACTTTTTAACCCTATGCGTAGGTGACGCTAATAATATTGAATTTTTTTATTAAAATATCTAAAGTAAATATCTAATTGATTTTTTTTTTTAGCGCTAATTGAGATTTTAATTAACTACCTCAGAGTCGGTATACACTATATTTTGCAGCGCAATTGCTTTCACACCCAGTAATGTATTATGATTTTTTTGGATTGTCGTTATATTGTCAGTTTCTTAAGTTAGCCAGATTAATAATAAATTAAAAAACCAACGTGATTTGCTTATTGTTGACATTGAGAATTAAGGTTGTAAAATATTTAACAACCCCATATTTTTATGCTCGTGTTGAAAATAAGTTAAGATTGCTACTTTGATGCCTACGCCTAATATTCATAATTTTATTGAGGGTTCTACCTGATGACAAATACAGCTTATGATACCTATCTAGTGGGTATTTTCAGTTTAAGGATCGAATAATATAGAGTTATTGTGCATACATCATCGCAAACAAAAGGTATCTTTTTATATTATTTCGTATTTACAATCCATTTAACTACAATTTTACACTGTGAATTAATTTTTTTTACTTTTTTCCTGAAATTGTACCCTATTTACTTATATTATGATATTATCCGAAATTTTTATAAAAGCATTATGAGGGCTTTTACCTGATGGCGAACACAAGTTGTATAGTACCTATACCTGCTTGGTATTTTATACGTATTTAAGTTTTATTTATTGTCTACTCTGTTCTCATTACAAGATAGTCCTATAATTTATCCATTTCCAGTACAAAGAAATCGCTAGTTAATGGTTCTAGATGGTAATTATTTTATTGTATTTTATATAAGTGGTGCAAAAATTGAAAACAATTATTAGATATGCTACTGAATTTTAATGAGGGTCCTTCGGAATAATAAATAAAGGTTTATGTCCCTTTCTTTTTAAATCGAGTCGGCAGAGGGTTTGAGAGGGTTATTTAGGTATAAATAATTATTGCGGGGTGACAAATGTGCCGCCTTAATATACTTATCTTGTTAGACCATATAAATTAGGGTTTTATTTCGCTTTGCCATTCACCAGCGGCGTTTCACTAAGTTAGAAAATATAAATAATGTTTTTTACTATACCGCTTTAACAGCGGCGTTTCAACTAAGGGAAAATAATAAAAAGTCTGGTTTAAGGAGGGCTCAGGTCGGATCGTAAAAAGTTGGGTTTAAGGATGGCTTATAAAAATTGGGATTTAATTATCCCGCTTTAGCAGCGGCGTTTCACTAAGGTTAAATCATAAAAAGTCGGGTTTTATCTCGGGTCAGATCATAAATATTCAGGTTCAAATTAGGGTTAGATGAGAAGCCGCCTCGCGAAAGCATCCGGGTTAGGTCGTAAAAAGTCGGGTTTTATCTCGGGTCAGTTCATAAATATTAAGGATCAAGTTAGGGTTAGATAAGAAGCCGCCTCATGAAAGCATCCGGGTTAGGTCGTAAAAAGTCGGGTTTAATTTTGGGTTATTTTGTAAACAGCACCACCGAACCACCCGGGTTAGGTCATAAAACGCACCACCTGCACCACCTGGGTTAGATCGTAAATTGCACCACCAGCACCACCTGGGTTAGATCGTAAAACAGCACCACCAGCACCACTGATCTCGCTCTCTTAGTTTCTCTCTACTGTTACCTAAACAGTTTGAACAAATGTAAGTTTGTTTGTCTGAATGTGGCAAGTTAAGACAACTAGAACACCTTGCAATTCTGTGCTCTGAAAGACTACAATATGCACAATTTATTGTATTTGATAAATTTGACTGTAGATTTTGTGAAAAATGTACATGATGTGAAATTCTTTGTGTTTGTGATTTTTTATGGTCAGTCGATGACTCAGGATTTTTCGTTCAAGAATTTTACATCTGTCCTCAAAGAATTTAATAAAATCGTCAAGCTTTGAGTGATTTTTTGTATTACATCCAAACTCAAATGACTTTTTTGTGCCACTGTCTTTTGAGCAAAAATATAAACCAAAAACAACTCCGAACTATAAGCATTGTGGTTTTTCAACGATTCTATGTTTTGTTGACTATAAGTTATGAAATGTCGTAAAGTGAAAGATTTACCCAAGAAACGCGATTCTAATAAATTTTTAATGTGAGGATATATTATGGCGAGTTGTTGGTCACCGATCCTTTTTAAAGTGTCTAAAGCTATCTGAAAATTGGAATCATCAATCTCTAAAGTATTAATTAAATTTAATGGTTCGTTTTTTAAATATGATTTTAAATATGTTAGCTTTTCCGCACCTGACAAGTTTGGATTTTGAATGACGGCCCTGTCAAATAATTTAATAAAGTTTTTCCATTGCAAAATTTCACCTGTAAATTGCGGAATCTGTAAGTCCGGTAACTTAACAAAAGAAATTTGTGTTTGATTTGTGCTTAAAGTCTGTGCGACCGTAGCTTGTTGCAAATACGTAATCGTATTTTTAATCGCGCCCAAAATTTCGAAATATCTGTTTTCTTAAGTTTTAGTTTGAGATCGAGTTTGGACAGACCTTTATGTTTTTGTGACTATTTGTTTTGTAAAGGAAACCAATGTTTTTCTCAAACCATCAACCACAACCATGTAAGTCAAACGTGCTCAACCAACTTGCTTTGCCCAAACCAAATAATGCAGCGTTTCCTTCCTTCCGATCATTAAATTATGTAAGAATTAAGATATTTAACAATTAACCTTCACCAACAAAACACACAATATCCAACCACAGAAAACTTAAGCAGATGGTTAAATTATGTATCACGGAGAATATCTCCATATTTTTCAAAATGAATGGATTAAACAAATAAATATCGTTGCGTTATATTGCTCAGCTGTATGGTTTCATGGAGTAGCGGCGTCCGGAAACGTTTCCTAACGTCGATCTTACCACTGCGGAACATCGAGATCTTGAAGCTCTTTCTTATATATCATTTAATCTTAATTATTTGTTTAAACGTACCATTTGATATACGTATAGGCTTAAGTACCTTAATTATTTGTAATTTCTATTACTTGTATATTATATAGATGTAAATTTATGAATAAATGTTTTTTTATTTATATGTCTATTTGTATTTAGAAGATGAGCATAATAATAAAACTAGGAAGTAAATGCAGAGTAGCAGAGTAGCGAATATACTAATCTTTAAAAGATTAAGGCTCTACAATATGTTTGGCATAATTTGTGGTTAAACCAAACGAAAAATAAGCTTGCGCGTTCCGTTCAGACGAACAGGTAACGCGTCGCGACGCTTAGTATAGCGCGGGCTACGAACCGAAATAACAAGCGCGGCGTCGGAGGCGTCGCGAGCCGCCAACGCGAGTTTTTAGTGAGTTTAAATTTGAATGTGGCGAGATGCCTTAGGTAGGTAGACTCACGATTTTGAACTTTTATCGGAATAACTTTACACATTATTATCTAATAAAAGCAATTTTAAGTCAAAAAAACATTTCTAGCATGAATGTACCTGACCTTATATTAAATTGAATTAACATATCATTGTTTTATCGCCACTATGAAATGCAAAACTTTAGGGATGAACACGCATTTCAGCTAAATTAGAGCACAACGCATATACTTTATTAAAGGTATAAATATATTTTTAATTAAAGTTTAATATTTAAAGTAATTTTGAAAACGTTTATATAATTTGTAAAAAATTATTTTGGACGATTCGGATATAACCGGTTTGGCAGTGGATTAAAATCCCAATAAATATTTAATGATAAAAAATAAAGGAAGAATAATATTTATTTTGTCAATATTAACCTAAACGCATAAAGGTGGGATAAGAGAATTTAGTTATTTTTAATTAAACTACATTGTCTGAGTTACACAATACAGACTACAGCGTTTCCATACACATTTAAGATTACTCGGTTTTATTTCAGCATTGAGATTAGTTCTCTTTCTATTTTACAGTGATCAAATGTATTTGAGTATGGGTTAGTTCACTTGTGCTTTATCCTGTATAAAATATATATTTCAGATTACTCAGGGACGATAAAAATAAGAAACTCATTTATTTTGAAAAAATCGTAAACAAAATTTCATTTGACGAGAAGTTATCTCGGCTACGAGGACGATATAATTTATTACACCATCATATTATACAGGGTGGCCGCCGGGGTATATGAATTCTATGACTAATTTTAAGCAAACATTATTCTATTCTTTTTTCCCGAATTCCTAACGGTTCAACGGTTCTTTACATATCGAGGTTTAAAGTCAAACTAAATTAAAGCTGATCAATGTGACCACCGCTTTGTGTAAGCCTCGAGTTCTTGTTTCCAATTGTAGTTCTTCATATTGTTATTCACCTCCTAAAACGCTACATGAGTATTCTGGATGAGTTGGTCCCTATTATTAGGCTTTCCCATTAAATAGCTAAGTGCCTTCACACGTCACCACATGAAAAAAGTCTAGTGGGTTCAGATCCGGAGATGGCGGTGTCCAAGCAATGGGACCACCACCAAGAACCGTTAGGAAAAGTAAATAGAATCACTGTTGCTTAAAATTAGTCATAGAATTCATACACAAAGTATCTCGCATACCGTGGCGGCCACCCTGTATGATAATAATTTTTTTCTTCTATGATTTTCCTTTAATAATAAAACTTTTAAGGTTCAATACCTAATGTTTAATATATCTGAAACACACTACGCTGCTTTCTAAAACAGATTAATTTTTGCAAAACACAATATTTTGTTTTTCGGGAAAAACTAAACTTCATCCAATACTAAATTTTTTAGAATTTTTTTTTGTTCGGTATAAACCCAACAATACCTACAATATTCCTTTTCAAAAGAGTTCTTATTGACCTTCCAGGCGTTAAATCCTCTTATCGACTACCACCCAAACTTTTTCAATAAACGTTTTTTTGCACGGTAAATAAAAACACTTTAAAGAGTACTCCTAAAAGTACTTCTTATCGCATTATACTTTGACCGAGTCTCTAACTTTTCAATGCAAAAACGGTGGAAGTTAATACCATTATCTAAACTTAAAAAGAGTGTTTTTGTAACAGATTGCTTGAGTTATTTACTCCGTCAATTTGTTAGGGCTTCAGGTCGAAACTAAAGACGGATTAATCCAGTGGGGTTTCGTATATATTTTTTTTTAAAATTCTCCATGCTTTCGAGAAAAAACTTAATGAACGTATCTTTTACAAAGACATTGTTCTTTTATAACGATCGAATTAATTTTAATTTGTAAGCATTGTTTTCAGTGTTAAATTGAAAATTGAGAATTAAGAATTGAGTAAATCTTCTAAATGTTTATATTTTCGTGCTTGTCATTTAAAGAAAATGTCAAGCTAACTCCGTTATTTAAGGAAATTTTGAAATTATCTTTACATAGAGATTTTTGGCTATTTAGTTGCTTCTAAAATATGAAAGCAAATTAGGAATAAAGTATGAAATGAAAATAAAAAACATTTTTTTTAATGGCCAATTGGGAATTAGATAGCATCTCTTTTCTACTGACGTATTATAATAACCCATTTTTGATTGTCGTTTTGATTTTGAAATAACCTCCTTTTAGGCAAAGCGTGCCTAAACGTTTTTTAGGCACGCTGTGCCTAAGAGTAATTATTTACAATTTAAAACTAAACACAGACTATAATTTTACCTATTTATTATAAATATTACAAGTACAGTTACTTATATTATTAAAATTAATACTTGGGTAACCTGAAACAGTACGTTAAGATATTTCTCTTTGTAAAATAGATAAGGAATTTGAACTAGAAATAGAAAATAAATCTGCAACAGCAATATCAATTAAACCCATGCCACTAGTAGAGCTGGTAGAACATTCTGATTCATTAGATTTAACACGTTTGTTGTTAGCGTCCAAAGATTTTTCACCAAGAAATTTTTCGGAATTTTTTTTTTGTTTTCTAAAGAATAACCCTTAGCCACGGCATTTGACCGCCAACCTCCATGTCGTCTTAGCATCAATATATCCTGAGTCCCGTAAAAAAGTTGCGGAATATCTTTAATTGCCTTTGGAAGCCCCAAGAAGTCAGCAATTTTCTTTGGTGTTGCTCCAATGGTATTAATGCCCACTGGAAGACTGGAACATTTGGAGTTTCTGTACGTCATAAAAAATCTTTCATGGGTTATGTGTGCTGGACGTAATTGGGCGTACTTTCAGACAATATTTAAGAAGTTGATGCCGTCAATAGAGCCTTCGCTAATTACAAAGCTTCTTGCAACATTTGTTTTAGTATTTGGAATGGTTATTTCAATTAAAGACTCCGAGATTTCGATATTATTCATCTTTAAATATGTGATTTCTACTCTGCGACATGCTCCAGAGATTCCCACAATAAGAATGATTTTATCCAATAAAGAGTTCTTATTGTCTGCTTCTTTAACAAATCTTTCTATTTGTTCCTTGGAAAAAAACTTTCGACTTTTTGGGCTTATTATACCCCGCAGATTTCCTTTTTAAAAATGCGATTAGGTTTGTATATGGCTTTATATCAACATTTTTATTTAAATAAACCATCGCTCAAAGCATTGAGTAAATACTCCACAAAGTTGATGGCTTATAGGCATCGGATAATCCTGAAAAATATGCCAAAACGACTTTTTCTGATAAGTTTTTACCTTTTTTTCTTCACACCAGTTTTTGAATTTTTCGTATGTGCCCTCATACAAACTCCTTAATATCTGAGGAACAAGGTTCACCATTGCCTCATTTGCGGCATTCTCAATGTCCGAGTCTTCTAAATCACTCATTGTTTACTTAATATTTGCCGCAGTTTTTGACAAAAAAATTCTTTCCAATTTTTTTTTGACATGAAAGGTTAAGTAAAACACAGGTAATAAAATGTTTGGTAAAATAATTTAGGTTTTTTATTATAATACGCCCGTAGAGAAAATATTGTGTATAGTTGGAGTCGAGCAAATATTTGACGCGTGACACCTCCATCTTGTCATATTTGTCCAATACTAGTTATTTCGATTTCACCAACTTTATTACAGCTGATACTTAGTCAGGGCCGGACTGACGAATATTGTTATTTACAAACCTTTGCAGAAAATGATTGCTGTTAAATTGGTCTAAGAATATGAATTATAATATAAATAAATTTGTTTTGATAAATTCTGTGCATTGTAATGGTACTCAAAATCCAAAACCAAATACAGAATGTCAACAAGACAACGACATCACTCGTTTTGGAATAAATAAAATGCGGATCTGCAGCCCATATGATATCTCTTTTTAGTCATATAAAAGGATAAAGATACAAATACTTCGAGTGGGTGGTAATTATTATAATATAAATTAGTCATTAGTAACTTTTATATTATGAGATGCCTGCCGTATTTGACACCCATGACAATATGGAAGTGTCACGCGCCAAATATTTGCTTGACCCCAACTATACCATTCGTTATGAAACAATGTCTTTTAGTCACTCTGACGTGTTGTCCAACTCGGCTTCGCCTCGTAGGACAATTTTCACGTCGTGTGCCTAATTTCGTAACTTGTTGTATAAATAGCTATTCTACGATGTTAGTATTATTTAAGTACTGCGGGAATATCTATCACTAGATTAGTCTAAGCACCAGAGAGTAAAGGTGCCTTGAGAACTGACAAACATCATTAATTTAATTAGTGGTAATTTACGGAGCGCTACCAAGGTGCGCCTTTTTTGAGGTAGTTTGATCATAGGACAAACAGTTGAACTAAAAATTGTAAAGAAACAGTCTGCCATTCTCAAAGAGACCTGATATAAATATAATAAATAAAGACACACTAAGTCTCGGTCTCAGTCATATGACATTATAAAAACTGTAAATAACGATATAAATTTTTGACACAACCTACGTAAATTAAACGTACCATTTTCCAATTCGCCTTAAAAAAGCTATTATTTTCTTAATCCTTACTTTCTTCTAAAGAGCTTTCATGTTTTTCTCTTTTTCCAACCAATATGGCTTGACACCTAATTACTCATGCGAGTCAGCTATTGCAATATTTGTTAGTGATCTGGTTAACTCTGTTAATGGCGGTGAGAGAGAGTAATAACCTGATAAACAGTAAAAGAATACTACTTGGCAAGTCGTAATCACAATATGCCATATTAATATGTATAGAGAGGGTAGTCGTTGCTGACTAGTTGAGAAAGAGACTAGTGAATATTGGGAAGTGCAGCAAATGAAAGAATTCTCTTTAATGTTATTTTAAGCTTTCGGAAATCTTTATTTCATTTCCATCATCAGGGAGACTACAAATTTATATAAAATAAAATTAGGAAAATTGTTGCGATCAATAATCAAAATGTTTACTTACAACTTCCTTGAGATTGTTCATAAAGATGTTCGTATAAGATAAGATACATAGGGTATTTCGATTTTCCAATAGTAGGTATGCTCGCTTGTAATGCTTGCCCTGTACTGAGGAGAACCAAAGAGTTCGAAACCGGTCTATAGGTAGCAGCAGTGTAGCGTCAGCAGCAGTGTAGCGTCCAATCATTGGAAATAAAGATTTATTCCTTTCTTTTCTGGTAGTTTCTGAAATCTGAGTTTGTATTTTAGTACTAACAGTGTTAGTCAAAATACGCCAAATTTTGCTATATAGTTCAGGGCTTGTTGGGGCATGTAGCCCAGAGAATAGCTGTTTTGGCATAATTTGGTTAATCCTTATTTTATAAGGTCTCAGCAAGTGGCTAGAGAACGAAGTTCTCACATATATACATATTTAGACTAGCGAATATTGGGGAGTGCAGCAAATGAAAGAATACTCTTTAAAGTTATTCCAAGCTTCGGCTGCTATTTTGTGTAATATACAGTGACCGGCAGAAAGTGCGCAGCATATGGAAAAGTTTTTTATCTTTAAGTTTATAAGATTAGCTTTATTTTAGATAGGTTCTGCATGTTCTCAAACCAAAATAACACCTATTAAATCCGGTAAAAGTCTTATGGTATACGAGGTAGGATCAAAAATTTGAAATTCCGCTAAGAGTAAAGTACCTCCATCTTTCATTTTAGAATATTTTTTTACTAAGAATTATTGTTTTAATTTCAAAGTTATACCCAAATTCCAAATTTTGCCTATTTTGGACAAAAAAATGGATTTAATCGTGTTTTCTGAATAACCCTGTATAAAAAATAAATGGCAACCGAACAGTACGAAAATAAGATTTTCTGCAGACTTTGTTAGAGATAACCGTCGATCATAAGTCTGATTAGTTTGTTTTCATAATAGTATGGCTTTTTAAAATAAAAACATAAAAATATTAAATATTTTTGCTGCACACCGTATTTTATTTTCTGAGGCAACAAGTTAATTTCACCTAACTGATATTTTTTGATTTACTTTGACTTAAAGCATCTCCTAAATAGTTTTTTATACATTGAAGTATGCATAGAAAGTTTCCTTTTGATTTATAAAGAAAAAAATTAAAATTAAAAATATATTTTGAATGGATTTTATTTCTCACGCAAAATAAGGATCAATATAGGTTATTTTCATTTATTACTTTTAGGATAATCCAACTAATAGGTAATACATTCTTTAACTCAACAGGAAACAAAAAATGCTAATTAAGACTATTTACATTAACAATAATTATTATAACTTTATATTTCTACATGTCCTCCTCCATTTTCTATACATTGTATAGTTCTTTTGTTAAATTCTTTGGCTACGTTCCTTAAAAAAGCCGGATTGATTCTAGCGATACACTGTCTTATAACATTTTCCAGATGGTCCAAATTTCTGAAAGGCCGATACTTATACACCTGGTTTTTTACGTAACCCCAGAGAAAGAAGTCTAGAGGAGTAATATCCGGCGATCTTGCAGGCCAGGGATTTTCTGAAAACCGTCCAATCCATTTGTTGTAAAATTGTTGATTTAACCATTCCCTTACTTGTAAGGTACTATGAATAGAAGCACCATCTTGTTGGAAATACAGATTTTCTCTTAAGTTTAAGGGCAGATCATCGAGAAAATCGCTTATTTCATTCTGCAAGAAGTTTAAATATCTAGCGCCATTTAAATTTTCTCTGAAGAAATATGGCCCCACTATTTGAGTATTTAATATACCACACCAAACGTTGGTCTTAAAAGAATATAGATCTTTACATTTAATTATAAAATGGGGGTTTTGGTCAGCCCACCACCTGCAATTTTGGGAACTTACAGTGCCGTTGCTTGTGAAGGTTGCTTCGTCAGTAAATAATATACTATTTCCAAAATGTGGATCATCTTCTTTTTTGCCTTGAAACCAAAAGCAAAAGTCAAGCCTTGCATCTAGATCCCTATCTTGAAGGGTATGCAGAAATTTGGGTTTATATGGTAAATACTTGTGATTCTTAAATATTCTTCTAATAGACTTTTCTGAAATACCAACTCGTTCTTCTCTTTCGGACAACGGCATTGTAGGAACTTCATTTACTGATAACAAAACATTTAAAGCGTTTTCTTCCGTAGCTGCAGTTTTTCTATGGACAGTTTTATACTTATTTTCCACCGATCCACTTTGTTTAAATTTATTGACAATTCTAAATATAGTGGAATTGTGAGCATTTTTATTGTATCTATTGTTAAATATAATTGCTGTCTCGCGATAACTGTGATAATTGTCACCATGAATTAAAACTATTGCAATTTTCTCCTGTAAAGACAACTTTTCAACTTCCATTTTTATAGCAGAACTAACTAAATGTCATTAATTTAATTTCAATGTTTGACTTGTTTTCATGGCTGCTTTGATCTTAAATAGTATAGATTATGAGAAGGAAATTAATTTGTGTTATTATTTCTAGGCTTTAAGCTTGCCCTTGGGGCATACAAAATCAGTTTTTGAAGAAACATTATTTTAAAATTATTTAAAATGTGTACAAAATATATTATTGATCCTTATTTTGCGTGAGAAATAAAATCCGTTCAAAATATATTTTAAATTTAAATTTTTTTCTTTATAAATCAAAAGGCAACTTTCTATGCATACTTTAATGTGTAAAAAGCTATTTAGGAGATGCTTTAAGTCAAAGTAAATAAAAAAATATCAGTTAGATGAAATTAACTTGTTCCCTCAGAAAATTAAATACGGTGTGCAGCAAAAATATTTAATATTTTTATGTTTTTATTTTAAAAAGCCATAATATTATGAAAACAAACTAATCGGACTTATGATCGACGGTTACCTCTAACAAAGTCTGCAGAAAATCTTATTTTCGGACTGTTCGGTTGCCATTTATTTTTTATACAGGGTTATTCAGAAAACACGATTAAATCCATTTTTTTGTCCAAAATAAGCGAAACTTGGAATTTGGGTATAACTTTGAAATTAAAACAATAATTCTTAGTAAAAAAATATTCTAAAATGAAAGATGGAGGTACTTTACTCTTAGCGGAATTTCAAATTTTTGATCCTACCTCGTATACCATAAGACTTTTACCGGATTTAATGGGTGTTATTTTGGTTTGAGAACATGCAGAACCTATCTAAAATAAAATTAATTTTCTAAACTTAAAGATAAAAAACTTTCCCATATGCTGCGCACTTTCTGCCGGTCACTGTATACACAAGCGACATCCCTAAACTCCCACACACCCAACTTTATCTCTTCGCTGATGATACTGCGATAACTACAACTTCAAGGGCGCCCTGGTTAGTAGTTTCAAGCCTGCAACGTCATATGATGCTCCTTTAGAGCTGGTTGGATAGCTGGAAGTTTTGTTAGGGTAAAGCTTAACAATAAATCAATGGAATGGTCAAACAAGATAAAATATCTTGGATTGACTTTTGATAAAAAGATGTCAAAGGGAGACAATGCAGATGAGCGAGTGGCAAAAGCCCAAAAAGAGTTTCACGCTATATATTCTCTAGTAAATAAAAATAGTAAATTAAACTTGAAAGTAAAAACAATGTTGTACAAAACACTAGTACGCCCGGTACTTACTTACGATATACCTACGTGGTGTACCGTAAATAAGACCAAAATGTTAAAAGCGCAAAAATTTCAAAACGAAATCGTAAAAGTAATGGTGGGGGCCCCAATGTACATGATGAACAATGCATTGCATTTAGACCTAAGAATTGTCACACTTAAGCAATTTTACAGACAAAATAAAACAAAATACCACAGCAGAATAGAAAACGCAAAACACTAACACCGAAGAGATTGGCGCCCTCTTTAACAGATTTGAACGCAACTCAATTTTTGAATTTATATTAAATATTTTCAAACTTTATAAAATTCAAAAATCTTGTAGACAGCAATAAACTAAACACAGAAATAAAAGAATTCAAACAAAAACATCCAACCAAGTAATCAAAAAAAATCCCTTCAACTAAAAAGAAGTAAACGAGAGGAATTCCAACATAAGAAATTACCATTACAGTATATTTAGCCAAGGATCCCTGTATAAAAATAAGATAGCTTTATAGACATAACTACGAACTATTAATTATTGTAATAATAATATTTTAGCAAATTAGTTGTTATGTGCAAACTAAAAGGTTTTATAATCCGGTTTAATATTTCTTTAAGAACACGTAAAAGTATAATGTCTTATTTTTAATTTTGAAACCTCATAAACTATGGTGGTTTAGGATCCATACTTTTTACGATCAATAAAAATTTTACATTTAAATTAAGTTTGGTGATATAAACTTAACTAAAACCTAAAACTGCTTGCTCAAGCTCGGGGCATTCATTTTATTTTGCTGCATTCTATGTATGTTTCACAGTCATTGCAAACCATAACATAATAAGAACTACAAGAGTTAGGCAAAATAAAGTTCGGAAAAGGCGTTACGAACTTTGCCGGAAAGATTATAATATTACGATTATTTCTTAACCAATCAAATAAATATTTAGCAGAGGGAGTTGGTGATTAATATAATTCTGTTACAAAAATATTGCCTGTCACGTAAAGTCACATATTTTATGTTTCGCATATCTAATATATTTTGACAGATCTAGCAGATATAACTGAAGATAATAATAACATATTATAAACTACGAAACTAAAGTGACTCATTTAATCCCGGGAATAGACATCCATTCAAGAAATTGAGGTACTTTAGTCATTTTGTGTTTACACTATTTTTTATACTTTCGGGAACAGCATTATTAAGATTAGGTAACAAGTAGGTATAAATGTACCAATTGAATATTTTATTAGTCTACTTTAAAAGTTAAAAGTCACTTTCAGTCTTAGTATAAATAATAACTAAAGAAGTTGTCAGTCTCATCAATTGTGCGGCCACCGTCGAAATGGAAACTTTTGACTTAAAAAAAAACGTTGGAAGGTATTATGCCGACAAAATATTACTTTAGTCCCTTGGGATTAAATAACCCACTTCAGTCCCTGTTTGGCGGGACAAAAGTACCCACTTTATACCCGGAAGTACAAAGAATACTAAACAACTTCATCTAAGCCGATAAACCTCACCATGTAGTCGCAATTTCGAATTAGATATATTATTCATTTCATTTCATTAAAAAACTTCTTAAACGGAAGCAAAAAGTGCTTTACCTTAAGTGTGTAGGTTTGCGCAATCCCCAGATTTAGGCAAAATTCCCTCTGGTGTGGGTTGCGATATTGGTTTTGTATATGTTCAGGACAACGCAAATCAAAATTCAGGATAAGAGAAAATTATTCAGGAGATTTTTTTTTTATATTTTTATTAACGGTTAAAAATAACTGCTTTTTTTTAGATAAAGCATAACAGAAAATTAATTAGTTTGTCACTATTTATTTCTAAGTAGGTAGTCATATAATAAAAATATCACGTTTCAAGAAACAAGAAATAACAGCATTATTTTTCCCCCCTTTTGAATGTAAATTAAATATTTGCATAAAGCATTCTTACTTAATTTAGAACATATTTTATATTTTAAGCACATTTAAATAACAGAAATAAACTCCCGGACAAAAAAAACCGGCACCCTGAATTTGTTGCTAACTTTGATCCTTTATAACTTCTTTATTTTGAATCCGATTTTTACAGTTTTTTTGCCATTTAATAGATAATTTAATTAGGAATGCGCTGAACTTTTTTATTTATGGGTCATGTTCGATAGGGCGATATTATAACGAGTGACCCAATGTGAGTTTTTTCGTCCTAAGTTTTAAACACTCTGTGGAGTTATTGTATTGAGGATATTATTTTTCATACTGTCAATTTCAGAATAAAGCTACATGTATTCCTAACATTTTCTTTTTTTGACTCATTACGATATCTCTTTTTTTAAAAGAGATACGATTTTTTAAATAAAACTCTATTTATAAAACCTTTTTTATTAAAACAATTAATTTTAAAACAATGTTAAAGTTTAAACCAAATTAGTAACGTGTATGTCCTCCTCTAGCTTCAATAACAGAACGCATTCTGCTAGGTAATGGCTGAATAAGTGTCACGATTCTTTCTTGTGGGATTACATTGTATTCTTGGGAAAGTGCTATCCTCAGCTCCTGTAAAGCACCTGGTTGCATAGGGCGACGACGAACAGCTCTTTTTAACTGATCCCAAAAATGTTCAATTGGGTTTAAATCCGGACTACATGCAGGCCAATCTAACCGTCGAATACCAACCTCATCCAAATATTCATTTACTATCCGTTTAACATGTGACCTAGCATTATCATGCATTAGTATAAATTGTTCACCGATTAATGGAGCAAATGGAACTACTGCCTCTTGAAGAATATCTTCAATGTACCGATGTGCATTTAGTGCTCCATTATCCACAAATATCATTTCAGTTCGCGAATCAGCTGAAATACCCGCCCACACCATAACGGAACCACCATGATAAGATATTATCTCTGTTATGGTGCATTCAGCAAATCTTTCATTTGCTCTCCTATAAACACGCTCACGACCATCCGGTGACCGAAGACAAACCCTCGACTCATCTGTGAAGAGAACATTACTCCACTGCTCGACAGTCCAGTTTAAATGTTCTCTGGCAAATCGTAGCCGCTCTCGTCGATGATGCCGAAGTAGTCGTGGTTTTTTTGCCGGTCTACGTGAACGGAGCTCAACTTCGTTTAACCTCCTCCTAACCGTTTTGTCACTAATATTAACTCCACGTGTCATTTGCAACTTATTTTTTAAAACCACGGAAGTGGCTCTTCATTCCCTTAAGGATCTAACCACAAGGAAGCGATCGTCAGCTGCAATTGTTTTTCTCTTTCTTCCAGATCCTTGTCGTCTAGTAAAATTCCCTGTTTCCAAGTACCTATTCCAAGCATCTTGAACTGTGGCCCTTGGAAATCCCAACGAACGAGCCACATAACTTTTATTATGACCCGCTTCTATTAGCGCAACTATTTTTGCTACGTCTGTTGTAGTTAACACCATGCTGACACCAATAATTATTATAACTATTATGAAGGCTGTCACTGTCAAATAATTATAACAATTACATAAGTTGGCTCAATTTAACAATGACTGGTGGTCTAATAAAATAACGTAATTTGCAGGTTTTATTTAAAAAATCGTATCTCTTTTAAAAAGAGAGATATCGTAATGAGTCAAAAAAAGAAAATGTTAGGAATACATGTAGCTTTATTCTGAAATTGACAGTATGAAAAATAATATCCTCAATAACTCCACAGAGTGTTTGAAACTTATGACGAAAAAACTCACATTGGGTCACTCGGTATAATATCGCCCTATCGAACATGACCCATAAATAAAAAAATTTAGCGCATTTCTAATTAAATTATCTATTAAATGGCAAAAAAACTGTAAAATCGGATTCAAAATAAAGAAGTTATAAAGGATCAAAAAAAAATTCAGGGTGCCGGTTTTTTTTGTCCGGGAGTTTATATATATATATTTTTTTTATGATCGGGCACAGCACTGCAAGATTAATCCTTTATGGCGCTCTGCGAGCGGTGCGTGTGCGCAGGAGACGATTCACATTGGTCTTAAATATAATATGGAGATTATACTCGTTGGGGAACTCGGCTTCAGGGAGGTCGTTCTAGAGTGATAAGGTTCTCCAGATGAAAGAATTTTAAATGATGTCGCTAAACCACGTACGGGTGGGCTACAGTGGCGCGTCGTGTATTTCTACCATGCACCGTTCTGGGTAATCAAACTGGCAACCTCAGTTGAGCACTTGCCATGAAAATATTTGTAAAATATACTGAAGTCGCCAACCCGCCTTCGATGTTCAAGGCTTTCCAGGTTGTTTGTCAGATCATGGTCACCGATCAAGCGAATTGCTCTTCTTTGAATGGATTCTGGTAATCTCAGGGTATGTTTAGGAGCAAAGCCCCAATTATGCGAACAGTACTCCAGCGATGGTCGAATTTGGGCTTTATAGAGCATCAAAGGTTGTTCGTCTGTGCAAAGGTTCTTAGTTCGGAAAAGTATTCCAAGCTTTTGTCAGACTACCTTAGCAATGGCCGCAAGGTGACTATGCCAAGACATATGACTATCCCAATTGTTGCCCAATAATTGAATTGATTAAGCCTAGGGAATCGAGTGTCCCGCCATGACTATATCCGGTTCCTTAACATTAACTTTTTTAGAAAAAACTGCTGCCTGGGTTTCTTTAGCGGTAAATTCTACTTGCTTACTGTCACCCTAAGACAGAATTTCTTTCAGGTCTTTGTTGGGATGTGAGACCTTTTGCTGCCTATAGAGATGTGCATTGGTAGTCGATGTTCGAGCATCCAAAGTAAAAGATGAAACAAGTGTGCTGTCGCCAGCGAAGCTGTATATACGATTTTTAGCTTTTTCCACAAGATCGTTAATGTATAGTAAAAGCAGAGTCGGCGACAAAATAGAACCTTGAGGGACTCCGGCGTTGATGTTAAATGTGTCTGAAAGAAATCCGTCCATCGCCACTCGCAGAGAGTGGTCTTTAAGAAATCTTGACAACCATGAACAAACTTGAACCGGCATTTCGTATGCTCTCACTTTAGTTAGGAGCCCCTCAAGGCATACTCGGTCAAGGGCATTGGAATCGTCCAGTGATACCGCCCGGGACTCCCCATGATCTTCTATTGCGTTGATTCGAACGTGAGTAGCATAAGCCAGAAGGCCTTCTGTTGACCTAGTCTTACAGAATCCGTACTGGCGGTCACTAATAATGTTGAAGTCTTTCAGGTACTTTAATAATCTTTCATGACAGCCTTCTCCATAACTTTTAATATAAACGAAAGCAGTGCGACTGGACGATGGTTGTATATGAATAATAAGAGCCTACTAGTTTTTACATACGTATTTTTTTGACTTTGCTTCAAAACATCTGGGTCCTGTTCACCTACAATGACACTAGTACCATCAGCATACATAAAAATACTGTCAGTAGTTACGTATCCTGGCAAGTCACTAATACACGATAAAAATATCACGGGACCAAGAATACTTCCCTGAGGTGTCCCCAGTGCAAGACTTAGTGGATCCGAAAGTTTCGATCCAGATTTGATAACGAAACTTCTGTATTGTAACAAGGATACAATTCACTTATTTAATGGTTTCCTAATACCCAGATGATACATCTTGTTAGCAAGAATGCTGATCCATGATAACATTAAAATTACTTATGGTCACTAAATTTCAACAGAAATGTAAATTAAAGTTTAACAAGTTGTAACTAGAAAAATATTGAGATTTCGATTTTTTGTTACATGCTAGTACTTTTATTTTACCATGTAGAATCATCCAAGAGTGATGTTGATGCCGCCGTTATATGCCTGCGCCAAAAATTAATTGTCTAACTGTATTTCCATAGGTTGCTTGGTTCAAAACATGTCAGTTGAAATAAAAGGCATTTTTCACACAAAAATATATCTATTTACTTCTGTTATTTTATTCATTTATTTTTGCATTCGTCGATCTGCGTAACTTGAAGCTGCTTTTTACAACATCTAAACTGGACTTGCGTCGTGATGTAACAACTACGTTAGTATATCTCCGGGCAATAATACCGAGAATTTTCCGAATATCTACAGAACTTGAGAGGAAATTGAGTTGGGATGTAATAACCACGTTATTTACACCTTCGGGATACACACCGTGAACTTTCCAACTGTTTCATCGCTCGTGTGCCACAAAATCAACTATTCTCGCGCTAAAATGCCGCCAGAAGCCCTTGTGCTTCCTGCCAGGCATCATACTAGACTCTACTCAGTCAAGTACGCTCGAAACCGTCACCATATGCCGCGAGAAGCCCGTGTGCTTTTCACGACCACTGATAGAGGTCTCTAGAAACTGCTCGAAAAACTCAAACACGTCAAGTCCTACTTGCGATATATCACCCTCTTTCTCGTACCCAGTAACATTTTGTCATGCTGTTTCAACCCCTGCCTCAATCACGTAGGCTTATTTTGTCGTTGCCTAGACAACCGCTCGTTTGGTAGACGGCTGAACTTACTACGAAATTAACGTTTCTGTACTTTCTATGCTCTAAATTTGTGGTTGATTGTGATATTAAATTATGCAAGTAGCTAACTGAACCTTTTCCCAACAGCTGATGATAAGGCATTTTATGAAGACCCTGTCTTAAATTATTATAAAATAATAAACAAGATTTACACTTACTTTTCATTAGTTTTCATCAGTAAATACTAATAAATTAACTTATAAATAAATTGTCATATTATCGCAGTTAAAATTTCATATTTAGTTATTTTCATTAAATTAACTAAATAATTTACATAAAACCCAACATGTCCATTTCCCTTAAAGACAATCTGTTTTTTTAAACTACTAATAAAATAAACAAGATGTTAACACTTTCTTTAAACTGTCCCGGAAATTTCTTCGATAACAGATTCCTAAAAAATACTGTAAAAAAGGATACCTGAACTACTAATATTATAATCTACCATTAATTTTTAAATATTTAGAAATTAATTTAGTGATAAACATAAGTCATAAATTTATTAACATAATGTACTACCGGCATAAAACGTGTAGGATGTGTTTATTGAATTATACTTAAAGTCAGTACTTAAACTAAAAGAATCGTATATTTTTTAATTAACTCAGTGATTTATTGTTTGATTAATTATTTAATATAATGATTTCAACGGGTGTTCTAAAATCAATAAATTACATTAGCTATAGTTAAAAACTAAAGTAAATAAGTGGGTACTTGAAATGTAATATATCTGGATTCTTAGCCTGAGGGTCTGCTGCCCCATCGGAGTAATATTTATCTTACTCTATTGAATTAATAAGCGTATTTTGTGAAACATTGGCGTGTAAATATTATATTTTATTTATTCAAAAGTGTTTTGTACCTTAGTAAATATTTGCTGAACAGAGAGCCTGTTTTTATAAGCCCAAAAATATACGAGAACGTACTTTTTATTTATAAATAAATCCTAAGAGCAACCCAACCCAGGAATATAAAAATGATTATGTTAGCTGTTTTCTTTTTAAACGAATTTTTTATTAATTTATTGTAAAATTTATCTCAATGGGTCGTGTTTGAACCTCCACTGCAAACAAATGAATGGAGTCCATAGATAAAGGTTTATAGGGGGAATAGAATGGACTCTCCCGTACTAATGAAACTGTGAAATAACTTGCGCCACCTATGTGGCTGGGTACAAGTTTTGACTGTGACATTTGAAAAAAAACTGTTCAGATTTTATTTGAAGTTTGATATTGAAACCACACCTCCACGCCACTAGATGGACTACGGCGACTTTCGGCGGGAATTTTAAACAATTTCATTTTTTAAAATATTTAAATGATTTATTATTTTCGTACGTTCATATTAACAACCTATAGTCAAGCCTATATTTGAATTCAATAATTATGAAATAACCATGACTTCAAATAATACATTATAACTGTTGTGGCTCGTGCTTCCCTGGATCGGGTTCTATTCCGGGAAATTATACACTAACCAGGTTTTTACTTATTTTTTATTTTAATTGACGACAAGACATTTTTTGACATTCTCGCTTGCTGCGGGAGAGAGAGCTGAGAGCGTCATGTCTCTATCTCTCTCGAAGGTAATCTCCGTGCGACGTTGCCGCACATTCTTAATACTATTTAGTACAGATAAATACACAACTCTTAACATAATTGCCCCCCTTGAAAGGCTAAGGCTTTCGAAACAATACAGATCAAAAAATAAATATAAATGCCAAATTGCAAAAAATTAAACATGATTGTAAAAAATCTTTAGTCCCTTTCACTTGTCGGTAGCAAAGATAGTTTTGACACAGCTCGTCGCACTGTCCCATTCTTAGTCTTTACACTCACTACTCTGGTGACATAGTCTTTTCCGGGGTGGATTTCAACTATTCGACCCAACGGCCAAACCATAGGTGGAACGTTATCTTCTTTGATTAACACCAAGGAGCCGACGTGCATTTTCGAAACACTATCGAACTGCCATTTGTTTCGAACCTGGAGCAGATGGAGATATTCCTTGGCCCAGCGCTTCCAGAAGTGTTGACGTATAAGCTGGATATGTTGGTATCGTTTTGTAAAATTAACCTTGGAGTTGGTTGTGTCCCTTTCGGGTATGGCTGTTAGCTGCATGCCGATCAGAAAATGGGCTGGGGTAATAACTTCGAGGTCATTAGGATCGGATGTGAGAGGAATCATAGGCCTTGAGTTTAAAATTGCCTCGATTTGCACGGTTAAAGTATAAAATTCTTCATAGTGTAAAAGATTGCCATTCAGTACACGCTTTAAGTGATGTTTGCATGATTTTACCGCAGCTTCGTGTAAACCTCCGAAGTTGGGCGACCTTGCCGGGATGAAATGCCACTTAATTTCTGAATGCGTTAAATAATTTTGAAAACCATTTGCTTCGACTAATTTCTGAGTTGAAATTAATTCATTATTGCAACCTACAAAATTTGTCGCGTTATCTGAATAAATATCTGTGCAGAAACCTCGCCTCGACACAAATCTTTTCAATAAACTGAGAAATCCGCTGCTAGTCAAATCCGATATAACTTCAATATGAACTGCTTTTGTTACTAAGCATACAAACATACATACATATCCCTTTATTACCTTGTTGGTTCGTGCTTTACTAGCTCTGAGCTCAAATGGTCCGGCGTAATCTACAGCAACAGACAAAAACGGGCGCGACGCGGTAATTCGAGCCTTAGGTAACTCACCCATTATTGGTATTATACTAGCGTGTGGGCTTGCCCTAAAACATTTTAAACATTTCCGAATGCAAGATCTCACTGCGTGTTTACCATTAATCGGCCAGTATTTCTGTCTTATATGAGACAAAGTACACTGTACACCAGAATGAAGAGTTCGTTTGTGTTCGAAGTCAATTACTAGATTTGTAAAGGTATGCTTTGCTGGTAATAATATCGGATGTTTTATATCATAGCTCAAATTTGAAAGCTTTAATCTACCGCCTAGCCTAACTAATCCTTTATCGTCAAGAAACGGTGATAAAGATTTTAATTTGCTTTTGTTAGATATACAATTTTTAGCTTTCAAGTCTTGAATCTCCTTAGAAAATGATTCATGTTGTACTATTTTAATCAAAACTGTAGTACTCGATTGAGTTTCTGCTATAGTTAAAGCTCCAATTTGCCTACTTTCCTTAGGTAATTTTAGATTATTACAAAATCTTAGGCAGTAAGCAGTGACACGTATCAATTGATTTAGGCAAGCAAATCTTTCAAAGATCTCCAATATTTCAAAGACTTGTTCTTGCGCCACGAATGTAGTGGACCGAATTTCGGGAGCACACACCTTTGAACGTGAAACGTCCGAAATATTGCAATTTTTAGGCCACTCCTCGGTTTTCACGAAGAACCGAGGTCCGTGCAGCCAAAGCTTTGAATTAATTAAGTTTTTTAAACTACTTCCGCGAGAGATAATATCGGCGGGATTATTTTCAGTAGAAATATAATTCCAATCGCTAATTTCTGTTAATCGGTGAATTTCTGATATTCTATTTGCGATAAAGGTTTTCCAAGTTTTTGGTTCATTCGAAATCCAACATAATACAATGGTCGAGTCTGTCCAAAGCATAGTTCGATCTATATTCAATTTTAAAGCATCTCTACATTTTACAAGCAACTTAGCAAGTAACAATGCACCCAACAATTCAAGTCGCGGCAGCGATAACGATTTTAATGGGCTTACTCTAGACTTAGCACAAAGCAAGTGACTTTCTATACCACCGTTTTTATCTATGGACCGCAGATAAATACAACATCCATATGCACGCTCGCTAGCGTCGGAGAAGCCATGGATTTCGATTAGTTCTGGTTGTGCAATTAAGACATGACGAGGTATGCGAATTGACCCAACTTGCGAGAGTTCAATCTTTAGATTCAACCATTCTGTAATCATTTTTTCCGGAACATCGTCATCCCAGTCAATTTGCAATTGCCACAAACTTTGAATTATAAGTTTAGCCCTTATCGCTAGGGGACCTAAGATACCGAGAGGGTCAAATATTTTTGCTATGACAGAAAGTATTGCTCTTTTCGTAATTTTTTTATTTTCTAATGAGATGTTTTGATAATTATATTCGAAATTATCGAGAGAGGGATTCCAAGAAACGCCTAATGTTTTTACACTCGAATCATTCGCGATTAAATAGTTTACATTTTGTTGAACACCTGCCTCACGTTCGAGAAGCCTGGGATCATTTGACTGAAATTTTCGAAGTTCAAACCCGTAATTAGCCAAAATTTTACAAATATTCGTTTTCAGACTATCAAGAGATTGAAATTCCTCAGCGCCCGTTAATAAATCGTCTACGTAAAAATCAGAATTTATTATATCGCTTTCTACGGGCGATTCCTCTAAAATATCAATCGCAACTTGACGCAAGCAACGTGTTGATAAAAATGACGCCGGTGCTGTACCGTAAGTTAATGTATTGAGTTGAAAATGTTTTACTTCATCTTCAGGGGAATTGCGCCAAACAATTCGTTGCAAATTCCGCTCTTCTTTATCAATCAATATTTGTCTATACATTTTTGTCAAATCACCCACCAAAACAACATTATGTTTGCGAAATCTAATTAAAACAGTAAACAAATCATTTTGTACCGTAGGGCCGACTTTCAATACGTTATTTAATGAAATGTTGTTGGAGGTCTTACATGCAGCATCAAATACAACCCTGACCTTGGTTGTCGTGCTCTCTGGTTTTTCTACGCAATGGTGGGGTATGTAATAAATCGGGGTGTTTTCAGAAAGAGAATCGCGTGGTATTTCTGACATGTGGTTAAGGTCCATATATTCTTGCATAAAACATTTATAGGATGTCTCAAGTTCGGAATTTTTAGCTAGACGTCTTTCGATCGAATGCAACCTGCTAATAGCCGTTTGCTGTGACTCGCCTAACTCACGAAAATTTTCCTTTAAAGGAAGTTTCACAACAAATCTACCGCTTTCATTTCTAGTCGTGGTTTTAACAAAATGGCTTTCACATTCGAGCTCTTCTTTAGTCATTAGTGACTGTGGATTTGAATTTACTTCTTCTACTAACCAAAAATTTTCAATACTATTCTTTAATGAGTCTTGAGAAAAGAAACAATTCGAGAGCATAACATCTGATTTTAATATGTGTCCTTTACCATCGGGAACCTGACCAGCTGCAATCCAGCCAAGTAACGTTTTTTGCAAGATTGGTAGGTTCTTTCCTAACCTTATCTGCCCGGCGCACATAAGTTCGAAAAAAACTTCGCAACCTAAAAGCATATCTATTTCAGATGGAGTATTAAAATTTGGATCCGCTAGTGATAATTCCGTTGGAATATTTAATTTAGAATAATTGAAATATTTTTGAGGACATACCTCTGAAATGACCGGTAATACCAAAAATTTTAATTTGTTTTTGTAGTCGGAATGTTGGGACGAAAAGCGTATTTCGACGCGTTTTGATATGTTAGTCTTTATTTGACTTATACCAACGACTGGAATATCAATTTTTTCAGTTTCCAAATTTAATTTTTTAATCATTGATAAAGTTACAAAATTAGATTGTGATGCACAATCTAGTAATACTCTACAAGGTACCGAGTTTTTATCTTTATCATACGTGTTTATGATAGCCGTGGAAAGTAAAATGAAATTATTCAACGAATTTTGACAAGTCACAGACATAATTGGACCGGGTATATCCGCGTTCTCGTATTGTTTGACTTGCGAACAAGAATTTTCAGTTTCTGCTACAAATGCTTGACTTGGTACTTGAGTTCTATTTGAAGTTTCCGTTACATTATTTTCAGTTACCTGACTTACATTTGAATGATTCGCGTTTTGATTAACTTGTTCTTGAGACTGATGTAGTAAAGTAGCGTGACGTCGTTTGCAAATCTTACAGCCCGAAGACCTGCACTCATCAGTTTTATGCCCATATCGAAGGCAATTTGTACATAAATTTAACTTTTTTGCTTGACTGAACCGATTCGTCACAGAAAGTTGCTTAAACTTATCGCAAAAATAAATAAAATGCCGCTCTTTACAGTGCGGACACCTTGGTTGATAACTGGTATTATTTGTTGTCACAAAAGATCTAGACTCGACTATTCTTTTGTGGAAGTTTGAGTTAAAGCTATTAGAAACTGATTTCGTGTCTAAAACCTCCAAAATCTGGCAACGCTCAGTCAAAAATTCGCTAAATTGCTCAATTTTTGGAGATAGCTCATTTTTACAAAAAACTTCCCATTCCCGTCTGCTATTAATATCTAATTTTGACACTAGAATGTAAATTAAGATTGCGTTCCATTCTTTCACATTTTCACCCAATGACTCAAGAGACCGATAACTTTTAAAAAATGTGTTTGCAAGACTACGAAGTGAAATGTGAGACTCTTTAATTACGTTCGGAATTTCCATGATTTCCTTTATATGTGAATTTATTATTATTTTTTTATTTTCGTATCTGCTTTGTAACAGTTCCCAAGCAATTTTATAATTTTTGTCAGTGGCCGATAAAGAGGCTAGAAGATTTTTTGGTTCATCCTTCAGCGCGCCTTCCAAATAAAAGAATTTCATTACATCGGGTATTGAGTTATTATCGTGTATAATAGCCTTAAACATATCTTTAAACTTTTCCCAATCGCTATAATTCCCTGCAAACTCCGGTAATTTAATTACGGGTAATTTTGTCGATAACGATGGCAACATCGCACTACCAGTCGCTCCGTCGGCATTACAGCTCCCTACAAGCATGCCGTGTGCCGCCGGCCGATCGTATTGAGTGTGTTTCTCTCGCCAATGGCTATCGAGAATATTTTGCGCGATCGCCAAGGAATCATAAAATCGAGTTTCGAATGCTTCTCGCTCTTGAAACAATTCTTCTTCATTGTAATTATCGGGAAAATCACTAAGCAATAATTCTTCGAACTCGGCTTGTACGTTTTGAAATCTAACTAAACTTGATTTTATGCTTTCAAAGCGTATTGTTAATAATTCGATTTGTTGATTTTGAATATCAAACTTGCTCATGAATGTTTGAAACCGTGTTAATTCGCCTTTTATTTGAGCTCTGCTGTTTTTTACGCGTTTTAAATCAAAATCGGGATTTGTATCACCTACAGACATTTCGAGTTGTTAATTTTTATTAACAAAGAGTAATGTAGAAAATTTTAAGGATTCTGCACAACTATTTACGATCTTCTTTGTTATTAAAGTATGGAGATCGAGTATTTCGTGGCAATATTTTGCATAATTCTTTACGATATTGTTTATTATTATTATTAAAGTATCGAGATCGAGTATTTCGTGGCAATTTCAACATAAACCTACGTGGATTAGAATAGGTAAAACAATTTGAAGGGTAGTAAACATAGTCAGAAAATTGGAAAGGACTGACCTTTTTCGCTCGTGATGCTAACCCAACAAAACAGCCATTTTTTCTGTCATCATTTCTTCATATCTTGCCTCAATCTCGCTGGTATCTGGGGGAGAAGGACCAATGTTGTGGCTCGTGCTTCCCTGGATCGGGTTCTATTCCGGGAAATTATACACTAACCAGGTTTTTACTTATTTTTTATTTTAATTGACGACAAGACATTTTTTGACATTCTCGCTTGCTGCGGGAGAGAGAGCTGAGAGCGTCATGTCTCTATCTCTCTCGAAGGTAATCTCCGTGCGACGTTGCCGCACATTCTTAATACTATTTAGTACAGATAAATACACAACTCTTAACAATAACTATAACTTGTAACATTTATGTCATAAAAATAAGGAAATATATAGATTATTTTGATATTTTTACAAAGAAACATTTTCTATTACATTTGAAAACTTTACGTGACGCCAATTCATATTATTTCTGAAATTAATATTAGACAACAATAGTATTTTATTATTTATTTAAATAATTGTACTGTACATACTGTTTTATTTCTCTTAATTTTATTGGTATAAATTTTTTTCGCCATCACAAACTAACCTACAATTCTTAAAATACTGCGGTTTTAAACTTACGGTTTAAATTATCACAATTCTAACAATTTTAACGGTTCAGTATAGTGTTCAAATGTCTTCTAGATATAAGCACTTATAATAATAATTAACAAAAAAGCACAAACTATTAACAAAAAATCAAACAATAGTTTATCAAAAACAACAACGGCGGTTGGCGTCACGTCACATGTCGGTTGTCGTTTGAATTGCCGTGTTCCCCCTATAAACGTTTTTCTATGATGCCGTGATAGATTGCGCCGTCTGGTGGTAAGGGTACAACTAAATAATGAAACTCGAGCGGCTAATTTGAAGTGCGCAGACCATGATGGAGTCCTCGTTTAGCCCTATCATATTCAGGTATTTATTCAGATATCAGTGCTCTGTGTGTCGAGCAGGGAACTAGGACCATAGACTTAATAATACCCAAGACGGATTACTTATGGTGGCTCCTTTTATCTGCGTGGCATCGCCTATCATTTCTTGCATTTCCACAAAAAAATACCGCATGCAGCGGCGAGTGATCCTTCTGGTCTTTGTTGATATTCTGCACTAGGATCAATGAGAAGCGACAATAACTGTCGGTCCCTTTGATATCGACTGGCCTGTTTTTACAGCACGAATTCTAGGAATACACAACCTAACACGCAGAGAAAACCTACTTATTTTCTACACTGAACGAACTAGCTTGGTAATTATATTAAATTACTGTAATGGTGCACTTACAAATGTTATAATGTGGTTTGTTTGTTATTGTATCAAAAGTTAAAGGAAAGTGTTTAGAATGTGAATTTGATAGTCTTGCAAATTAAGAATGTTATTGAAGTAGAAAATACGATATACCTATTAAAGAAATATTAATTTTTTTTAATATATAACGCGTTATACAGATTTATTTGATTTCCGTTTTATTCATGAAAATATACAGGGTGTTTTGGAAGCACGGTACGTAACTTATGGAAGTGATTCCTTATGATGTTCTTAGAGAAAAATTCATATTAACATGTGTCAATCGGGAGTTACCCGATTTTTGATATACAGGATTTTAAAGTTTTTTTTTTAAATAATCGGTTTTTAATAATTTTTTAAATATCCTTTTCCCGATTTAATTGAAATTTGGTACCGTTATTTACAATGATAAGAGGCTTAACTAGCCCTTACTAGATTAAATTCATTAAGTTCCGTGGCGTTCCGGGGAGCACCTTGCCGAATGTTATTGACAAGATAATGTGCGCCACTGACTTTCTTCTAATCTTAATGATTCTTTTTCAGATTTAGCAACTAATAATACAATTTTTTTATTCCCTGAATCATTTTCGTACCTTGCTTTGATTTCGAGAGAAAAAATAGAAATCACTTTATTGCATGTACAAAAAAATACCTATAAATTCCAAAGTTAATTAACACGATTAAATTAGAAATAAAGTTATTTTTTTAAATTCGAGCTGGCCTGCGCGTCTAATCCAGCAATAAGGAAAAGTGTTGTCGCGGTATCGACGAGCAACTGGGCTAAAATGAGCTGAAGCGCCATCGTGCATGAACCACATATTAGTTTTTATTTGTAGAGGTACGTCTTCTAACAAAACAAGTTCTTCAGATAGAAACTGCGTATAGTTCGGTAAGAAATTGTTCTTATGTGATACTGTATACAGCAGCAACATCTACTAAAATCAAACCTTGGTTATGTACCACGGGGAACCAGAGCTTGCACACGTTGAATATGGTATGAGTATAGTTGCTAAAGATGCAAAACCCTCTATACAGTTGATGCACTTGTTTGAAGTTGCACTGCTACCTTCCTGACACTATTTGAAGGACCATCTTATATCTCTCGAAGATATGCTAATGGTTTACAAATTTGTGGTGAAACAGAGAACACAATTAATTGAAACCTAGAATTGCTGCTCGGGGGCCAGTTCTAACTAGAGGTTATCGAAGAGCGAGGCTGAATCTTGCTAGGAAACATCGTAACTGGTTAGAAGCTGAATGGCAACAGGTATTATTTACGGATGAGGCAAGATTTTCTTTGTACAATAATCACAGGCGCATGCATGTATATCGACGCCCTAATGAACTATATGCTCAGTGTAATTTCTCAAACACCACATTATTTGAAGGAGGATCTGTGATCGCCTGGGGAGGTATTTCTTTGACTGGTCGCACAGAACTTGTGGTCATATGTAATGGAAGCCTTATAGCTTGAAGACCAACATGTAATGCCATTTGCGCTATATATAGGGCAAAGATTTTTGTTGATGCAAGATAATGCCAGGCCTCATGTTGCTGGAGTTGTGAGGAATTATCTAGAGGAAGTTGGCATCGATACCATGGCATGGCCAGCTCGAAGCTAGGATTTAAATCCCATAGAGAATCTCTGGGATACTCTTGAGAGGAGGTCACAAGAGGAACGGAACTTGAACACTTTGGAAGACGTGGGGAGGCGACTGATTAAAAAATGGGACCAAATTGATATACGGTCGCTTATTTTAAGTATGGGCCGTCGTTGCCAAGCAGTTATTTGTACCAGAGGCGGAAATACTCGCTACTGACATTTTTTTTACGTTTTGTTTCTTTGTTTTTCGTTGTTAAATTTGGATAATAAATTTTAATAAAAACATGTAATGCTATAAAATTGTGTTTCTCTTGTTGTGACCAAGATAATAGTGTTATATTATATATATAATATTGTAACTGTTGAACCCCACAGGGTATAACAAATTTTCTGGAAGAGCCAACCTGTCATTAAAAAAAAATCATTCAAATCGGACAAGTAGTTTTCACAAAAATTTACTTTAAACTTTTGATTATTTTTTGGTGATGCGTTCACTTCTTGGAGATTTATCAAAGGTTTTATTCTGAACCAGACATTAAATTTATTTTCATTTTAAATAGGTATGAGTTTTTATTGAAAAAAAAATTCAAATGAATGCTATTAGCGCACTTGTTCCGTTAGAAAATCGTCGGAGAGATGCTCGTTTTCTAGTAAGGCCGCGTGCGCTAAAATAATACTTCATAAAGCTTTAATATACTATTTAAAATTGCGGTGGAAAGATATAGAGCCAGTTTTTTTTCGAATTTTTATCGCCCCAACAAGAAAAATAAACCTTGCGAAAGTTGCAGCTCTTTGAATTACCTGCAGCTTGCGTATACAAATTTTGTTTCGTGTCTTTTAGTTTATTAATTTAGAACTGTTTGCACATTGAGTCAATTTCAGAAATATTAGTTTGGTTAATCCCAATAGTTGTAAAGTTGCAAGGTAACGTTCCCACGCCGACGTGATGGTACAACAATGAAATTGTCAGCCCATTGTCAAATTAAATTTGTCAGTAGATTTTAGTGTGTAAAGTTTTAGTTTTTGGTGCGGTCTAATAAATATACACCTACATGTACAGAACAAACATATTTCTCTCGTTAAACCAATTAGTTCTAAAACTTTCAATCTCATTTTTGAAACGTTTTTAATAAGCGTAATTAGTTTATTATTAACAATATCAAAAACGTTTTTGATAATTTTTTTCCCGACGATATTTGTCTTTTTAGTAAAATTTGAAGTTATCGAGCGAGGTATCTCTGACTCACAATACAGTATTTCACTGGCCAACATCTAATCTATCTAAGAAATTATATTCCTTGATGTCCAGTTGTCATTCTAAATATAATATTGAACGTGTTGAATAAAAATTCAAGTGTATTATAGTGACAGAGAACTTATCTGGGATGCACAACAGTTGTTAATGATTTTTAAATATATATTTGTACACCTAGCTAGTTTAATAATTCGCTAAACTAAAATTAAAAATCTTCAATTCTATTTTAGTTGGCAGACGACTGTAAACAATTTAAACTAAGTACTATGTATATGCGTTAGTAAAAAATGCTGTACGTTTTGCCTCATGTCACTTGCCAACAAAATTGAAGTAAATATTTTATTGAAGTATACTTTGCGTCACTTAAACTCAGAAACAATAATGAAAATACTCTTAAAGTATTTATGCAGAATTAAAAAATTACTAAAAGCAGCAGCGAAAGTTAAAATAATTTCAAGTGGATTTAAAAAGGTGTCCCTAGTTTTAAGTTAAAGCAGTTTATATGAAATTTGGTTTATTTAGAAAAAATATTAAAATGCAATATTTATTTTTCTTGTAGAGAGTTGTTTTGTTTTGGGGTGGAAAATGATAATGTCGATTTAGTGAACAACTTCCTAATTTTCAAAATGGCAGTTTTTCAAAAAATATTGATGAAAGAACGAACAAGTCTGGCGATTGTTAAAGTCCGTTCACAGATTTAAGAGAATGACTTACCGACTCGTGTTGACGCCTGTTTAAAACCAGACTGGCGTCTACGCAGGACCGCACTGAATTGTATTTCAAGCATGGATGATTTAATACAAATTATAAACAATTTTAGATAGAATATATTATAATTATATATTATAATTATATATTATAATTAATGAATGCAACTACAGTTTACTCATTTAATTCATTTTCACTGTCGCTATCAACACCTATGTTAATAATAAATATTGCTGTAATATTCCCAATTTGAATGTATAAATTTTTAACAGTTTTAATATGCGAAACAATATTTTTCCAGCTACTCACAGGCACTTTGTCCACAGTATTAATATTATCCAGTACACTAGCGTTTATAGTGGGTAATACATTATTACGTCTAATGGCAGATTGTCATTGATGCCATATGTGTTCTATGGGATTGAATATACAGTGATACGGCGGAAGCCTTAGCACTGTTTGTCCCTTACTTTTAGCGTAGCTGTGGCAGTAGTACTCCATTTCTTGGTTCAGAAATTAAAGCACATCAAGAAACTCTCTTTTAGTGTAGCTTTCATGAAAATGTATATCATTCTGATACATAAATTCCTGTATTGCCATTTCCGTATCTTCTGAACAAGGGTGCTTGTTTAACTGTCTACTGTGGTAACTTGCGTTGTCCATAACAATCACACTGTTTGGAAAAACACTAGAAATTAACTTATTTACGAACCAACCCTCAAATAACTCCGCTGTGGTATCGTTATGATAATCCAAACAGGAGTCATTTATATTCTTGTCTGCCAATGAAAGTGCATTTGGTGCCCAACCATCTTTGGACCCTGCATGTACTATGGTTATTCTTTTTCCTCTGTTTGATGGTGCCTTTGTTCTACACCTGTCACTAAAATCAATCCAACCTTTTGATGGGGTATCATGGGTATCACACCAGGTTTCTAATAAGTATATGATATGTCTGTTCTTACTTCTGTACTGAGCGATTTTTGAAATATTCAAATCGCCATGTCTTAAGTCGTTGCGGTTCCATGATAACTTGCCATTTATCGACTTTTTAAAATTTAAAGCCGATTCGTTGAAGACACTTCCACACCGTTGTCCTACCTCAATTGATATCCGTGTTATCTATCTCAAGTCTTTTCAGTAAATTATCCAATGTTGGTACCGTAACTACCGTCGCGTCGTATGCTCTTCATACATCCTATAAATTTTGCGTCGGACTAAATCTTCATCGCGCGATCGAATTTTTGGCAAGTCCCAGAATTGTTCCTTCTTTTCCTTTCGGTGATGAGTTTATTCACAATTTTCCATACTGTTTTTTTCGAAATTTTAGTCAATGTGACTGTTTCTTCAATACATTCCATTTTACTCAACTTTTCACGTTCTATGAGAGTTGTATATACATTTTTTATAATCTCTTTAGAATCTAAAGATAAGTGTCTTCTTCCATTTTTATTTTCGCACTGTAGTTGTACCTTTACCCCTCCGGCTGTTCTATACTAGATTCACCAATCCACGGACTCCACAATTTGGATAATCAAAGCTGCGTTTTTATTTCACACGAACTAATAAAATGACTGGTTTTGCAACACTGATTTGTCTACTTATTTTTTTCCTATTATTCAATAAGGCTTTGTAAACTAATTACGGCCAAGTACGGTCCCTACCTGGATAATAAAATCATTATCTATATGATCCTTGAAATCCTTTCAACAAAAAATTTTATGATGGGTGATAACTAAAGGCAGGTAGTCATTCTCTTACATCTGTGAACGGACTTTACCACCTCGTAAACAAGAATATTATTTATAATAGAACCTGGAAACCTTTTTATAAGTAGTAATCACGTAATAACGTGATATCATTTCCCAAGTTTAAAAAATAAAATCAAAACCTATGTTCACCTTTTTCTTTATTGGGTTGTATTTTGGAAATGAGAAAGTTTCAGCAAACAAAATTATTAATGCTTAACGCCTTTAAATTTCTCGCATTTTTTAAAGATCACACAACGAACAGGAATGGATTTCCCTTTTCAAACTCGAATAACTTGGCAACCGTGTAACACAACAGACTCGGCTTAGCGGCATTCGAATTTTTGGGTACCTTGCCTACAAATATTTAGTTTCAGCAGAATGGGACCGCACATACCGAGCATTTATGCAAGTCGTTAGAGATATATAAATAATAAAAAATATTAGTTTTCAATTAGCCTTAAAAAAGAGAAATCCATTCCTGGACACCTTGAAATATTGTTCAACCTGTTTTGACCTATTTTTCGGCATTAAAACTTAGTGCGGATCAGCTAACACATTATTTCATAAAAGCGAAATAAACATGAAAATCGATCGTGTACACATTGCCTTTCTGTAGTAAAAATATTATGTGTTAAAATTAATAAACACTTAAGAAGTGAGGCGAACTATAAAATCTGTTTTCAATCGTAAAAAGCTTCACGGTGTGTATAAAGCTGCATGACTTTATTTAATTGTCGATTTTACCACATTTCTACGTCATTAACACAGATATTTTCGAATACCTATTCTTTAATTTGTAAACCGGTATATATTTAACAATTTAAACTTAAATATATTTATTTCTGTTTTAGAATGAATATCCTTTGTTTCAGAGCAATACGTATAAATAGAGTTCGCGGAATTGCAAGATGTAAAAATGTATTTTATGCATTTCTTTTGTGATTATCAATGTACATCGATTAACTACAATGATTATTTTAAATAAATGAAACCTATACATTTTTGAAATTAATTTTTATGGCTAATGACCTATTTAATTTTGGATTTTTTACTTACTTAAATAACAAAAACGTTTGGTTACGGGTTTTGAATTGACTGTGCCATTTTGGGTTGGATCGCCTAAGAGTCGTTTTCATTTTAACAATGATTTTTAATTAACAAAAGTAGGCCTGATTGTTCCCTCTAATGGCTCGAAAAGTGATAATACATTAAAGCCATGGTCTAACCCGGTAGGAGCACAGTCATCGCCCAGCCCTGCTTATGAACTATATTTGGGCTGGGCGTCGGGCGACCTAACCTGAACCAACCTGAACAGCTATATTTTCCTTATTGTGCTTTAATGGGGCTAGGTGTTCAGACCTGCCTTCACATATTCCTGTATCTCCTATAGTAACGGATGGTTCATGAAATATTAATGTTCACATAATTTTGACCTTGTATTATTTTCACAATAAAAACTTATTATGTTCATGTTGATACGTAAGACACCATGCAACGGAGATCAATTTAACTACCGTTGGGATTTATTTCCATTTAGAATAAATAATAAAACCAACAAGTCTTTGCTTTATTTATACCTTAGAACTGAACAAAAACATCTATTCTACTTTAATGCTGGAGTAAGTGATCACTTATTGACATTCGAATATAGAACTAACACACTTCTGAATTATTATTTTTGAGAACTAAAGTACAATATGTTTTTTTTTACTAAGATGCCAGACAAACTAATCACTGCCGCCGTGAAAGTGCAATTCTAGTAGCTCTTTGAGAAAGAATTATGCTATGCAAGCTCGTTGCATACCCACACACATACAACGTAATTGCCCTTTTTGGCTGAAAGTAACCCTTTTAGAAAAATATCAATTTGCTTTGATCGAACTAGAGTGACACCTTGTGTCAAAAACACACGTGGAGCAGCTTCTCGCCGCGAGTCTTGGATGCTTCTCCTGTTTGTTTGCTTCGCGTCGAAGCTGCTGTCAGCTTTAAACCAATCAGCGCACGGTCGCGAGATTCGTTGAACAAATTAACAATCATTAGCTGTTTCTATGCTAGAAGTCAGTTGAAATTAAGATGGTAGGTGGTGTTTTTCTTTTGTTACAGCGTTGCCGATTTGCACTTTGATTTAAAATTAGCATATTACGTTGCTACGTTAACTAATTTATTTGCATTTATGAATTTGGCCCAAACATACTTCTTCGGGTCGTTCCGTCGGTAGAAGCGAATATACTGTTATTATATACTGCATATTTTCAGCCAATTACTACTGGATTCTCCAACTACGATCACATCATAAGTTTTTGTTAACTAGGCAATGATGCTTGTCGACGCATTTCTCAAGGTATGATTCCCGTGTGAATATGTTTAGCATATATTATTTTAATATGTCAGAGCACGGTCGTGATAACATAGTATGGGTATTTTTGAGTATGGTATAAATGGTATATAGCGATGAACATGCACTTTTAAAGCTTGACGAGTCTGCAGCCCCATAGTGCTCTAATCAAAGACGCACCTTCCTTGACAAATCACCAACTTTACAATAAGTTTGTCTCTGAAAATGAACAATATTCCTATTGTAGTGCAAATCAAAACTGAAAGTCACGGTCTTACACTGCAATACTGAATTCAGGTCTCTTTGTGGACCATTAACGGATTCTTTGGAATATTCCTATTCTTGCATGTAAAGAGTAAAGTTCTTTTAACCAGTTCACATATCTTCTTCATGCCAGAAGCAACGTATGTACTTTATAAAACTTTGCAGCTTTTATTTTTTACCCTCCCATAGATCTCCAGTCTCCCTCAAAGTAAACTAATAAGTAATTTTATAATCAAATCAGAATATTGATGTACGCTACATCAGTACAGTTTAACATCTCTGATATAGGTACAGATGAGTCATATAAAACGTATGTAAAAAAGACTCTGATACTGTGTTACATCAACAAAGAGATACATACTCATAAATTAACTGCCACAACTCACTCATTTTTTCCAGAAAAACTTAAATGTTAATCTAAACATTTTTACAATTCTAACTTAAACTGCATTCTAATATTAAAATTAAGGTTCCAGATAGTCTTAGATACCGACGAAGGGTGTCCGGTATCCACGTTGCACCTTGGAGTATTAACCTAAGGGTTTCTATCAACAAAATGTTTTATAAGCTGTTAAATATGGGTATAGAATTTCTCTAAGAACTTAAATCTGTACCACAAAGGAAAGTAAGTATTCTAAAAGAGTGTTCCAACTTTCTAGTAACCAGCAAACCCTCAATATTAAGTTTTCCATTGGAAGTAAATCACTTACTAAGATGCTTAAATTTATTTAATTTTTTTAACAGAACAACATAAGACCAGAACTACATCAAGCCAACTAGCTAAATCTTCTGCCATTCTTTAAGCACCATTTGCTTTAATTGAGATAATTTTAATGTCGGGTGGGCTGGTTTAAGTTGCTTTAATCTTTCTTCTTCGAAAGCCTGATAAGCAGCTTTTAGCCTTTTCTCTGGATGACGATCTTCCACTTTTCTTTCTTCGGTTAATATCGCAATTGCTTCGTTAATAGTTCTTGCAGTTTCTGCATTGAGCGACATTTTATTAAAACTTTCTGTTAAAGAAGTAGTTATATGTGTGTTTTCTCTTTTAGTTCCTGTTTCAGATTTTGTTGCAGGTTTTTTCGATCCTACATTTAAGTTAATTTGTGTTCTGGTCAACTTTCCTAGGTTATTCGTTTTTGCTTTAGTTATTGATTCAGTTTCCTTCTTTAAGAAATCTTTTAGTTCGGCCTTTTTTTTTAAATGTTCATGGCGTTTCTTCTCTTCTTCTTCTTTCTTTTTTAGCTTTTTTTCAAGTGATTTAGATTTCTCTCTCCATTTCTCTTCATCGGCTTCCTGGTTTCTCTTCAAAATGACGCCTTCCTTGACCTTTTGTTTATTATCTTTAGCCTTTTTTGCTTTGGTGTTTTCACCCGTAAATTTTTTAGGCATACCGTTAAATTGTTTTTAAAATTATGAATGATAAATGAGTATTACACTTAACATAAATTTGCTTTACCAAATAAAGACACTTTTGTCAGTGTCAAAAATATGTCAAATTCCATATAGGCCCGCTTCATAATCATATCTTGAGAGGCATTCACATTATGCTGGATTTCAAACAGCAATGCCAGTGTGGACCAATAATATAGCTGTTTGGTAATGATTCACAAAATAAAAACGAAAAGCAAATTTTCTTTTGGTACAAAAAACTTACTTACTTTTTAGATTATCATTAAATGGCCATTTCTTCCAAAGTTTATTCACAACTTTCTTAATAGACGCCAATCTTTCATTGAATCCGTATCATTTTGTCGCACTAGCCTAGATCCAGAAAATCCTTCATATATTATGTCTAACACGGCTGGGTCATCATTCAAGAAGTCTTCTTCCATCGTTGTCACGGTACAAAGTGGTATAAATGCAAACAGATCAAGAAAGAATAAATCCAGTAAAGTCACAAATGAAATTCCAACGAGCCTGAATTATATAGCAAAATTTGGCGTATTTTGATTAACACTGTTAGTACTAAAATACAAACTCAGATGGCATGTGGCATGTAGCTCAGAGAATAGCTGTTTTAGCATAGGTTATTCCTTATTGTATAAGGTCTCAACAAGTGGCTAGAGTACAAAGTTCTTACATATATACATATTTATCGTTGCTGACTAGTTGAGAAATAGACTAGTGAATATTTGGGAGTGCAGCAAATGAAAGTGTACTCTTTAAAGTTATTTCAAGCTTTCGGAAATCATATATTTCATTTCCATCCTCAGGGAGAAACTTTATTGAGATTGTTCATACAGATGTTCATAAAATTAATAAAAGACATGTGAGAAGAAAACGTGTTAAAAACCTAAGTCAATTACAAGTAAAGCCAAAGTTTGGAGACAATATTAAAACCATTGTATATGGACGAAGAACACACACAATTTAAAATAAAATGAAAATTAGATGTTCACATTTTGAAAAACCGTTACACAATTTTTAAATTATGGAAATATTAAGCGGGAAAACATGACTTGCGTGTCACCATGGTTTTTAAAAATGTGAACATCTAATTTTCATTTTATTCTAATGTGTTTGTTCGTCCATATGTAATGGTTTTAATATTGTCTCCAAACTTTGGCTTTACTTGTAATTGGCATAGGTTTTCAACACGTTTTCTTCTCACATGCCTTTTATTAATTTTATGAACATCTGTATGAACAATCCCAACAAAGTTTCTCCTTGAGGATGGAAATGAAATATATGACTTCCGAAAGCTTGGAATAACTTTAAAGAGTACTCTTTCATTTGCTGCACTACCCAATATTCACTAGTCTATACATATTTATATGTCATATTATGATTACCACTTGCCAAGTAGTATTCCTTTGCTAAACATTTTCGAATCACATTTTTCAAAAAGCTAAAAAATAGGCGAGATACCGAATTAAAAAATTTAACTCCGGGTCTGTTCATCAATATCTTTTTGTCTGATCAAGTAGGAAGTGTACCAGTCAGTTAGTTGTCAATCATTGGCGTTGTGTTTGTCTGGAGTGAGTTAATCTTACATTTATAAAACGTGAAAATTGTACGCTATGAAAACAGTGAGTTAGTGGATATGGTGCTCAGTTACGGAAAGTGTCGTCAAAGTGCGGCTATTGCTTCGGAGTTATACACAGAACGTTTTCCCTTGCGGACTTATCCTACACCCAGCAGATGTTTCATTATTCTTATTCAACGGGCTAGGGATACTGGTGATTTGTGGGAATATCGTGGTGGGCATACAAGAAGACCGAAAAGACCTAAACATTTTCAAAGGAAAGAACACATTTTAACTCTCATCGAGGAAGATTCGATAACAAGGGTAATTACAATGAAGGTCGGAGTAAGAAAAAAAAAACTTGGACTGGTGCGCAGGCATTTGTGAATGAGTTACTTTTAGGGCTGTACATCTTACCAGACCGTTTGACGGGCGATATTTATCTAGACTCATACAGCATCTGCTGTCTGTTCTGTTGGAAAACGTGATATGAGGCAAAATATGTGGCAAAATATGTGACTTCTGCGGTATGAGGCACCTGCTCATTTTAGACGGGAAGTGCGGGAGTTTTTAGACATAACTTTCCAGAACAGGTGGATCGGTCGAAATGGACCAGTTGCATGGCCATCGAGATCACCAGACCTCAATCCGTATGACTTTTTCTTATGAGGTTTTACGAAAAGTTTTCAAGACGTCTGTGAACATACGAGAATAATTAACTGCTTGCATTGAGTAGGCTGCGGCAACAATTAGAGGATTTCCCTATTACGAGCCGTTACGGAATAGTGGTTACGTCGAGCAGACCGTTGTGTTCAAGTTAGTGGTGACAACTTTGAACGCATTATTTAAGTCAGATAGGATTGTATTAGATGCGTTTTATAATAAATTAATGTGACTTTCTTATTTTTGAATTTTTTGAAAAAAAATATTTGAAAATGTTGTTTCTTTTAATTGCTTCTACACAGTTAATAACGAAGTATCTACTTAGAAATCACCCTGTATAACTATTGAGGATTAAACTTTTGTTTCGTTCTTAGAACATAGTTTTTGCGGCTGCTTATGGTTAGATCAATAAATCTAGAATAGGTGTGACGAGTAAATCTAGAATAAACCGCTTTTATGTCAAGCTTCCTCTCGATTTCCACTTTTATCTCATGCAATCTTTCGCTCGCTATACTTTACATAAACTTTGATAATCTATCTTCTAGATAAATTTACTAGATATCGAATTACTTCGATGGCATGGAAAGTTTTATTTTATTTTTTTAAGATTTGGGCTGCATAGGTCAATAGTTCTTTCAATTTTAGAATAAATCGAAGATCAATTTGAATACTGGATAACCTTCGGACAGGTAGGTATAATTTATGTTGTGTTTTAATTCAGTTTTCATTTTTACGGAATTCTTTTATATGCGAATAATGGTGGCCATTTATAAGCTCAATAGCTGATTTTATGGGCCCTACAACAGTTTTTCGAATTATTTTTATGAGAGTTTTGGCTGCAATAGTAAACATGTGAAACAATGTATTCATTGTCTCACTAAAGAGGCAATGCCTGCGCTATTCTGAAAATGTTTTCCACTGGCATCATTTAGGCTATATGTATATCATTTTGTGTTTTATTAGCTACAATTCTAGTTAATAAAAAATAATCCGGGTTAAACTTTGCCTTTAATAATAAAATTGAAGAAATAGTACATACTTTCAGTGGAGTCAAATTAATGTAAACGAAACAATACATTTTTTTGCCACAGTTCAATCATTAAAAAAGTTAATAAAAAGCTTTTCTGGGGCTCCATCGTATATAAATTAAAAAATATTTTCCAGTTTGACTGAGGGTTGTTCTACTTCCTATATTGGACAAGCAGGGAGAAAATTCAAAATCCACATCAATGAACATTGTAAAGAGATATTAAGAACTTCTTACCTTAAAATCAAGTCCAATTTTTCTAGACATGTATCTACAAATAAACATAATTTGAATCATTTATAGCAGCATTAATTTTTTCAATGTTTTGAATCTGGATAAATTATAATTATAACTCAGTCGCTTTCACACAACACTTACCTCTTCCTATCTCTGCTCAACATTTTCTAGCTCCCCTTATATATTTCTATTGTATCCAACCATTGTTCGAAGTTTAGGACGTTTTCATTACCTCTCAATGTCCTTGTTAAAATATTTTCTAAAAAATGTAGATTTCCTACATTTACTGTGGCAGCTATTGTCAGTGTTATCCCTCTCAAGCGTATTTAGTGCAGCTTTTTCTAACCCCCCAATAGACATTTATAACCCAGAATGAATAATCGATTCTGTATGGAATTTGTAAACCTAACATCGAGTTCTTCAAATCTTCCCATTTGATTTTAACAATTATGTTTTTAATGTTTAATATTTCTAATATCAATACCTGGTTATACGTCTTTAATGTCATTATTCTCTTTAAATTAACCTCATTTCAACAATCACGTTGCAGCAGATACCACGGTTGTGATTAAGCACAGCTTATATTTAATCTTTTATAACCACATGATGTTTTTTAACATTTCTCAAGCATTATATCATTATACCCTTTTTGTTAAATATGGGGTATAGCCCTATATCACCACGTTAGTTAATAATACTAACAATAAATTTTTTAAACAATAAGAGTTCCTTAAAATGTTATAGTTCAATTTCTTATCTTTATCCACAACGTTTTTTCACTAATTAAAATTTGACATTTATAATCAATACCTTATTTACACCAGGATCTCAACACAATTAATATGGTAATATACCAATTCGTACACCAAGTCCTCAACTTTGCATTTCTTATCTTGGAGAGTTGTACTTATTAATTTGAGACAACTTACATTGCAGTTTCGCTAAACTTGATGTTAGGTAAGTTCTATTTGAATTTTTATTTTATATTCACTGTTCGTTCTTAACTTTTTACTATTATTTTTAGTATCCCCTGATGATAAGTGCTTAAGCATTCGAAACCTTAGGGAGCTTTTTATTTACTTTTTCAATAATTAAACTCTGGAGGACGACTGCATTTTTTCATTTACATTCACCTTTAATATTACAATTGTTCTGTCATTAAAGTTACTTTAAAAAGGCATGAAATGTTTTAATAAATAAGAAGAAAACCAAAAGAGATTCTTGCACTGTTGGCAGATGTATATATGTCTTAGTAAGGTATTTCCAAATATCGTGAGGTGTAATTAATTTTGAATTAGGGAGGGCCTAACATTTAGGAAAATTCAATGACATGACATAGACAAGGATGATGCGCTTACGGGGGGAGAATCAACAAGATAAAAAATATACTTAACGGCCGGAATTTACAATAACACCTCAATGTAAAACAAATTATTTAATCGGTGAATCAAAACCGTAAGTAAATCACCAACAATTTAAGATGCACTAAAAGCTAACAACTTAATTTGTCAAAATATATATTTCGGCACTGAACCTGTTTTAGGCTAAATTTATAAAATGATTCATTTAATTAAATTTATGTTCTCCAATGCCAGCCAAGTTTCCTCAAACGTGGACCCAATAAAAATATATTGTTTAATCAGAATCGCCTTTTCGTCTAACTATTAAATAGTAAAATGACGTCAGACATTGGCATTGATGTCACCGTCGCGTCGGATGGAATTCATAATAATTAAAACTGTAGACTTTAAATTTGCTTGAAATTAACTTACTTTATTAGTTTCGGAGGAACACAAAACTATACGGATGTCCCAAATCCACGTTTAAACGAAATTTCTCCTCCCTTGTATAGAATATTTAAAAAAAAGTTTTAATAAGTTTCTACTAGCGTCGCTCGTGAGCAATAATACAATAATTGGAAACGAAGATCGTTATTGTAAAAGCCGATCCGCACCTATGCATGTGCACTCTGCATTTTTAACACTGCGATAAAATTGTATAAATTTTGGGATTCACATTTATGCATGTTTACTTGAGTGAAAATGGTAGCATTTCTATCCTCTGAAATAGAACAAGTTCTAATTATTTTTGCACCCCCATGAAGTTTTGTCAATATTGCCTAAAAATAAACAAGAAATCAATAATAGGTCTTCTGCATCCATATTTTTTTTTTAGCAATGAACTTAATTTGAACTGCGCTGTCGGTTTACCCAATGTCAAATTAAACCAATATTATTCTTCGTCTCAATTCCGACAAAACCCAAACCGTCCAGTTTGCTCGTAGAAGGCAACCACCCTTCGACGAAATCAACGATGGTCGCGATGTTATAAGATACCTCGGTATCACCCTCGACAAAACCCTCCATTGGCACCCTCATATCTAAGACACCATCAACAAAGTCAGGCTTTTCTACAGTCAGCTATACTCTCTGCTCAATCAACGCAGCACCCTCAGCAACAAAAACAAACTCCTTCTCATCAAATCCATTATCCGCTCCATCCTCACATACGGATCGGCAGCCTGTGGTTACGCAGCCCCATCCAGCCTTAACCGTCTCCAATCCCTCGAAAATCGTTACATCCGTACAGCCATGGACGTCCCATGCTTCATCCGTAACGTAGATCTACACGAAGATATGAAACCCACCCCCCTAGACCAATACCTCCACGCAGAACATTGCTATAAATGGTGAGACCCTGCGAAAGGAACCGCCGGGTGGCGAGGATGGCAGGCGTGGTGGAGTAAGCGGAGATCAGAGATCGAGATAGCACTGGCCATAGATAACTCCTTCAAGGTGGGCTCACCATCATCACCAATATTAAAACAAAAAATTACCAAAAACCAAATTTCAAATGAAGAAAATCATAACTGTAGACATATGAGGTTTTTTGATGCGCATGCGCTAAAAGTTATAATATCAGCTGATACAACCATTATTCAAAATTACAGGGTTGCAATCAAAGGTACGGATCGGCTTTAACATATGGAGAAATATAAATATAATATAAAATGTATATCTAAATAATATAACAGGGCCACCCTGAGTATGCGAGTATGAATTCTATGACTAATTAAGCAAAATTGACTCCTAATGACGCCGAATTCCTAGCGGTTCTTGAAATATCGGGGTTTGAAAATTCCAGGTCGTATGGGTAGGTGCTAAAGAGTAAATTATATTGTTCCGACTATAGGACTAGGTAATTTAATAACTAGCAACTTTGCTGGTACTAGAAAAAAAATGTTGATTGTCAGATCGTTAATTGTCGCTATTGATATGGATATCGCACGGTAGTACCACTGCCTCAGTTGGGGAATATCAACGATGATACCCAAAGCGCTGACTTCCAGACAAGCAAACGTTTAGTAGCACCTTCACAACTCTTCTATCAACAGGTGCGTTCACTAAACCGACTTCTGAGAGAGGGCTTATGCGAAGAAACAATGCTACAAAAGTGCTTGAGCTTGTTGAAGAATATCCTGGCGCTAGTACAAGAAGAATTTTTGTACTTACTGGACAAAGTAGGACGGCTGTGTAAGAGACTTTGTGAGAAAACGGACTGCATCCCTATCATTACCAACCGGTATAAGAACCTCTCCACACGGATCTTTCGCAAAGAGTTCGTCTTTGTGAACGGTGGAGCAATTATCTACATACTCCGTCAAGAACCCTTTTTTTATGACGAAACTTTTTTTCACAACGAAGATGCGTGGGCAATCGAAAACCCTCCTTCTATTTAAGAGACCGATTTCCAGAGAATTTTATCCGTAAATGTTTGGGCTGGAATAATTAATAATGAAGTTATCGGACCACATTTCTTCGACGGAAATTTGAACAGCGAAATGTACCGGGCTTTCTTGGAACGCGATCTAACTCCACTACTTGAGGATATTCTACCTCACAACTGTCACTGATTTCCTCAATGCATAGTATCCAAATAGACGAGTAGGTCGTAGTAGTCCCATTGCTTGGCCACCGCGATTTCCGGATCTCAATCCACTAGACTTTGACAAGGGCAAAGCCTAGTACCAGGGACCAACTCTTCCACAATATTCATGAAGCGTTTTATGAAGCGAATAATTATTTGGAGAATTACAACTGGGAACGAGAACTTTGATGGAGGATTGAGTTACCTATTCATTACACAAAGGGGTGATTACATTGAGCAGTTTCAATAATTGCGATGTTATAACGCTTTTATTTAAACAAACCACATTTTTCCTATACTCTCTAGTATAATTTAGATCCACTTCAAACCCCGATTTGCAAGAACCGTTAGAAATTTGGGAAATATGTATAGAATCATTTTTGCTTAAAGTTGGTCATAGAATTCATATGCGAAGTATCCCGCATACCTCGGCGGATACCTTGTATATTTGAATATAGCTGTTGTAAGTAATAGTTGTCGGGGTCAAATCTTAATAAAATACGTAAACATTATCTGGATTGCTTTATTTTCTTACACATTAACACTTTTTCCAACACAATGTTAAACCTTTACTTCCTTTTAAGGATCTGACGACGACATAACTATTATGGTTAAAAATAACTGGATATTGAGAAATAACTGTTGCATTCTTTGATTTAATTTTGTCTGAATCAGTTAAACTCTAAAACATTCCATACCCTAATTTACTAATACAGTAGAGTCTCTATATAGTGAACTAATTACTGAACGGCTTTATCACTCCACCGAGGTTGTTCACTATTTAGAGTGCAGATCAAAATTTACAACACCGATACTTACAACGTGTTCATATCTGAATAACTGAATATTTTAAGCTCTAAATTAGGTAAATACCTATTCTAATATTCAAATCAAATGAAATGCATATGTATCGTAATAAAAGAAAAATAGTATGTATATGTATGGAGTAGAAATATGTACATATGTACATTGTACATATGTATGTATATATGTACAAATTTATATGTTTGTAAGAGAAAATAAAGAAAAACGTAAAATGAAATGAGTTCGTAGGATGAAAAAATCTGTTAATTTACTTTGGCTTGTTGGGATAGTGTGAATTTTTTAATTAATTTAGCTCTCAGGTATTGAAGAGCAATTATTACACTAAAATATTCCAGTTCATTCGAATTTTCTTCAGCCCATTGAATAACAGTATTTAAAGATTTCAATGCTTCACCAGTGAACCAACGTCACTGTCTTCATCAATTTCTTCATTTTGCTCATTCTCTGGCTGTCGGTCTTCATTTCAAACCTTAACATCATTCCGATCCCATGCCTATAAATTGTCACTTTAAGAACATACCGATCCCATACCTATCTACATAATTTTTTTTTATTTTTGAACTTATACTGGTTAGTTCAGGTTAGTTCCTGTTCGTGACCTCTAAGCTGTTTATAATCTCAGCTTCTGTATATTCCGGATCTTCGTCGTTTAATAGTAATTTTGAAATACTTGAACTGATGTTTTCTTCTTCCTCAGCAGATTATTGCGTTTGCATTAACGTTTTTCATTTCTATGTGTGTTATTTCGCTATAGCGAAGTTTTATTTGTTCACTATTCAGAGGTTGATGTTAAGATTTGTGTGTTCATCAGTGGATAGTTTATTATATAGTATGTTCACTATAGCGAGACTCTACTATAATAACTGTTTAAAAGTTATGTATACAGGAGGTCCCACCGTGGATGGCGTATTAGACGTTCATGGGGAACTAAATAACGGATCATTTTGAAAATTTGGCAACCGGTATAAACGATCATTATCTACAGTTTAAAAATATTTTTGACTATGTGGTGTTGCCGCTTCTACTCTAAACCGGTGGCAATATCGCTATTTTAAATAGAACACCCTGTATATTCTGCAATTTTTGAATTTTGCATATAATTATGAGCAACTTCTCTTAATATTTCCCTATACCTATCTATAGCCGTTTTTCGGGAATAAATTAATTTCAAATTTTTTTTACGAAAAAAGGAATAAATTTTAATATCTCCCTCCTATTAAACAATTTTGAGCTGAAATTCGGGTCATACCTGAACAATGCATCTAGGCATTTGATCTTTTGGTCACATCTTAGTTTAAGTATACAGGGCGGTACAGAAATTAATTTATGTCGGTAACTTACAAAAATGCCCGAAAAATTATTTTTTTAAATGGAACACCCTGTATAAAAATACAGATTTGAAAAGCTAATAAAACTAGCTTTCAGAGTATGTATACTTTGCCTAATACCTTAACTTCAAGTTTTCGATTTATTAGCGTCTATTCATAAAACTTCATAAATCGACAAACTTTCAACGGTTTTAATAGTAGTGGAAACAAATTTTTTGTTACATAGTCACCATGGCAACTTGTTTTCTAGAAATGTCATTCTTTTAATAATTGTGATTTGAGTACCTACGATGGCAGAAAATAATAATTACTCTAATACAGTTTTAACGAATTTATTTATTTTCCATGGACTGTCTAACTAACTAACTAACTAACCTGAACCTGCAGAAAATTTAATGAAATGTATCCGAATTTGCAGCAGATGAATAACAAAAAATTTATTCGGCTTCAGAACAATTTTAGACAGTTTGGATCAATTTTAAAAGCACCAAGAAACTTACCCAGACCCGTGACTTTTAATGAAGAGAATGAAATTAATGTTGCGGCATATTTTTTTGCATATCCTCACGCTTCCGTGCGCAGTGATGAAGAAGATTTAGACATTGCACATTCATCGGTGAATGGAAACATGGAATGCATGATTATTAGTTTACCAGGGTTCAAGCTCTTAAGCCTAAAGATAGTCAAAAGAGAGTCGAGTTTTGCGAAATGATGCTAGTGCATATCCAGGAAGATCCAAATTTCTTAAGTAAAATTATATGGACTGACGAATACAAACTTAAATAATGTATAACTAAAAGTTCAGAAGTTTTGATTAATATGCATGCATTTACTTTTACCGCTAAAGAATAAGTTGACAAACTGCTAATCTACTGTGAGCGCAAGAAATATTCGCGGAATGCATACAGTTATAGACACAGGTTTGCAGACCATCCCTATACACTTTTAGAAATGTGAAGATATCCGAACGACTTCATTTCCTAGACCGAAGTGTTCACATTCTGCTCGACTGATAAGAGACTAAACTAAATACGTAATAAGCTATCCTTACACTTGCAGTAATAAACCTTCATGTATCAGTTCGAGGCAGCTGAGAAGAAATGGCTATAAGCTGGACTTCAGTTCAACGAATTATAATTAGCAACACTGCTATCATCTCTATAAAAACTCATTTGATGAAAAATCTACTCATGGAAAATCCACAGTGGATTCCAGAAACTCACTCCCAAAATGTGTGGAACAAAAATATGTGATGAGGACTCTTTAATGGACAGTTATAATTGTACCATACTTTTATGAATGTATATCAAACTGTCAAAAGTATTCAATGTTTTTAAGGAAAGGGTTCTCATTAACCAACGTCGTAATACGTTTTAGGCCACAAGCAGCGATGGTGCCTCGCCACACCGATAATGATCGTCAATTTAAGCACCTCTAATAAGACCAGTTCTTGTATTTTACTTCTTTTATATTTCGTTTTAATGCAGTCCGATACAATTATGATCTCGCTATTCTCTTGCAGTATGAAGTCTCAAGACAGTAAAACGATTTTCTATGAAACCGACTATGATTAACGACCTAAGTGTTTGAAAAAGAATAGTAAACACAATTTTATAATTTTCTGGATCATTAGAAAAACAAATAGGAAAAATAATTAATTTTAATCACCTTAACAGCCTTTTTATTTCGACCAGTAATATCTACTAGTAAAAATAGGAGTTCTATATACTAATTTAAACTCGCAGACCCAAACATCTTAAAATAGATATTCTACTAGGTAATCGTGTCATAAATTTTCTACAGTTACTTAACAATTTACAACGACTCGGTTCGGGCTAGAGAATTAAAATTAAATATAAATAAATACTGGGATTTAGATTGGATAATACGAAACCGGACTCGAAAATTTCTATGTATTTTATAAAGAATTATTTCTTAACCCATTAACGCCCAATATTTTTTTTAGCTTATTTTTGGTTTGTATATTTTGCCGTGAATAAACCCCAACAATTTTTTTTTTGATTTTGCTTCTCTTATTTTTGAGAAAAATGCTGTCCACATTTGTAACTTCTATAAAAAAAACAATGAATATTAGTTTTTAGATACAAAATATATTTTTAGGAACTTAACAATATATTTCAAAGTTACAAAATTTTACATTTTTACTTTTTCTTGTGAAATTCGCTAAAACATAAAGGTACACAGAGCGTAACGAGTATGAGGTTTGCTTTTACAGTTACTTTGCTGGCACCACATCCATTCGGATCTTCTTTATAGAGATTGTCTTCTGGTATATCATGTTGTAAACTACAAAACCATTTACAACAGCAATATCAATCATACGATCAAAGAGACACCAGTACCACTTTTTTCCTCGTATAACAGTATGATGTTTTTCTAGCTTCCAATCATGATGATCAACACCCCCCATACGTTTGTTAAAATTTACAATTAAAGATGATTGTGCTACAGCAACACTTTAACCCTCTCTTTTATGTCGTCTTTGAACAATTAATTGTAGTTGAAAGTTCAGTGTCGTAATTGGTTCCCGGGCCAACACATTTGCTGTCGTTCAACTTACACATTGTTCTATTCATTACGTCAAACTGCCAGTCATATGAATCTCGACCTTCATTTTCCATCTCCTTTAAAACTTTGGCAGGGCACTATTTTCCCTGATATTTCCAGTGACGCTAAAACTTTGTTTTTTTAGTTGGTACAGTAGGATATAGCTGGTGAAAAACATTTACAACATGACTTTTAGGATTTTCCATGATACTTAGCATCTTTCGAACTTGTTCCCAAAGACGCTCGGGCTGTTTGAGTATTTTTTGCTTTCTTTCCACAATACAAAGAAAAATTATAGCAATATCCGCTATTATCACACAAAGCCGACAATTTGAAACCAAATTGTATACGTTTCTCTGTTATAAATGGTGTTAGCTCATGATGACTAGAATATTTCACCATCATTTCATCTACTGATAAGCTTTTAAATCAGAGACTTTATTTCGCTGTAGGTATTTCTACCAAAGGCGTTTTTGATTACCGAAGTTACCAATTCCTCCATTTCTGACTAGCTATATTAAAAACCCAACAAAAATATATAGGTCCTAAGGAGTAAGTGACAAATTATGTTGTTTTATTCGGTTGCGTATCCTAGCATTTCACTTGACAGAAGGTTATATAGCTCGTCATCAAAAAACTGTTCAAATATTTCTAAAGGACTGGCATTACATAGATTTTTTTTTCATTTCCTCCAATTTGTCTTCACCAGTTTCAGCTTATTGGGTGTCCAAATTTTATCCTTTTTTACCTTTTTTCTTTTGACAAGAAAAGATAGTTGACGATTATCTTCTTCATCAGATTAATTAAAAAGAATTTCTGTTTCTCCCGGAATACCTTCTATTTCATTAGAATATAGATTATCCACCGCTTCGTCAAGATTCTTAAAATATGGGCTACTCATGGGTGCATAATATTGATCTTGTCTAAAAAAAAATATATCCTATATAGCGGCTATGTCAAATTTGACAGATTATTATAGGGCAAAAAATTACAACTGACGACTAGAAACTAATTTATTTTGTGACATGCATAAGTGTAGATAAAAACATAATTGAAATAATTTCCTTAACTTTAAGTGTAAAAACAATCGCAACGAACCAATCAAACAAAGTAGCTATAACCAAGAATACAGAGTAACCCACTAAAATTCTAGATTATACGAAAGGACTTGTCTAAGATTCGCCTAAATAGATCTGAGCAAGACTGTTGTTGATGTGCCACGTCAATCATGGCTCCCAGACACTGCTATCTCCCCCCCAAATTTACTGTCCTCAAACCAAGACACTGGGCGTTAATGGGTTAATGATAAGTAACCTTAAACATTAAAAATAAAAATTGAAAAATATAATTTGATAGATTATTTACCTCATCCATTATAAAAGCGGGTTGATTTCACCTGATTATTCAGCGATAATCTCCCGCTCTCCCGTGAAAATCACCCTTGTCAAAAGTGAAAATCTCATCCGTCAGAAATCGTTAGTTTTTTATTTGGTAAAATCACCCTTGTCAAAAGTGAAAATCTCACCCGTCAGAAATCGTTAGTTTTTTATTTGGTAAATAATCTTCAAAATACATTTCGGGATTGGGAAATAATCAGAAAATCATTCTCAGATTTTTTGCCATTAGGAAATCGCTCTCGGGCAAGCCCTCGAGCGATTTCCACGGCAAAAAATCTTCGGGATGATTTTCGATAATTTCCCTATCCCTTAATATATTACTACAGATAATTGATAAATTAAAATCATGACCTAAATCTTAAAGCTGAAAAACCAAATATTTTTTACCATATACACATATTTGTACCCCGAAACGGGGGCACACTGTACGACAATGTGGAGTTTGAAATATTGTAATCCTATTGAACTGAATTGAATACCTGACTTTTATTATATTCAATATGTTTTTGATTCCTCAATGATTATTTTAATACGACGCACATAGAGAACAAATATTTTTATAGTGCTAGCATAAAATTCAAACGTTTTTATCTTTATATCTATCTATTTATCTATATAAGATATAAACCACCGGCATCGCCCTTAATGAAAATAGTGATATGAGAGAAAATTTCCATTTTTGATTTAGCAGTTTTTAACCAGAATGACATCAGGCAAAATGCATGCTCAATGTAAATATAATCAAGTTTTATTGGATCTAGTTGGCTACTCGTTTGATTTTATTTGCAATTAAATTTTCATCAGTAATAAAACTACACAAACAATTTATTAAATACCTGAATAGTTAATAAACAGATAATGTTATATTTATGTTTTTGTCAACAGAAAATAATTCTGGTGTTCGATAAATTGAAAGTTTCTTCCAAAAACATTATATGTTAAATAATTTTCCTTTATGAGGTTTTCTTCATTCTATTTCAATTTATTTAAAATGCTGATTGAGCATTTCTAAGTTAGATAAAATCATATCCTAAGAATAAGGAACGCCTTATAGAGAGAAATTTACAAAAACGCCGATTCCTGCATTTTTTAATTGAATTGGTACTTTAAGAAGAGCCTCTCCTTATTAGAATTTCAGACTTCAAATTAGTAAGAATGGCTTCTCATCATTTTGATATGAAAGATAATATTTCTATTGTCTTAAAAGAAACCTTTTAAGTAATATAACAAAGATATTTCTTAAACCTGAAAGGCAAAAGTTAGGATAACTAGTAATATGTTGAAGGTTGGTTATAGTCAGGTGACACTTCCTTTTATACCTAACACAATAACTGAGCATGATTGATCGCTTCAAAAATACCTATCTCAAATTTATTTTTATAAAAGTCTGAAAAGCATTTATTTTCGCTAAAAGGAAAAATGTACAATGTATGTTTAAGTGAAAAATTACCCTTCTTTTAATTTATAAGAAACAATAGGTTGAAATTGATTAGAAAAGAAAAATGTTAAGTTATATATATAACTTTCTCGGTAACGACAAAATTGAACAAAAACTTTCGAGTGCCGTTTTATGCTACATCCACATTTGGTCATTAATGGCTGTGCAGATGGTCTTTCCCCCCTTCGTCAGATCCTAGCCTTACTGACGAGTCGTGATATGGCAAAGCATGTATTGCGATGTGAGATGTAAAACGATCGATAATATCGATAGTAAGTACTATCGATAGTACAACAAAACACATCAGAAAAAAAATAAAGAACAAAACTCTTTATTTTTGTCAATAAATCAACCAATAAAGAAATAGTTTTTATACAAGGAAATATACAAACAAAAATAAACGATATTTTAGTCAAATAAATATAGAAAAATTAAACAACTATTTACCTAACCACTCTGTATCTGCTTCATCCTGATTGTGTTTCTTACCTTACTCTTGTGAAACCTATTTGATTTTTAAATGATTCCCAAGGTTTTTGAAGTATTTTCATTGGTGAGGTGGTTTTTTAAACCTAATAAACAGCTTGACGTGTGTCAATTCATCTTTCTCAAAAAAATTCCAAATAAATGACTTTTTATGGCACTCGTTTTAGAAACTATATCAAGAACCATACACTTTTTTTTAGATTTAGAATCTAAATAACAACATGTCTGGTAAGTGGTAATTGGAATTGGGAATTCCCCTATCCCAAAGGTCCATCTTTACTACATCTATATTATATTTCTCGAACTAACAAATTAGAAGTTGGAATACTACTATACCAGAACCAAGCCGGAAGGTTTTCTGTCCCTGCGTGTCATTCCCATACTCGTTAATGGGTGGCGGTTGGTACCAATCAAGGGAATTTTTAGTACTATAATTACGATCGATAGTACTGAAAATATTATCAATAGTTCCATAGCAATTGCTTTTATAGAACTATCGATAGTTTTTCATCTCTAATTGCGATCAATGTGACGAACTTTAGGAAATGTAAATTCGTTCCATTCCTAAAAGACTGTAGAACATATTATAACTAAAGTAACTATATCGGAGATATAGTAATAAATAAAAATAATGTTAAGGTAGATAGAGAGCGATGTGACTAACTTATGGGAATTCGCAATACGTACTCATCTGATTAGTATAACTTTACACTAAGTAAACATAAATTGATCTTATAAATTTTGTTTAAAAATTATGAAATATCTAGTTAGCATTCACTTTGCGACCAACAGCAAAGGCTTCTACCAACTAGCCGGACCCAATATCCTTTATACCCGTAAACAACTTTTGACATAAAATATAAATGAGACTTTCTCTGGAATACTACTCAGACATTCTAAGCATGAATTTGTTGTATTTTACGTGGTTTATTAGCGAATATGATTTTGCAAACAATCTAGAAAGCCTAGACATTGAAGACAGGATGGGGACTTGAGCCTTTTTTACAAATATTTTCATATCATGTGTTCAACTTACCCTACAGGAAGAAATGCACTACGAACTACTGTCATATACCCGTGTGTGCTCTAACTCAGTGTTCCTCAAACGACACTGTTTAACAATTCCTTCATCTACAGAACGTCATCACTCTGCAACGATCTTCCTGAGATTGCGTTTCACAACGAAAACAATCTCCAAAGATTCATGATCAATGCGAATGGCTTCTTTTGTAGACGCACCCCTCGCAGAGCACCATAATTAATTTTTCATTCAGTAATTGCATGAAAAAAATTAATTTAATAAAATGATTAAATTATTGGTTGATTTACTAAGAGATTTAAAATCACTTTTCAGCTTAATCATATCGATTTACTTACAATCCGAGTCTGGGTAGATACCTATTACTTAAAGTTATCGTTTATGTGCATGTTTCTTTCTCGTAATAACGTCGTTAGATGTTCTCTATTCATCAGCGTCTCAGAAACCCTTAAAAGCTTACGCGAGAATGTATACTAGAATTCTCAAAGGGAAATCTAATAAAGTAATTGTCATTTCAGCCTTGATTAAGTTATTAGCAACGTTTGCTAAATACTCGAATAGCATATTTTTTGGTCCTTCGTCATATTAGATATATTGTCATGTATCAGTTTTATTCATTGTTATAAATATAAATCAGTTCAAACATATTCATATTGTTTTGATGTGTTGTAAGGACGTTCTTGTCTATGTTTTTTTTATGTATTTTGGTGTTTTTTGGTGTTTTTGATGTTTTTCTATTGTTTTCCCGTGCTGTGAACGGGTTTCGTGTGACTGGACCATATTTTTGGGGTCTGATGATGGCCCTATAGGGCGAAACGCGTCACCAGGGGTAAATATTGAGACAGAGACGTTGATTTTTGTTTCTTTTACAATAATTATAAAGGTCTCTTTGAGAATTATGGATGGGTTTTTTGAATTAGAATTTCTTTATCTACACCCTCTATAATTATTTATTTGCTCACGTTTGTTACAGTTTGTCAGTATTATTGAGGTTGTCGTTTGTCGTAGCCGCAGTTAGTATTGTAAACGCAAACAAAGCAAAAGTGAAAGCGGTGATTATGTCGAAAATACGATGTATTATACCTTTCGATAATATGATTTATTTAATTAGAAGACAACATGACATTAAATAATAAAATGTTGACAAATATACATAACAATTTAACCAGGTGATACAACAAACAAACATGTGTATTAGATATAGCGCAGTAGCTACCAACGTTAGGATATGAACAACCTTATGAAACAAAATCCTACAATAGCGCCATCAGCGACTGGTCGAAAAATTAAACAAACGGAAAACAGTCTTCACCATTTAAGTTATCCTAACCTGAAAGTAATCCATGAGTGCTGGGAAGGACTTGACCAAAATGTTATTGTCAATTTAATTAGCTTGATTTACGCAAATATGGCATAAAATGGTCCTAAGCCTTATACCCATTTTCAATGAATACTATATTCCAAAACAAAATGTAATCCAACCTTTAAATTTTGCTACCTAGTAAATGTAGTTTCATCTAAAACTTTACAATTTTAAATGGCGTAAGACATAATATTGATTATTTTTCTATTCTTCCCGTTTTTAATTTATTTTTTTATGTTTCAGATTCAACAAATATGTAACTGTGCGCGTAGTGAAATAATTAGAAGTGTATTAAATAATGTTCCTAACGAAATAATTGAGCTTATGTTGGTACGCATGAGACTTTTAATGCCGAAGACAGTGTCGTACCCAACATCGCGATGTGGCATTCCACTAGAGCATGTATGTCATATTTCCGGCAGATGAGGTAGTATATCTGTCATATGGTCGCCTTATTGTCGTACCCGCCAATTCCAACCCAGAAAATTCAAATAACCCAATTCGTACAAACTCGTTACCCTTAGAAAGTAATAGTAGTCATTCCCCCTTGACAACGTTTGGCTCCACAAGAAGCAACCGAAGTACTCATAGCGAACCTGTTCCGGGACCATCCAGAATTGAGTTTAATTTGGTTGAAAGTCAACCCTCCACGAGTCGAGGTGACAACCAGATTTATCAAGAAACCAAAATTCCTCCCGAGGTGAAAGTCCCGCAAGAATCCAAGCCTAAAAAGAAGTCCTTGAAGCTTAACTTTAGTTTGATTAAAAAAAGTACCTCAAAGAATTCCGAGCAAACCTCGTTTACTCCTAGAGTCCGGTACTCAATTGGACATAAAGATCAAGCAAGAGCCACAACACCTCCTTCAGAAGCTTTTAAGAAATATTGCGATATATCCCCTGGAGAGCCAAAGAAAAGTTCCACTCCGCCTTCTTCAGAATTAAAGAGTCTATTGTTTTCCAGTAAACGATCTTCGTCGTCTTCGAAAAATAGCAAACCATATTCTTTAAATAAAGAAGAACAAGAAAGTAAGGAATCTAGTAAGCATAGTTCATCTTCATCTAAGTCTACTAAGCAGGGAAAGAGCTCACCGGTAGCTTTCTGCAATAATTCGTCGGAAATACTAAGATCGCAAAGTCAAATTCAGAGAGACACTCGAAAAGAACCCGTTAGAAAAATATCTGGAGCAACAACGTTAAGTGCAGATGTATTCTATCCCCTTTCTACAAGTAGAGAGAAAAACCTAGTAGAGCCAAGTCCAGAACCCAAACTAAAAACTAGATCCAGTTCTTTCAGATTGAGCTTGCGCAGAAGCAAAACTCCTGAAGTTTCAGCAAGTCAGCCGATTCGTCCTGAAAGAAAAAAGGAGAAGAAACCAGTTAAATCTAAGAGTGAACGTAAGCAATCTTTTTCGGATTTTTTGACGGTAGGTCATGAACGTTCATCGGAACTCCTTCCGGAAGTGATAGTGACTAGTGAACGCGAAAAACCGCCGATTCAACGCGACAAGTCGCCAGTGTTAAGTTTTTTTCGTAAAACTCCGTCTCCTAAAAATCTTGGTTGCGACCGAACGCCTAATATAAACCTCGAATCGGGTTTATATACGAATCAGTATTTGTTGCACGGGACGCAGGTTGAAGACAACCCAAGGCTAACTACGGGACAAAAACATACATCAGGTGAAGGTTCTATTATGAGAGTGGCTATTTTTATTACTAACTCTACTAATATTATAATATCCTTGGCATTACTAACGGTTTACCGTTTGCTAATGTTTGTCGTAAAGTGTGAAGCAATGCATGTGTGTGAAACGGAAACTAATTTTATAAGATTTTTACGTTACCGAGTGTTATATATAGTTTTGTTCCTGTTAGTTGTAAATTTATACAGCTTCTTGTTAAGTTCTTATTAATTTATAATGCACTATTAACATCCAATGTGATTAACAAAATTAAGATGTATTTATCACTTATTTCATAATTTATAAGCAAATATTTTAAATTTTTAATGACATGCAAATGACAGTCACTGTACAAATTCATTAATGCTTTGGTGGTAGCAAAACTACTCTGATTGATCACTTTATTTTTTTTTTACATTGGCTTTCTATTGTATGATCTAATTTCTTCTGGTTTCTCCCAATAATGAACATATATAGGGTCGTTGGTATGTATGGAAACGGTCGTTTATTTTTTAAAGTAAAACAGTTAGCAAAAAGTATTTTTGACAAAAGTTTCAGGGTTTCTTAAGGTCTATTAGAATTTTAAGAAAATAAGTATACAGGATGAGTCAGAAAACCGTAGAGAAACAAAGTTACTTTTTTTTTAAATGGAACACACTATATTTTAGAGTATTTTTGGATTTCACATAAAAGAACAATTATTTTTTAATAAGTGCATTATAAGTCTAATCGTAATAGTTTCCGAAATATCGACTTTTGAAAAATGACATTTTTGAAATTTGACAGCTTCTAGCTTTCTAACGGTACGTCTTAGAGTAAAACGGCTTACATGTTCCTATCTTAGTTTCTTATTATCTTCCTAAAAGTGTCAACTTCCTGTTAAACCGGATGTAACTTAAGAGCCGGAAATGCAGTACTTCCGGTTTAACAGGAAGTTGATGTTTTTGGGAAGATAATAAAAAGTAAGACAGCGACATGTAAGTCGTTTTACTGCAAGACGTACCGTTAGAAAGCTAGAAGCTGTCAAAGTTTGAAAATGTAATTTTTCAGAAGTCGATATCTCAAAAACTATTAGGTTTAGACTTATAATGTATTTAATAAAAAATAATTGTTATATCATGTAAAATCCAAAAATGTTATAAGATATAGGGTATTCGATTTAAAAAAAAAGTAACTTTGCTTCTCTACGGTTTTCTGACTCATCCTGTATAATTATTTTTTTCAATTCAAATAGACCTTTAAAAACCCAAAAACTTTTGTCTAAAATATTTTTTGCTAACTATTATACTAAGGAAATAATCGACCGTTTCCATACATACCAACGACCCTGTATATGCTCGAAACATGTAGGGAACAATGAAGTGATCATTTTAAATATATGTTAAGGATGTGGACCCCTTGTATTTTATTTGATTGTATCGACTCCACTGCAAGCCTGGACTACTTCAAGTTTAAAAGTCTGGGTGGTTGAGTAGATAGAGGAAGATTTTGGTCTACTTACCAGAATCGTATGCCCCCTCACCAACTAATACTACTACTACTACTAATACCAATTAATGATTTCTTCGGGAACTGATTGACGAAACCATTCACCTAAATGACAAAAAAGTTGGACCCATAGTCAAAGCAAGGGGAAAGGGCTGGATGCCTCTCCTCCCCCCAGAATCCTTGTGGTTCACTGCAGAAATAGGATTAATAATATCTTTAATATTGTCAGTCGTAAAAAAATCGTAATATTACCTAGCACAATATATTAACGAATATTGTTAGTAGATAGAAACATGAATTATGTCAAGTTGAGTAAATTCCTCAAAAAATTTGGGCTTGGTCCCAAAAAAATGTCGCCTGCAGCGCTTACTTTTTCCACTTCTCAGAATCCGGCCATCCATGGTAGAAAATCATTGCTACGGCTATGGCTGGCTCCTGTTGCCTTAAAAACAAGATCCTATTTACGCCACTGTTGACAGTAACAAATTTAATAGCGGACAAAATACCGAAAATAACTTAACTTAAAATTTCGAATTTTAACACGAAATTTAATTTAAATTTTGGAGTTATAACTGTATGTTTTTCAAGTTAATTAAAAAATTTAAATTAAAAATACAAATATTTTTTTTAAATAGTGATACAAAAAAAATGCAACAGTTAATCAAACCAAATGTTAAAAATGGCCACCTTCTGCTAAAACGCACAATTGCAACCAATTTTTTTTTAAACCTTAACACCTTATCTCTTAGAATATTATAAGTAATCACTTCCTTAAGTTACGTACCGTACTTCTAAAAGACCCTGTAGAGTGTATGTGTAATTACAGATTTACTGAGAAGGTATACAGTGCGTTAGTAGGTTCTTACTAATGTAGGAGTAGATAATAGCTTTTACAATCATTTTGATTACTTTTTGGCCTAGTCTTGTAAAATGCGATTTGTTGGCCTAAGAATCGGCTGAGAAATATAATCGTGAATGACGCGAAGTGGAGTTCGGCCAGTAGTTGAGTGCGGAAGACACTTTTAGCACGTGTTAGGTACAATGTTTGTTCTACGAGCGTGAGAAAAGTGATCTATTTGTGGTGTTATCAAAGTGAAAGTACACACCGAAAAATTCCTGAATATTGATTTTTACGTTAATGTCACTTTCCGCACCCTCGTAGAATTTTTTTTACATTTAGTTTTAGTAAACCGTAATATTTCATGGAATTTCGCTGAGGTCCTATGCAAACCAGTCTCAACTAACCTGAGCGAGGTTGCCGTCGGTGTAAATATAAAAAGAGGGAAGAAACTAATACTGATACAATAATTGTCATTGGCATAATTTGCCCCAAATAAAGTGTTGTTTGTTATATCTTATATTTCTTATCGCTTATTTCAGACAGAAAGAACGACGCGGCCAAATCAAAAGGCACGCTTCATCGGAAAGAGCGTGTTTAAGGTCCCATTTTAAACATGGCGTCAAACGAATCTACGCTTAAGGATCTGATCCATTCATCGCACAACGAACATCTCAAATCCCACAATGCCGTCACATTTAAGCTCGTCAAAACCGGTAAGTTGAGTTCAGTATTTGTCAAATTAAATAATAATTTAAACATATTACTTTTTTTTTTATTTTATATTTATTGTCGGTTAATAGGGTAGGATCACCCAAGAGTACGCACCTAACTTATTAGAGTAAATAGTACACAAACTTTTGCTCCATATCAAGAACTAATAATATCTTAGAAAAATAACATATATTGGCAAACTAAAAACATTTCTTAAAGTTATGTGTTAAAAATAAAAAAATTGAGACTGCGTTCTCTTTGACGACTGGTGTCCTAAGAGTACGCGACCTATATACCTGGGAGTACGTATTAAAATCTATAAATATAACCTAAAATTTTAAAAATAATAGGCTAATCTTTGGACAATTCGCAAGCAAAGTCGTTTATTCCCACATAGTTTGTGCAGTCCTCATGCCACCAGTTTCCATAATTAGCTAGAATGGTCATTGCGTCCAGGACAAATTGCCTCCTGGTATATTTTTTTTTTTGAGATGACAACTTATAGAGAGTGGACGAAAGAATTTCAGATTTTTTAGACTTTTGCCTTCGTATTTGCTGATGTTTGGCTTCTGGTAAAGGCATGATCATTTTTGGCGTTACTTTCGAACAGGAGAGGCCCGGATCGTAGTGTGAACACGAAGGGCCAGGGTTGTAATATAGAGGGTTGTTTATCCAAAACTGGACTTTTTTTTTATATTTTTTACGGTTTGTCGGCGTATTTGAGGCCATCTTGAACCGGTCATCGACCGTACGGTTTTTAATCGTGCGGTTTACCGACTGGGGAGTGTGAAACGGCACCTTCATCCTACGAGATATCCGATCTCATCCGGCCTGTCCGGCGTGAATAGGATGGTTTTGATGTCGATTCATTTTACACTCTGCCCTAAGACAAGAGCACGCGGTGTTTCCCAAGCGGTCACCCATCCAAGTACTAACCGCGCTCGACACCGCTTAACTTCGGTGATGTGACGGGAACCTTTTTCCTTTTTAAGCTCTTTATTTCCTATAAATTACATTTCTAAACTATAACTAATATCTCAACTTAAGCCTAATGTATTACATTTTAACCCAAGATAAATGATATGAACAGATTTGGGCGCATACGGACCATAATAATACGGTCCGAAATGCGCCCAATGAACTGGGCCATAAGCCCGGCGGCCGTTGGAATGGCCTTTGTTACAGTGTTAGAAATCAGATAATTATGTCATCACTCCCGTACCGGCAAGTGCCTTCGCGGGGTATTAAAAGATGGTTTTGCCTTTCGGCGTAAAACAGTTCTCACAAACTGTTAGCACATATTAAAGAGTGACCGGTGCCTTATGTATCGCTAGGCCCTTGCCTGGACTTCGGGATAAATTTCCAACTCTTCCAATGACATTGTGCCCATTCTGACTAAGGCGAGAGCTTTGAGTAGGTGTTTTATCTTCATTTTTGTTTTGTGAGTTTTGTTTGTATTTTGTTTTTAAGGTGGCCCGAGGTACTAAATCCTCTTTATCAGCACAATCACTTTGCTCAAACTCATTTTCTGGTTCGACATTTTGATTGGGGTTAGCTTCAGTTGCCGGTTTGTAGTTACTTCAGCAGGGGCGAAATCAGCTTCTGTGTACACATCGGGATTTTAATGGTATATCCCGGTAAAGTAAGCGCCACAAATATAACATTATTGTTTACATTTCTGTCTTCTGTATAAAAACTCTAGCAAAAAATGCCGCCTCTATGCTGCATGCATTGTAGTCCAGGCAAATTGTAATTTTTCTGGGAACTAAAAGCGAGCAACCTGCAATGGGTGTAGGGTACCACTAGGAAAGCTTAACTCTTACTTAACAACTTAATTTGCACGGTTCCTACCGTCTTAACTTCGGCGCCGTCTTGAATCAAAGGGTTAAATCGGTTTTTCGCTTGTAACTTCTATTATTTTTATACTAGAAAAAAAATTAGAAAAACATTTTTTAGGGGAAAGCAATACTTATAAAACCATGGCTCCGAAAAATTCAGTAACTCATTTATTCATACTGAAAATTTAATTATTTAAACGAAATAAGCATAATGTTTTTTCGATATTTTTAGTTTCCTGTTACTCTAATTGGAAAATTTATTAGACATAAAATGTAGAGAATTTGCTGCTCTACAATGTTTGTTCAGGAAAGTCTCTAATTAGAGTAACAGGAAATAATAAATAGCGAAAAAACTGATATCAATATGCCTATTTTGTTTAAATAATGAAATTTTCAGCATGAACAAATGAGCTAATAAATTTTTTAGAGGCATGGTTTTGTTGGTATTGTTTTCCCCTACAACATGCTTTTTTAATTTTTTTTTCTAATACAAAAATAACAGAAGTTACAAGTGAAAAACCGATTTAACTCTTTGATTCAAGATGGCGCCGAAGTTAAGGCGGTAAGAACGGTGCAAATTCAGAGTTAAGCTTTCCTATTAGTACCCTATATACATGCAAAATTTCAGCTTGCTCGCTTTTAGTTTCCAGAAAAGCATGGTGAAAAGTAGTTTTCCTGGACTATTGCGGCTTAAATTGTGAGGTTTCGGCGAGAGCATTACTTGAAACTTAAAAGCCAGATGCCGCCGAGTACGATTCGTACAGACGTGAACCATATTCGCATATTTCTCGTTTTAACGTAGTATAGATAAGAATAGAGAGAAGCCGTATCAGCGCTTCGCCAGTAGCAATGAAAAATTCTGTTAATAGGTCGAGCTTAACATGGTGATATCAATTTCTAACTAATTCAGCCAATGAGAAACAAAAACTGGGCTTTGAAGACCAACAGAATATCCATAAGAGCTAATCAGGTGTAACTTTCTTTGCGCCCACGTTGACTCTTAAAGTATTAACCCGGGTATTGTCGCTTCCTTTTATAAATTTTTTGCTGGAGTTTTTATACAAATATTTAAATGGGAACGATAATGTTACATTTGTGACGCTTACTTTACATGCAAATGATTTCTCAGCAATATGAGGAGTGACAACTCTCGCATATGCTGCGTGAAATAGTGCCGATATTTCTTTAATGGTAATCGGTCTTCCTTGGTTGCTTTATTGATCACATTCAGCAGAGAAAGCATTTCTAAGTGCATGAATAATAAAACTTCTGTCCAACGGTTGCATCTTGTGACTAGATTGCGAGGGTAAAGTTAAAAGAATAATGAAGTTTTCTCTTGCATATAAGGAATTGCTTCCAAAGAGCAGTGGGAAATATGATTATCTAATATTCGGATTGCCGAATCTTCGGATAGTTTCAATTGTGTCGACAATTGTTTTCATAGACATTATTCGACAAATAGCGCTATCCGTAGATGAAAGGATCTCATCTATATTGAACTTTCGATGTCTCGAAGCATTCGTTTTCTCATAAACCGTTATTAAATTATCAAAAAATCTTTGACATTGCACCTTGTTAAAACCAATCGCACGGGCTAATAAACTACATGTCTCCGGATCTCACATTAAAAGTGCATTTCTAGCTGCAAAATTCTGTGTTCAATGTTTGCCTTCCCTTCTTGCTTCCAAGTTAAACCGGTGTGGAGTTTTATTCATATCGGCATAATAAAAAGCTAAAGAGCTAACGTCCTTCATTCTTAAACCGTAAACCCGAATATTCAAATCCCGAATATGATTTGCCAATTTAAAAAAAAACGAAAACAATTATATATAAACTATAAAAGCTAAGAGTATGCATGATGAGGTAAAAGTACGCGTGCCTAGGTACAAATATAAAAAACTGGCTTCAAAAACCTAACCAAAATTTAAACACAGGAGAGTCTGCGCCTTACTCTATAAATATTATAAAAAGTGTCCTGCGCTAACCTCCACACACTCTTGTACTGGTTGAAAATAAACAGCTGATTTGAAATGTTTCAATTGCTGTGTTGCCAAGTAGAAAATATCACTAATATGCACTCTTAGGAAACGCGTACTCTTAGGCCATCCTACCCTAAGTCTTTTAGTGTTATTTAGTGACCTATTATTAAACAACCTACTGCCTTAGAGCACCGTCCTATTTTCCATAAAAAATTATGCAGTTTTTATTGAATTCTCTAAAATGAATGTTAAACTATTTCATTCATTTATTTCTACCACAATATTTAATCTAAAAGTTAAATACTTACCTTCAACGACGAGAGGATAGCCTGCCTAGGGAACTCCAATGTTGCCAAAGCAATTCAATCATTAGTGGCGTCAGAAATAGGCGCATGTCGGTCGGAAATGTCAAACAAGATATTATGTTTTATGTTACGTAACGGATTGAAACATTATATTGCTTAACTCAACTAAATAATGCTGTAACTAATAAATATAGACTTTATTGGTTAAACAGGCGCTAACACGGCATCTAATCCACCTTTTTGGTTCCAATTCGCCTTTTTCAAGTTCACCGGCCAATTATTTACCAGCCCTTTTTGAGTCGATCTACTTTAAAAAAAAGTAAAGGAGTTATATAAAAACTAAAAAAAAGTCATAAGAAAACTAAAAAAGTCATTAAGAAAAAGTGCCCGAAACGGGAATCGATCCTGGGCCTATGGCATCATACACAAATGCTTTATCCACAGGACCACTCAATTGCTTACAAACTTCAGTTAATCTAGTAACCGTAGAATAAAAGCCAACGAGACTAACATAACCTACAAATTTAAAAACAGCTGATCGAATAACTTTGGCAACATTGGAGTTCCCTAGGCAGACTATCCTCTCCTCCTTCAACGAAGTTGCTGTCAATATTTATTAAAGGGAATTAAGCAACTTTAAGCTATTTACTTTTACTTTGACGTTAACGTGGTGTTTGGCTTAAGCGACTGTCTGAAATTGCTGCAGCCTACAAAAATGAAAGTAAAAAAGTGCTTTTAATATATAACTAATGAGTAGTAATGACGTTACCTTTGGGTATATAGCAGTTTTAACGGCCCTTTTAGATGAAAAAAGAAATTCTCTATAAGGGTAAAAGGTAAAATACGTTTATATCCGTAATTAAATTTTCGACATCACCAATCATTCAAATTATACTAAAACGTTCCGTATACAGGATGTTTAATGATAGGCTGTAATTCCAAGGGTGCTTGCTATCACAACGAAAAACACTGCGAAATTTCACCAAAATCGACAAAAGGATCTTTGAGATAATAATAAAAAACAGATTTTTTTTTTAAACTTTGACACCCTGTATCTTGAAACCCAGACTTTTTAGGACACATGTTTATATGAACTTTTCTACTTGAACTTTGTTCAGGAATGCGCCGTTAGAATTACGACCTATCATTATGTAACACCCTGTATAAAGATTTAAGCTTTAAATATGGCGCAGATTTATTTGTATACCTACCTATTTAAATACTGTATACAGGATGTCCGGTAAGTACCTCCTACTTTCTTGGAGCATACAGAGGAGGTCAAAATAACACTAATTTGTCTTAGGAAAAAAATTCTTAAAGAGCCCCACAGGGGTACCCAGCGTTTTACTTTTCTGGCTTTAACTTTTGAACCGACTTGTATAATTTAATGAAGTTTAAATATTTTTTAGAGGATATAGGGAGTCATTAAACCATACTACAGTAGATATTTTACAGTCTAATTTGCTTTCGTTGATCACCAATATGATATTTTTTTCTCTGGAAATTAAAGAAATGAAATATGGAAAAAAATATTTGTAAACCAGTTTTTAAGTTTTTCGGCATTTTTCCGGGGTTAATTTTCATTTATTTCAACAAACAGGTGTTTATTATGACTTCTTTAAGTGAAATTTAAGTGGAAATGGGAAAATAAAAAAATACTAAATTTTTCTTTATTTCCGGAGGCAAAAACACACCATACTCGTAATCACTGACCCCAAATTAGGCTATAAAACAAGAATACGCAAAAAATTCGCTATTTCCGCTAATCCAAACAATTACCGTTTTTTCGGTTGAGTGTTATGGAAGCGATGAAAAATTTTATACCTATGTGCAAGAACGATTTTTTGAAAGAAATTTAGGAACACTGAGTCGGTTCAAAATTTGAAAAAAGGAAGAAATCCTTTGATGAAAACGATGCGACTACCGATTTGGTTATGCAGTCAATCGTTGAAATTCTGCTTTTCATTACGGAGACGAGCTCAAAATTTGCAGGTTGTGCAAAAAAGTCAAATTCAAAAATCTTAAAATTAAAAAAAAATAAGCCTTTCAAGTCACATTTCAATCAAGCCATAGAAGAGGGAGATCCAGGAAAACGACTAAATTTTTTTTATGGGTTGGGGTCAAAATTTTAAATAAAAATAGCCAGTTTCAAAAATTTATTTTATTTTCCGACGAAGCGATTTTTCTACAAATAGTACGGGCACTTCACAGCACGTACGATAGCAAAGCGAAGAAAATCCAAATTGAAGGATTCCTGCACGTCTCCTATATTTTAAAAAAGTAAATGTACGGTGCGGCATCTCCTATGATGGAATAAGGGGGCTATATTATTTAGAGGGTTTGTGGAATACAAATTCATATTTAGAAATGTTACATTCAATAAGACTGCTGCCCAGCGCCTTGTTCAGATGAAGTGGCAGAGTGGCTAAGCAATGAATTTGGCGAGAGATGGATTGGCCGAAACAGTCCAGTTTTGTTGCCTCCGAGAAGTCCTGAGCTTATGCTTTCAGATGCGTATCTCTGGGCCGCTTAAAAACAACTAACGTTTTAGCAACCCATCGAATATAATATTGATATATTGAAACAGAGAATCTTAGAGTCGGTGCAAATGACCTCGCTTAAGGAAGTAAAAAAAAGTAATGACCACATCAGGCCGACATGGGATATGAGGATAGTTGGTTCTTGGTAAGATTTAATATTTTTGTATTTTTTGAACACCCTTCTGTATAAAAAAGTCAAAAATATTTTCGTAGACAATATTTGTTTAAGAAACTAGGTAGTGAATTATTACAGAAATATTAGTCGGTGTCAGAGTCGGCCATCGAAAGCGAAATAAGTCCGGAATTGAGAAACAAAGACTTACATGCTCAATGTCAACGCATTATATGTACGCGTGTTTAAAAAAAGAAAATCCGGGAAACCTGAAAATGCGCTTTGTACAAGAATGTACTTGTAATGAATTAATACAACTTGGGTTTTATAAGAATTTATAACGTAATTAATTTGGGGACTGTAACCGGTCATTCCATAAAGCGTAAACCAATAAATCAAAAACTAAATCAAAAATTCAAAACGGCTGACAATAAAACAAGGGATATTATTCTGCAAACTAGACAATTTCTTTATTCTAACATAAAATTTTTTGATTCTTTTAACCTTTATCCGTGGACATACTGAACAGGTATGTCGGCGTCAATCACTGAAATTTGCCATTCCCAGTATCCGGTAATTTTATGCATTGTCGGCAAATAGCGTAACTCCGGGCTCATTACTATGTTACACTGATGCTTTCAGTTATTTCCTGTAATTACTGCCAAATTTTTAGCGTTACACCCTAAAACCATTTTGGTTACAATGTTCGACAATTTTAATGAATCACTGTAATACCAATGGTGGTTGTCTGTTAATGTAATCATCGAAACTAGGTCTCTTTAATGTAACATTTTCATTTTCCTAAATTAAAGTAATGGAAACAACAAATATATAAATACAAAACCTCACAGTAATAATCACAGCAATGGGCTCATTTGGTCAAACCTCAAATTACACTATTTTCCTAATTTTTAGGAAGCATTTATAAGGTATGGTCCTGAAAATTTGATGTTAATCCGAAAAGTAGTTTTCGAAATATACGAGATCAAAATAAAATAAGGTCGCGAGGCGGTGACGTCATTACCTCCCACAGTTCGTCCGCTTTATTCAAGTGAACTGGTGCCAGGAGGTGAAATATCTGGGACTTATATTTGACCGAAGGCTTAACTGGAGGCTCAATTCAATTAATAGAGTAAAGCTTGCATTGCGCCAATTAGGCTCTATCTCCCCCCTGCTCCACAGTCGGAGTAGACTTTCAAATAGGACTAAGGTCAACCTCTACAAGGTATTGGTCAAGCTGGTTCTCCCTTATGGTGCACCTTCGTGGTGCAATATAAGCAGAACGGAGCCTAATAAGTTTCAGGTAATTCAAAAGAGGACGTTAAAAAGTATCGCGGACGTACCCAGATATATATCCAACAGAGTATTTCACCATGACTTTCAAATGCAGACGATAAACGAGTTTTTTTTGAAAAATATTAAAGACCATTACCGACGCACAGACATATCGACAAACCCACTAATCACAGACTCACATATGAGATCTAGACAAGACACGACATACAATCTACCAAAAGACTAGCTCCCTGTTGGTCCCAATCCAAATCCATAGTAGAGAGGAACTGTATGAAATATAATAGAAAAAGGCGCCAAACTTTGCAGACAAAAACTTTTAAAAGAAAACGCACGAACCAAAATTAATTAAGGCAAGAGCCGATATCAAAATTTCTATATACGACAATACCTACCTAAACAGTACACAATGAATAACAGATGTCAAAGGATAAAATCCCGACGTAAAAATGCATTCAAGAACCCGAAATGAACTGGTGGAACGGTCTTTCTGCGCATATACAAGGGAGATGCGCTTACTGTTTCTTTGTCAAGTTGAAGCAAAAGCTTAATATTACTACTTTTAATAGTATATTCTGTAACAAGTAGGAAATGCCATTCCATACGAGTTCTAGAGTACACTTTCTCTAACACTATTTAGAAAAAAGAAAAAAAAAATGATTACATTTTTTTTTCTCTCCTGTCGATGTTACCCAGCAACAGAGAAAATGCGATGTAAGAATGTAAATGATCACCTGTCTTCTTAGTCGTAAACATCAAGTAACCACGGCGCGACTTGGTATAAGAGATAGTGACGTCACACAGTGGTTTCCGCAAGTTGATCTAAATTATTTTATAGGCGTTACACTTCAGAGGCATTTAAATGTTTGCAGCTCGCACTAAAATTACAAAATCTTTAAAAAAATGTAATAAAAGATAAGTTAATGCTAAACGACCCTATTGTACATACAACATTCAATACAGCATGGTAACGATTTGGCAGTTGCGTTATTTACCGAAAATGCGTAGAATCACTGGTTATTTCAGGGGATGTTGATTTCGGTTAGTAACAGTAAGATTCATTTCATAATTCTTGCGATAACGATTTACATTTATTTCTTGTGGAAATTCTTTATAATATTATATGGGGCCCCTTGGTATGTCACCAACAATGCCATACGGAGGGACCTGAACACGAGAACAATCCTTGAACTAATGCGTGACAGGCATGCACGGTTCATGGATTTGATTGCAAGACATCCAAATCATATAATACGACAAACATTCGACAGGCAAGGCTTATTCACGAACGCAGAGGAGTTCGTTATAGGCTGTTGCAGGACGAAATCACTTAACCTCTTTAAAAATCATTCATTAACATCCTTCAGATGAAAAACAGGTATGCAACAAAATCAAGGGCAAAAACACACACAAACACGGCTCACACGAAAAGTGGCCTTTTTTTGTGTTGAATTCTTAATTGATGTTTGGCTGCAAGCATGGTTGTGAGCGCAGAATATGCGTACTGGCACTAACACCAACTGACAACCCTAGAACAGGGAATTTAAAACAGAGTAAGAGTGCCGCAGGCACTAACTCTATTCTTTATACAAATCAGTAGTAATATTATATTATATTATTTCGTACGGCAAAATCATGTTAGATGATGCAATCATACAACATCTAATTTAGTGATTGTTTTAGATGCTACTCTAAGGGGAATTATTATTATCACAGGAGACCTTATAATATAGGGTCTTGCAGCTAAGCTCCCTTCGTCTATTTATTCTATACTATAACAGATCCATATTTAGATTTATTCTAGGATAATACATATGACAGGAAAATAACTTTAGAAATTAAACAGGGTGTTTCACAAAAGCGGAACAACCTAAGCTTAAATATTTTAAAATATTACACCCTATATTTTTTACCCGGAGTTCGTGCCTGCCTTTATTGTTTATGTAATTGCCCAATTTGTTTTTGCATTGTATTGCAGTATTGCCAAGCTATTAACTATTCTCCCAATTTGTTCGCTTTTGCACGGTCGCAATAAATATGCCATAATATTTGATGATATGAATTTGATAAATATTTTTTGAAGACAATTACTGCTGGGTCATACAAGTACTGTTTATATGACGTTACAAGATGTTTATATACAGGGTGCTGTAATTTTACTTCCAAATCTCTGTAAGTTTGGATTTAGTTTATGCATTCTTTTTTAAATGGCGTCCCTAAAAAATACTTCTATTATTGCCAAATCATGATTACTTTCTCCAAATTTTTGATATTCATTTTTTAATTTGATATTAGTAGTTTAGGTGGTGGGGTAGGGATAAGACTTCTTCCTTCAATGTGATACCATCACTGACGGATTTTTAATGTTGATGGTTTTACTAACTTAATTAAAAAAAATTAATATTTGGGAATATACAGGCTGTTTCAGAAGTACGGTACGTAACTAAAGGGGGTAATTCCTTATGACATTTTCAGAGAAAGTTCATATGAAAAATCTGTTGCAATCATGCGTTTTATCACAAGGTGACAATTTTCAACATTTACTTCGATTTACTGTTGCATTCTTTCTTGTATCATTATTTAAAAAAATTATTTTATTTTTAATTTGAATGTTTTAATTAACTTTAAAATACATACAGGGTGGCTGATTAGTGCGAGGAAGTCCAATATCTCCGTTGTTCTTAGAAATATCGAAATTTATTAAATACAGAGGTTCTATGATAAACAAAACCGCACATTTTAAAAATATTTTTGGATATACAGAATGCGCCAAAAAAGCAGGGCATCATGAAAGTATATTTTTTTAAATGGTACCACTAACTTTTTTTTATCCCATCGAATTCGGTATAAAATTATACATAAGATATGATATTTTATTTTGGTGATTTATACGACGTTGTCAGATTAATCAATTTTTCCTAAAATTTTCTCGGAAAACATCATATCAAAAAAAATTATTTTAAAATATTACTAATCTAAACTAAAAAAGAAAATTTTATATTTTTATACACCTTAGAGGTGTCCGAATGATTCTACCCGAACAAAGTATTAATATCGTATACAGAGTGTTTTTTACATCGGGACAAATGTGGCAATCTTTAAATAAATATTACTCGTTTTTTTCAAATGGAACACCCTGTATATTATAATGTCAGTTTACAGATAATTGCAACCACTTCAAATATGCAATTATAATAAATGCTCTAAAACGCATCGTTCTTTTAATATTTTATGTTTTAATTCAAAATGTAAAAATATCGGCACTTTCAATAAGTTGGCCATGAGTTAAACAAAAAATAATAAATTGTAACAACTGAATTAAAAAAAAACTATAATAAATGTTCAATATGACCTCCATTAACATCTAAACAGGTCTCTAAGCGTTCTTGAAATGATCTACTAACTTCATTTAATACATTGTTGTTGATATTCCGAAAAACTTGTGTTATTCGGTCCTTCATATTCTCTTTTGTGGTTGGTGGCACTTTATACACTTCATCTTTGACGTATCCCCACAAGAAGAAGTCCATTTTTGTTAGGTCTGGAGATCGAGGTGGCCATTGAAATGGTCCACCTCTACCTATCCATCTATCAGGGAACTCATTATTTAAATGTTCATGAATTAGTGCCGTATGGTGGACTGGAGCTCCATCATGTAAATACCACATTCTTTCTTTTACAAAATTTGGCAAATTATATAACAAGCGTGGTAACTCATTTTGCAAAAAATCCAAATAGACTAGTCCAGTTACTCGTGTTTCAAAAAAATAAGGACCGATTACATAATTTCCAACTATTCCACCCCACGCATTTAGTGACCATCTGGTTTGACTATGAGTTCTAATAAAAAATGGGTTGGCGGTTGCATAGTAATGAAAATTATGCCTGTTGACATTTCCATTCTTATGAAATGTAGCTTCGTCAACGAACAATACATAATTGAAAAAATACCTGTCTTGCTGAATTTTTTGTTGAGCCCATTCACAGAAAGTAACTCTATTTCCATAATCCTGATCGTTCAGCTCTTGCATCAGTTGAATGTGATATGGGTGCATTTTATTTTTACTTAAAATATTTTGTACAGTCCAACGTTTTATATCCGTTTCATTTGAAATTATTCTTTGGGAGATATGGGGATTTTCAATTACTTTCAGCAGCACGGTTAATTCATTTTCTTCTGTATAAACACTTTTAGTTCTTTCAGATTTTTCATATTCAACTTTTCCGGTCCGAGAGAAACGATCCATTAATTTATCCAATGCCTCTTTTCTTGGTTGCCTTCTATCAGGATACGTTTCCCGATAAAGCCTTGTAGCAAGTAGAGAGTTTCTGTCACTTGCTCCTAGTATAAAAACCATATCAACCAATTCGTCTGTAGAAAAATTCATAGCGTTTCAACAAAAGAAATTTTTGATCTATAATACTAATCTTAACACCATAAATACACCACAAAATATGTCAGAAATCTAAATTCATTATGATTATGACAGCACGTATTGTTGATTTTTGTTTAACTCATGGCCAACTTATTGAAAGTGCCGATATTTTTACATTTTGAATTAAAACATAAAATATTAAAAGAACGATGCGTTTTAGAGCATTTATTATAATTGCATATTTGAAGTGGTTGCAATTATCTGTAAACTGACATTATAATATACAGGGTGTTCCATTTGAAAAAAACGAGTAATATTTATTTAAAGATTGCCACATTTGTCCCGATGTAAAAAACACTCTGTATACGATATTAATACTTTGTTCGGGTAGAATCATTCGGACACCTCTAAGGTGTATAAAAATATAAAATTTTCTTTTTTAGTTTAGATTAGTAATATTTTAAAATAATTTTTTTTGATATGATGTTTTCCGAGAAAATTTTAGGAAAAATTGATTAATCTGACAACGTCGTATAAATCACCAAAATAAAATATCATATCTTATGTATAATTTTATACCGAATTCGATGGGATAAAAAAAAGTTAGTGGTACCATTTAAAAAAATATACTTTCATGATGCCCTGCTTTTTTGGCGCATTCTGTATATCCAAAAATATTTTTAAAATGTGCGGTTTTGTTTATCATAGAACCTCTGTATTTAATAAATTTCGATATTTCTAAGAACAACGGAGATATTGGACTTCCTCGCACTAATCAGCCACCCTGTACATAGGTATTTTTTTTTGAACATGCAATAAGGTGGTTATAATTTCTTTTCCCGAAAACGAAGCAAGATATGAAAACAATTCAAGGAACAAAAAAGTTGTATTATTAGTTGGTAAATCCGAAAAAAATATCAAAATTACATTGTGGCGTACATTCTCTTGTTAATAATATTCGTGAAGGTGTGCCGCGAGACGCCACTGGACTTAATAAATTTAATCTAGTTAGGGCTAATTAAGTCCCATACCCTAAATAATAACGGTATCAAATTTCAATAAAATCTGGAAAAGGATATTTAGGAAAATGATAAAAAAACTATTCTTTTTTTAAAAACTTTAATACCCTGTGTATCAAAAACGGGGCAACTCCGGACACATGTTTAAATAAACTTTTTCACTTAGAATATTATAATGAATCACTCCCTTAAGTTACGTACCGTGCTTCTGAAATACCCTAAATATAGTCACCTTCAATGAAATTTTCATATTCAATTAACTGTTAAGAGGACCTGTTTATAAATTTAAACAGTGTTTTGGTATTGGATTTTGCTATAAATAGCCGACCATTTCGTATTAGATTCAGTCATTCACGGGGGTTCAAGTAAGGAAGATCAAATTAGCTGCAGTCATCATAAACGTCATAACTCGAGTTGATGAGTTATTTTCATAGTAAATAAAAAGTGTTTTTAAGATTCAAATGAAAGTGCCCTAAAGCCTAATCTGGGACTTTCTTGGTTGTAATAAAGCATCGCAGATCGGATGAATAAAAGTTTTGGATATATTACGCAGTTGTTTCTTTTGTGTTTTTAAGTTAGATTAAAATACTTAGGCATAAAAAGTGTTAAGAAATAGAAGATTATATAGAGTCAGAATAAGACTTCTATATTATACAGAGTTGGAATAAAATCCCAAATATTTTTATTCCGTTTAACTAAGCTGTTGTGAGTCAGACACATGGTCTTAAATTTCGCAGCAGCCTTAGACAGAATGCAAGACGTGCTGCTACCGTCTTCGCCGAGCGACTTCTTGGAGGCTTGGTTCATCGATGCCATGGACTCACCGACTTCCAAAGGGCACATAGACCTCCAGGGAGTTAGCTATGACTCTTCCGTCAACGATGCGGAGGTGGCGAGGGGCCCAGACCGAGATGCCAGGCCCCCTCTTGGCGTCCAGGACCTGTTGGGGTTCCTTAAACCTCCGTCCGACTGCCGGCCGAGTGGCAATGAAGTGGCAAGCGACCCAAACCCCGTGGGTGGCTCAAAAAGGCGGACAACATCGATGCCTGAAGAAGAGGATCTCTGGTCGTGGTGTGAAGATATAGAGCCGTGGAGAATGCTGGGTGAAAACGATGAGGAAGAAGTTCAAGTTGAACTAGCTGATCGTCAGCGAATACTAAATTGGAGTGCGCATGCGTCGGAGTTACCTGGGAGTGGTGACGCATGTGTTCGCTTCATGGCGCCCGAGCAGGGACCTGAAGGTGTTCAAGGCGTCGCCGGCGCATGTGTTCGCTTCAACAGCTAAGTCCGATTCTGAAAACAGAACATTTTAGAGATGATTCATAATGAATTAGTAGAATCAATATTAAACTATGGTATTATGGGTTGGGGTGGGTAGGAACGTCGTACCTAAAACCACTCGAAAATATACAGAAAAGAATTTTAAGAATTAATTTTAACAAAGAAAAAACTTTTCCTACTACTACTTAATTTTTAAAGAATCTAATAAATTTTTCATAAGACAACTATATTGTTAAAATTTGCTAATTCAGCAACAACAATCACGTGGTGAAAGACCTAAAATCAACCGTAATTATAGTACTAGAAATAAGTAAATACGACTATTCAAAACTATTCTTAAAAATAAATCGAGAGGACAAAGATATTTCTTATATACTGGATCAAAACTCTGCAATATATTACCCACAGAAATTAAAGAAGAAATTTACATAAAAATATATAAAAAATTAATAAGGACTATTCACGTTCCACGGATTGGAAATATTATGTGACAATATTTTTGGGTGACTACACCAGGTACTGTAAATGAGAAAGGTTCATATATTATTATTATTATTCTGTATACTCTTGCGTACATATTTGTATGTATATTTTTAGTATGTCATATCCAATTATTTACTCTGATTAATTAAATTAAAGGAAAGTTCTGCATCACGAATCTGATTTGTTCTGTTTGTACTTTGTAAATAATAAAATTATGTTTTTTGTTTTCTTACTATTTTGCTGTACTTAGTATACATCTAGGTTTACTTTCTCTTCCTGAATAATTTTAAGTTGTAATAATGTTATATACAGAAAGGTTCTGCTGAAAATTTTAAATTCAATTTTGTTATAAAGATGAATTTGAGATATTATTAAAAAGTATGTATTAGAAATTTCTGCGCACAAGTTATACTACTTAACTTATGCAGACTTAATCTAATATTGTAAGTAAATAAATAAATAAATAATTTACTTTGATTAAAAATGTGAACCATAACAAGTAAGTTTTATTTCTACCCATTATAATGTTTAAATATTTAAACTAACCTGACAAAGCGATGGTAAGTCCATTTTTTTCGGCTAAAATAGTGTATTTCGGTTTTTACATACTTAACACTGCCTCTTCGCTTAAGCTATTCTTCTAACCACTTAACCCTTATTCCTGAAAATGTATTTTTCCCCAGAATTTTGGGCAAGTCCCATGACTCTCCCAAAGTATATTAATTAATACATATTAATTATTATTATTAATTAATTATTGGCAAATATTGCGTTTTAAGTGTGAAACAATGAATATAATTAATTTTCCATTAATTTCAAGTCTTGAATGTACAGAACTAAATGAAATTTTTAGGAGATGAAAGACACATCAGTTGTAAAGCATAGAAGATCTTCAACGAAATATAAGATATTACAGTAATCTAGATCTTCTAAACTTAAAACCAAAAAGAAAAATAACGAAAATTCGAAGAAAATATTCATGATTTGACAATACCGCAGACAATATTAAAAATATTTTAGAGTTATAAGGATATTTAGTAGAAGCTTTAATTTTTGACAAAATTTATATATTATATAAGAAGATACTCTACCGCTTCTTTAACTTTCTATGCACTGTCAACTGAATACTTTATAATAACTCTGAATATATGTAGCTATCAATTCCTCGTAGCTCTAAATTATTAATATTGTTTACAATTTAAACATTTTTACCTATAATTAGATTTCCATTTTAAAATTTTTTCATTTAACAATATTTAACTTTCAAGTAATAAGGAAAATAACTTGGTAACATCGCACCAAATTGGAAAAATCGTGATTACCTAGACTAGTTTTTTAAAATATATTTATTGTGTATATGTTATTATGTGTGGCCTGAGCTGTAAAGCCCTGTATAATATTCTTATGTTAGTGGCTAATATTACATAATATGATGATCTGGCAACTCTCTTTCAAAACATCCCCTCGGTGTTTTGACCTACTTTATCAGTTTTCTCCCATCTGAACCTGAAATATGTTGCAGATTCGTCAAAAGGCTCATTTTCTTTAAGCTACAGTCTTAAAGTGGTTTCTTTAAGGTCTCTTCCACATACAGACATGCTTTAAATGTATACTTAAAGAAATTATAATCTATTTTTATTTTAAATATAGAACCCACCTGAACATCAATGCTAAGTTTAGTATTTGAGAACACTATAATATAGGTAAAGATTTAAAGTTCCTTAAAATGTGTTAGTGCACTTATGTAAGAAAATCTAGTTAAATAAGAGACGACTGATCTTCATGCTTCGCTCTTTTTATGTGGTTTCCAAGTTCAGCCGACGGCTGAAATTTCCATTAATACGTTAAGTGGAAAGTGAGGACGAGCTTATTAGAAAGTAATTCGTGAGGTTGCCCTTACATAAATTGCAATTTTAATGCATTTTTTGTACCTATTCGGAAGGATTACTAAACGAATAACAATTTGGATGGTGAACAGATTGGAGATGACAACCAGCATAAATATTTAATAAACAAGTTTTCGTAATTGAGTATAATTTATCTAAACCTAATAAAGGGCTTTTAATGTAATTTCTGCTATTTACCTATAGCCTTATATAAGTAGTTTGTTATTAAATTTCTTATAACCCATACTTTAGCTTAAAAAAAAATTATCACAACAATTCTATTATCGTCATAAATGAAGAATATTACCAATAATATCTGAAATACATCTGACCATATTTTTATAAACACAAGTCTTGTCAAATTAAATTCACTGTTTACAGAACATGGTGCGGTAAACGAGATATTACATTTAGAATCTTATAAATATTAATTGTACGTTAGAATAAAAAGAGAACTAAAAGCTAAGGTAAATAATGAAAGTACAATTTTATGGTTCCATTATTAACGGTTGATGTCATAATAATTTTTGTAGATTATACATTAATACGATCACACTTATCTTCATCGAAAATTGTCTGGATTTGTTGATAGTAAAAATGCTTTAATTAATTATTTTATAACATATTTTCATAATATTTTTTTTTCCAATAACTCACACGCTTACACAACTTTTTTATATTTTGCCGCTATCGCTATTTGCTGTGTTTTCATGAGGAGCTTACATGGTTTGATAAAGCTTTATTAGCCAAAAGATAAATAAATAAAGTGCTTCATATATTATCTAGGATAATACTTTTAGCTTAAGCGGTTCCACATTATGGGTACATACAACTTTAATTACTAAATAAATAAATAGGTTCCTATTGAAGTAATTTAAATTAAGATACAAATTTATTCTCTAAGCCAAGAAACGTTTAAAATTTCAGTTTTGCCAATAAAATGTAAATACTGGATTTAGCAATGAATATTATTAAATTCTTGCTGCGCAGATAACAGTGATGAGTTGCTACACTCCAGCCTGTTAAAGGTCTTAAAATTTCTTAAATTCCCCATAATGAAGATGCATCGCTGTTGCTTAAGGGAATTCACGACGTTGCTTTCGTTAATAATCCCCTATTTATAACCGCAGCGTGTAAAGGAAATAAATGGGCATAACTTTCGCTACAAAACCGACGTTATTTAATCAAAATATAGGTATTTTTAAATTATAAAGTTATGAAAATCCATAAAATGCCATTAAAGTTGTATCAGTAGATATTAGATCGCAAACTGCTTGGCTTTATTGTGTTGCAAGTTACATGGAAATGTTTATCTAAATTTTGTAAAGCGCATTACTAATTTATCTGCACAATTTGCCTTTTACTTAGTCGAGAACTATGATGATATATGCATGATGGTACCCCACCCGATTTTTTCGTTGCTGTTGGGCCATCTTTAGACGACCAATATACCAACCGATGCGATGGATTGTATAGGCAAAAATGATCAAAATGTAGACTACCGCGTTCTCCAGAGTTGAATATGGGCGACTTTCTTTTTTTTGGGTGCTCTTAAAATCCAAGTTTGCGCTATTTCTTTATCGCCATGCTTTTTTACGCAAATTTTAAATGCAGTAAACCTTGTTAATGATGCTACATTGGGGTCCAACTTTATTTTTAAAAAATGTTAATAAGAGTGTTTTCGGCATAATGGCGGCTATTTTGCACATTTGCTTAATTAATATTTTCTTTTTACTTGCTTTACTGTCAACAGTTCCTCATAGTTATTACAGTTAATAATTGTATCAAAATCAAAATCAAAATCAAAATATATGTTTAATGTCAATATACCATTAGTACTTACACACGTCAAAAAGGGAAATCAACATTATGTAAAAAAAAAAACAAAGAGATTACAAAATGACACTTAACAATAAAAGAAAAAACTTAACATTGCCACTTAACAAAATCACAATTTAAAAATTCATCAAATGAATAAAAAGCTCTTTGCAACAAAATTCCTTTAACTGTGTTTCTGAATTGAACTTTGGTTAGTACCCTTATGTTTCCAGGTAGACAATTAAAAAATTTTATGCCCCAATATCTAGAGCCAGTTTGACACCTTTTCAATCGGCAATATGCCGGAACTAAGTTATTACTTCCCCTAGTTTCATGGCTGTGGACTTCACCGTGCACTCTGTAATTCCCAAGATTTTTTTTTAATGTGCATCAGGCTGTCCAAGATGTATTGGGACGGAAGAGTCAGAATCGCTAGGCTCACGAAGGTTTGCCTGCAATCCTAGTCCCGCCACAACCCGCACAGCCTTCTGCTGCAATCCAAAAACACGACCAGCCTGAGCCGCATGTCCCCAGATCAGCAGAGCATAGGACAATGTGGAATGAAATAGAGCCCTTAAAACCGTTCCAGAAACACACTCAGTCAAGCGTCGAAGCGCAAACAAGCCGCTTCCGAGCCTTTTCGCCACTTGATCTATGTGGATGTTCCATTTTAGTTCGGGATCTACAAGGACACCCAAGAATTTTACATGTGTCTCGTTTTCAGTCGCGTCCCCCAAATCTCGCAGCGAAAAGATTACTTTGTTCGTTTTGTCCTGGTTCAGAAGCAGCTTGTTTACACCAAACCACTGAGCAGCGCTCAACTATGCATCCCACAGCCCCCTTCCCGCTTCATCCAGGGAACCTGCCGAGACAGAGAGTGTAGTGTCATCCGCAAAGAGTGTGTAGTGTGCTTTTGTATTATCAAAAGGCAAGTCATTGATGTATATCTGAAAAAGAATAGGTCCCAGAACTGAACCCTGGGGTACCCCAATGTTAATTACACTCTCCGCCCCACCCTGTTTTCCAAATGAGATTTCAAAAGTGAAATGTTGTTTGCAGTCAAATTATAGAATTTTAGTTTCTGCAAGAGAAGGTCATGGGTCACACAGTCGAGCGCTTTGCTCAGGTCACAGAAAAGCACCGCATCATACTTTAGTGCCTCAAAGGACTCCATTACTCGGTCAACCAGATCAAGTATTCCCAGAACTGTACTCCTTTCTCTGCGAAAGCCAAATTGGCATTCTGCAAAACAATCATTATTCTCAAAATAATCCACCAATTTCACAGCCACACACTCCTCTACTACCTTGGATATTATCGGCAGAAGGCTGATTGGTCTGTAGTTGGATACATTATTTTTATCACCCTTTTTAAAGATTGGTATGACTATGGCTTTTTTTAAGACATCTGGAAAAGTATTTTCTCCAAAGCATAGATTAAAGAGTTTTGTTAGTGGGATTATTATGAGATTCTTTATAGACTTTACAAGATTTAGGTACACTGAGACCAAAAATGTCACGACTAGTTTTATTTTTGAGATGTGAAATGATGTCTCTTATTTCATTATAGGTAACATCAGTGAATAAAAATTAATCAGGTATGCAGGTAATGGTAATTGGAAATAGTTTATATTTACAATCATGTAATGTTGACATTTCAGACTTTTTAAAAGTTTGAAAGAAACATATTTGTAACTTTAACATTTATCCAGGTAGTAAGTGACATTTTCTGAATAACTAAAATATTTGTATGAATATTATTGCGGCTTCTCTCAATAGAGGAAAAGTACAAATGATTTCCTGTGAATCGCTCTTTGTCTATATAAACACTCTTTTGATGACAATATATTAAAAATGCAACTAATTTAAGTTTGTATGCTTGGCTTACTTAGTAGACCATAGTAACCATTGTCAAAATATCAACTTAACGTTTTTTTTTTAACTTGTGGGTGGTGGCAAAGCTTGTGGTTATACAGGGGTCTTACTTTGTTAACTTCTCACATAGTTATTTATGTTTGTAACAAATAACATCATATGTATTTAGGTGTGGTTGTAAATAAAATGGTATACAAACCTCAGGGAAAACTTTCATTATTGTCGAGAGAATAATTTCTCGAGACAGGAATAATGCTTTCCACCCCAGTATATAATATACTATTGTGCTAGGTCCTATAACTGTTGATAGGTTATTTTTATTCCCAGCTAAGAATGCTATCAGTGTTCTAATCTCTCCGACAAGTTAGGAAACACGCAGCTTATTAAAAATACCCTCTTTTGTTCAAAACTCCTATTTACTTTTTTTATGAAATGAATTATTTAAGTATTTTTATTATGGAAGCAAAATGCTTATACTCGTATATCGACATAACTTCATCAAGTAATTACCTTGAGAGGTATTAATAACTGAAAGTATTTTTTTTTACATTTTTCAGTGTCCTATCGAACATAAATGCGTTTTTGTTTCTTTAAAGACCAATTAAGAAAAATTCATTTAAATTAAATTAAATTAAATAGTGGCATTTATGCGAATCACCCGAGGGGTGTCTCACCAATATAAAAATTTGTACACTGATTACTAAACTAGGGTAATTTACATGATTTCTAGCGATTTCTTATCATTGACCACTGATTTCCAGTGATTACCAATGATTCCTAGTGACTACCAATGATTTCCAGTGATAACCACTGATTTCCAGTGATTACCAATGATTTCCAATGATTTATCGATGATTACTATTAATTTCCATGATTACCACTGAACCACTGGATACCACTTATTTTTAAAGTTACTGATTTACGAAGTAGATACACTATTAGGTATGATAAAGATGAAGTCCCTTTTAAACGCCAAATGAAAGGGGAAGCCTAGCACATTTACATTCTCGCTATATTTGGCCATTTTTAGGTGTCAGGTTCGTTTTGACTTTTGGTTTCGGAACTATCCCGACCTTTTTTAGGCATGGATTTTCTTGCTCTTTCTTTAATTCCGCCCTTTTTTTTCGGAAAACAGGAAATTATTTTTTTTAGTTTTACCTTTTCGGAGTAGTCATTGACCTCACTAGAAGTCTATCATTTAATACGTGGCCTTTTTTTTCTGAAAGAAACCAACATAGTGCAGATTTCCTAACTACAATATTTTGATTTTTTAGATTACCTTCGATTGCATATTTTTGAATAGTCGAATTAGGAGTATCAACTTTCTTTAAATCTGATGTCTCCATTGTCGAAAGTAGAGATACATCCCTTTCTATTTCAGAATTATCTGATTCGGTTAAAACTAATGAATGTTTATTAGCCTCTTGTAAATTATTTGGGTTGACATCCTCGTCAGTAGGCTCATCTAAAAGTTCCTCTACATCATCATCTGTTTCGCAATAACCTCCTCTACTTCAGAATTCTAACTGAAACGTTCTAGTATTAAATCTAATGCGTAATGTAAAAAAGTCGATACTTGTCCTTAATATGCGTCAACTTAATTTAAAGATTAATTCAAGATGTTCTTTTCAATTTTTAGATTTTTAAGTAAGTCTTTGAAAGTTTCTAAATTACGCTTGTAAAATTACAATTAACATTATCACCTTTTATATTTGATTGCACCCTTGATAACTGTGATGTATTTGCCACAATAAGAAAGATGCTGTCTTTTGAGCAATAGAATATTCAAATAAAAGACGGTGAGAATGTGAGTTTTGAAGTTTTAATATTAAAACCGCAACTTAGAAATTCTTGAAAATAATTTAACTCATTGTATTAAATCTTGCATTACTCTTCATTATAATAATATTTTACGTTTTTATATTTTTTGGGCATCCTGAACAAAAGAAACGAATTTTTATCGTCGTGAATCTTATTCTGTATAAAGAACTATATATTTTCGTATCTTTCACTTATTGGTTGTTCATTATATGATTGTTTTTGATCTACCATAAAATATAAATATTTCTCTACGTGTAGGCTACTTATGTTACTACCTGCTCATTAATTTAAACGTGATGTTTTAATTTCCTGGGCTTATTATTTAATTCTGTTTCCAAACGTTAATACAACCCTTTTAAAGAGTTAATTATTTTCTTTCAAAGCTTACAAAAACATCATTCTAATTCCAAATTATTTCGTTTTAATAACCAGGCTTGGATTTGAACAAAAAGCGAAATTGTTTTTATATGAAATTCGGAATTGTTGCAGAAGATGGGACCTCCTTCTGTCCCTTTCCCCAGTCAAAGTTTAATTGGATAAATTATTCAGCCTACTTGTACAAGTTTGTTTTCAAAATCATGGTGTGGGAAGTTTTATGCTAGGCAGATGGCATAATTAAATTTGTATTTAGTTTTAATATATTTAAGTGAAACGTAAACTTTCTGTTAATGCTTCAGTGATAATAAAATCACAAATAATATAATACTCCAGTAATATGAGAGTAAAAGTGGGAAAATCAATTGTTACTGCTACGTTAACATCTTCACGGTGCTTAAATTCGGTATAATTTTATATCATTGCCTGTAAGTATATTGTCAAGATGCCAAATAGTAGCTTATAATATAATATACATACTGAAATTCTTTATATTGTTACTTTTAAATTGCAACAAATCAATATTATGATGTCCGGAGTGAGTTTTTTTTTAATCTTTGTCCATCGGATCAAAAAATTATAAATTCTGTTAATTTGCTTAGAAATGATGAAGATCTCTTGTTTAAAGTCCGACAGTCTTTTGTAAAACGTATAGCGAAATGTATTGAGGCCAATGGTGGCCATTTTGAATAATTGCTATCACCATTTTTATTTCTAACTATTTTGTTACTTTTAACTGTTATTAAACTAAGTATTAATTAAATTTTTGATTAGAATAAAATTAGTTATATCGTTTTTATTGTTTATTAGAAAAAAATAGTCAACCTTAAGTATCTACATTAACTTTAACACTTAGCAAATGTAGCCGATTTACAATAATTTTAAGTCAGAAATTCACCGTTGCTCGATTTTCCGTTGCTTTTGGACCACGTACTTAGTTTAATTGGACACATGAAATACCATTATCTTGAAAATGGTTGCTCCTAGCGACTTCAATAAGTTATACGTGTTTGATGTGAAAGAAGTAAAGTAACTTATTTTTTTATTAGTCAGATCGATATAAGAAGCCTAAATAAAGTTATGCTAGCTAAAATGAGTGGGGCATGCCGTAGATAGCGACCTCTACTGGTTACACAAAAATTATGGATAATTTTAAATTCTTCACCTCAAGAAACCCCAAAACCCTTAATTTTGAGCTGCTATGTCGTTTCGTTAAGAAAAAATATCAAAAAAACGAAAACAAAATTAAAATTTTGACACCCTGTATCTTGGTTGTTATCAATTTTGGGATAAGGTAAGTTTGAATAAATCGCATTATTTCGTCTTAAGGAGTCTGCTAATGCTCTGTGTCCCATTAGTTTTGGGACACCCTATATAGTTCAATTTCAACTTCATGCTAGTTCAGGTGAAGCGAGAATGAAACCTTAGGGTATAAGGGACGTATGAAATTTTACCACTATCTGTAGCTTATTTTATATTTTATTTCGTTTCATTAAAGAGCACGCATTAGCTCGTTTTTTTTTGTTGTGTATTCAATCATTATCAAATTAATATTATCTGAAAAAGAATTCAAATGTAAACCAAATGCGAAATTTTGCGCCGAAAATAGCCAATCCACCGCCATAAAAACGTGGCATTTAAAATTTCGGTGACAGCTGATGCATCATTGTGTTGAAAAATTGACCTGGTTAGTTCAGATTTGGCAACGCTGCAATAACGTGATTTTATAAAGTATTTCTAAATATTTTAAAGGTGTTTCTAGGAGTTTTTTGGCACATAACTTAACTTTTCCTAATAAATCCTAAACATGCATGAGCTGTTCCAAGTTTCGACTAAACTGTTTGAACGCATAAGGAAAATTTTTAGTCTATATCTCAAATTAAATATTTCTTGAAATACTAAACATATTTGAATGCGGTTTCAAGCTGGTCTAGTGCCTACTATACGAAATGTGATGGGTCAAAATTATGGCATTACACACAAGGACATTCTTCCAACAGGACGGAGCTCCTCTCGATTTTGGTTGAAACGTGCGCGAATTTTTGAACAACACTTTTTTGAATAGGTGGATTGGTAGAGGGGGTACAATCGAGTGGCCAGCTAGGTCCCCTGATTTATACCACAAAACCTCAAGATTTGAATTAATAACGCCAGAAATGATTTACAACACAATTGAAAAATTTTATTTTCAATTAGCATACTGTCAAGCTTGTACAGGGAAAACAGTTTGAACATTTAATGTAAAAAATATATTTTTTCTAAATTGTACTCGTTATTTCGAAAACTACTGATTTTAGGAACAAAGTATGTTATATCAAAAGTGTAACAAATTTAAAGTAAAAACTATAAATGAAAAAATATTCAGGGTGTTATGTTTAAAAATAAAAAATTTGTTAGAATTCCAGACAAAGTAAAAAGCTGGCAACAACGCCAATATCGTCATTTGGTGCGTCAGATCCTCTTACACCACTCTACCAAATTTCGTTTAAATCGGCCAATGAATTGTGATGTTATTAAGCCGTTTCTAGACTGTATACACACACTGTATATATACTTATTAATAAACAAACACTGTAGAATGCAGACCTGTTCTTTTAATTTTTCTCTATTAACCACCCCTATTAACCGACCAACATTCGATTCCTCGAGGGTGGTCGCTATTGAGGGATTTGTGTCTGGGCTTTTTCTGTCAACAAATAATTATATTGTTAGTGTTTATGCAACCAAAGAGTATTTTTTATTGGTCACAACTTTCCAAGAGAATGAAATATTTGACAAATTATGTAATTGGCAATTTTTAGAATTTAAAAGTTGGGTTTAATTTGAAGCATTATTAAACTTTTTTGCGTTTTATAACGTAATCAGTTTAAAACCCAAATAGAAAAACAACTTTATAACATTTCCTTAGGTAGTTAGAAACGGAGCTTACTTAAATTTCAATTTGAAGTACTAATTACTACCGGGAGGTTCCAAATATAATAAACATTTATATTACACCTTTTAAAGCATTTTCTCCAGGAGAAATTTCGTGATTCGGATTATAAACGATCATTATGGTCCACGTCGCGTTATCAGACTCGTCTAGTGCCTCATTTGATAATATTTGCGACTAGTAGCGTAATGATCGTCATTATGATCCTTATAACTAAAATAACTTATATCGTATAATTCGTGAGGATAAGGACAATGATATTTTCGTTTTTTAAAATTAAGAAACTAATATTCAGCGTTCCACTTATTCTCCCAATTGTTTTTTATCCCTCATACCATTTTCATTCGTATTTAGTTTACTTTCGTCCAACAGGTGACTAATAAGCTTGTTCTCAATAAATCAGGCCGATTCTTATTACTTATTTACTCCTAAGTTTTATTTTTAGTGTTCGTTTGTTTAAGATGCGGGTACTTAAAATATAAATTGAAATATTTGCGGTAAATAAAAAATAGTTTGCAAAAATCTTTAATTGCAAATGATCGGAAAATGACAGTAAATCACTATATTTTCTAACTCGTATCTTGTGTATAGGTTTCGTAACTAACAAAAAAACGCTTGCTTGTCGTCATTTTTTTACCAAAAGACGAATATTATATACTGCAGTAGAATCTCTCTCTAGCGACCACCCTACCACCCTTGGGGAATCAAATATTGGTCGATTAATAGAGAAAAATTAAAACAACTGGTCTGCATTTGACAGTGCTTGTTTATTAATAAGTATCTACATATACGTATAATTTTCAATCTTTTGTTTAAATTTATCAGATCTAAAATTATATGAGATGAAGCCAATTTACCAATATGTATATACTGCAGGTGTATACTAAAATATATATTTTACAATGTACTGTATGTATGTTCTGAAATTGCTATTGTTTAAATTAATCAGAAATTAAGAATTATTGCTGCATATTTTTTATTTTACTTTTATTTGTTACTGGGGACAGATTGCGCCAGGCCACCGAAACCCATATCAAGGCGTTGGATATAGTAATATTATTTCCGACTTTTTGGAGAGGTCAACCACTGTCTAGTGTCTATACATGTTGTTGGGGAAGCGATTGCTCAAATGCAATAAAAATAATGAAATTAAATGCAACCAATGTTGTCAGAATCAATACTACTCCTTGTCTAGATAAAATAAATGCTTTTCAAATATTCCATTAACAACACAATTCCTAAACGGTCAGAGAAACAGAAACAAAATGCATTTAATATTTTCAGAACAAATAATATTGTCGCCCAGACAAGCAACCAAATTTGCACATATTGTCCTAAAACAGCGGCCTGTCGCTACGGTTAATTTAGCAAGAAATTGTTCTCAACACAATTCAGTGGTAAAAAGCCTATTTTTGAAGCTTGTAAAAACGTATATATGCTTGCCGCTAAGAGATCAAGCTCACTGCAGTACACAAAGCGGGAAAATTAACCATTGATCCAGAGAAAACATGGCGGAACAGTAAATAGCCAATTAGAACACAACGCGCGAAATATGTTGCCTTGTGATTGGCCGGTCTGACAGCTCAGCGTGATATTCTAACGACAGGAGCACACTTACGTTCTCTCGCGAACCACTGCGGGTTAAACTATTGAAAGGTCAACACGTACGTCGAAATTAAAGTGGGTCATCGTCCGACGGACATGACAAAATTGCATTCGCTGAAATAAAAGCACCAAGGTATAAGTGTAGGAATGTTATAAAAAGTTAGTAATGTTATAAGTTAGTAATTAATCATGTATTAAAAAGTTATTTTGTAAACAAGTGCCGAATTGGATAAATAAACGCCAAATTAAATGGGATCTAACTGTTTAATTCACCTAACCAATATATAAAACGAACCAGTGAAATAACCTAAGCCCGAGAAATATACAAAGCCTCGCCGTTTAATGTTGGGAGTTAAAAATGAAACTTGATTCCCACACATGTTAAAAGCCTTTTAATAAGGTAGCTTCTGTAGAGCATTTTAAAATTCTGAATAATGTCTTGGTCCAAAGGCTGGCAATGTGAGGTGGTATTGGGTGGAAGAAAAATAAGTTTTATATTATTCAGTGTAATTTTGGATAGAGACTTTGCATTATCCAGAAACAATACCACTCTTCTATTCTGCTCCTTCATATTGGTATCAAATCTGTGAAGCCATATTGTCATGATGTCTGCTGTCATCCACGCTTTTTTGTTCGAGATCCATCGGAGAGGTAACTTATCGATATGTGCGCCCCTAAAACATCGAGGATTTTTGCTTTTGCCTATTGTAAGTGGTTCTCCTTTCTCATCTTCCATATTTGCACAGAACAGAATTGTAAATTGTTGTTCTGCTATTTTTTTTTCAGTGTACTTGTCATCTTTCAATGCATATGTTTTTGTTGTCAATGCACGATAGTAGAGACCTGTCTCATCTGCATTAAATAAGTGCCTTTGGGGAATAATCCTAGTCAAGTCAAGGTCAATAGCCTTTCTTTCCAAGCAGTTACGTCTTCGATATTGGTATCGGCTGATTCGCCACATATTTCCTTGAAGGTAATATCGTGCCGACGACGGAATTTCTCTAACCATCCAGTTGATGCCTTGAAGTTATGTAGTCCTAGACACTGAACAGATTCAAGGGCTTTTGCTTGAATTATGGGCCCGGATATTAGTTGTTTCGCGCTTTACAAAACCAGTCAAAAACAATTTGGTCCACTGCCAGTACTTCGGTTTTGGGAAATTTTCTTTTTTGTTAACCGTTGTCACCTTCTTGAAACGAATTTCTAACTTCTGCTTTATTTTGAAGCAACATAGTCACCTGCGTCTTACCCACTTTAAAATTTTCAGTCAATTTCCTGGTACTTAAACCAGTTTTTTCCCTTTCCTCGATTATTTCAATTTTATCGGTCCTTTTTCCCGTCAGTTTGAAATATTCACGTTAGTCTCAAAACACACAAAAACTGTTCAAAACAAAACTAATATTAACAACCGATTTATCAGCCTTTAAAGCAAATTGAATGGATCCGCCTGCAATAAAATAATTAGTGTATGTACCAATATTTCTTTAGAATTGTCGGGTCGGGTTTTACTGCCCCTAATGGTGGGTGTTTTTAGCAATAATGTTTACTAAAAACTCCGATGCTGAGTACCAGCGGTCGTTTAACGGGTGGGTCGGTAAAGAGGAGTATAAAATAATGGGATTTGCATTTTTAAATATAGAGGCTTCACAACAGGTCGTTTAATGCATGTTTTACTGTACTATTAATATTTTTAAATAATTAATTTATTTACAACTTCATATTTTATTTTAATCAACACCTTCCTTTAAATTTTGTCTCGAATTAAACGGACCCTGACGCAATTAATTAGTTAATTAACATTTAAAAATTTAACGAGTTCATCAAACATTAAGCCCCGAACAGAGTTTAATATTTTCATTTCGAACAATTTTATGAAGAGTCCTAATTTTCTGCTTAATTAAATTACCATGTAAATTACTACCGAAAAAAATATTTTTTAAATGTTGATCTAACAAAAACGTTTTAAAAATGTATTAGGGGAACAATAAAGGAGGGTTCAAAATAAGCCAATTAATTCATTTAATGCAAATTCCAAAGTAATTCAAATTGATATATTTTTTTGCATACGTTAAATTTTTCTTTTTATCTGTTGGCAATAAGATTGGTAACATAGCAAAATATTTTCGTATGCCAAGCTTTTAATTTATTTTAAATTGGTTCGGTTGAAATTACATAGTAAATATTCAACAACAAAATAAATTTATTTCTAATGAGCATTCAACCAGGGATCCGTCTAATTTTAAAAAAGAGAAAATAAACACAGCTGAAAGTTACTGATGGCAATGCAATCGGTTGGTATAAGCTGTCAAGGATTTCGCTCAAAATCAAGTTGGATGCTCTTGAAAGTTGTGCTTTTTAAAAAACGAAGTACTTTCTAATGAAATTTGTGTTAAGTGGGAGGAAGTAAAAAATTCTTTCTCATGCTGATCAGTGAAGACCGGATTTTATGCATTTTGCATATACAGGGTGTTAATTAATGTCATGCAGATGTTTCAGGGGGTGATAGTACTTGTCAAAATAAGAAAAAGATGAAAATATATGCATGGTCTAAAACGCGTTATTTTCGTTATACAGGGTGGCAAAGTTTCAATTTTTTTTCTCGTATTTTGCGTTTTCTCTCTTATATTCTGTGATAATTGTTTCAAATTTGGAACATCAATCATTTTTTAAAATCTATACTATAATAAATTATCAAAATTGTCGGTCGCAGTATACAGAGGGTTACATTTTCTTTAACCGGCTACAATTTTATCTTTCAGAACTTTTTTTTGGAGCTCCCTGTATGAATTGCGGTATGAAATTTGAACTCTTTGTTCCTTTGTTTAGCGTTCTGGTCTCTTGCATTATTCTCGTATCTGTGACCGTTTTTGATTTATTTGCAAAAATAGCCATCGATGGAAATTAAGTGTAGGCGAAATAGCGCAATAATAAATATGAGAAAATAAATAGTACGCTGGGATAGGCAATTGTTAATTCTGCTTATTGTCCTTCTGACATTTTGTATTAAATATTTTTTTTGTTTGACGTTTCCGGAGTTGTTCTGAACTGGTTAATGATGGTTAAATTCACAAATCAAGAATTTGCAGAGATGCATTTAATCTATGGACTTGCCGATGGCAATTGTTATGAAGCCAGACGACTGTATGCACAAAGGTATTCAAATCAAATACTGCCTGACCCCCGGATATTCGCAAATCTACATAATCGACTATGTGAAAATGGATCGTTCAAGAAATCCACTCATTTAGCAGGAGCAAATAGAACGGTTAGGACTCCTGAAGTTGAGGAAGCAGTCCTGAATGCAGTAGAAAATGATCCTGCTACTAGTACGAGAAGGATTGCCGCAACACACTTAACATTTCATTTGTGCTTGCCTGGAAAATTTTATACTAGACAACTTAAATGTTCCTTAAAAATTCCTTACCACATCCAAAGGGTTCAAGCTCTTCTCCCACGTGACTTTCCACCACGTTTTCCATTTTTGCCAATGGTTCCTACAACTGCTAGCCCAAAATCCGTTATTTGAAAACACTATTTGATTTAGCGATGAAGCAAATTCCTCAAGTAATGCCAAAAACAATTTTCACAACAACCATTTTTGGGCAGGAAAGAATCCGCATTCGATACGAAAATATGAAAATAATTTCCAAGAACAGTTTTCAGTAAATGTGTGGGCCGACATTATTGAAGATTATTTGCTAGGACCATTTTTCCTATCAGCAAGGCTAAACGTACAATAATATCGTCAATTTCTTGAAGAGGAACTCCCAGGGCTGCTAGAAGAGGTACCAATTATTGTCAGAAACCAAATGTGGTTCATGCACGATGGTGCACCACCGCACTTCAACATAGAGGTGAGAAACTTTCTCAATCAAATTTTTAACAACCGCTGGATAGTTCGAGGGGGACCTCAGCCATGGCCCCCTAGATCCCCAGACCTGAATAGCCTGGATTTCTTTTTTTGGAAACGCCTGCAAGCTAGTGTATCAGACCCCACTCCAGACAGAAAAGGATTTAAGAAACAAAATAATAGCTTCTTGCGACATCATTCGCAATACTCCTGGAATATTTGGCAGAGTCCGTCAGTCCATGAGGCGAAGACCTGATTTGTGCATTTTAGCAAGAGGCGGACATTTTCAACAGTTTTTATAACTTTGTTTTATTTTTATTTAATTAACTAATTAATTGCTTCGTTTTAATTTATTATTAATTTGTAATGTTTTTATCTGATTGTTGATAACCCTGTCGGTTGATCTAAAATAAAAATTAAAATAAATACTTAGAATACATACAAATTAATGAAAACAGCTTTTTACTCTGCTTTATTTCGCCTACACTTAATCTCCATCGATGGCTATTTTTGAAAATAAATCGAAAACGGTCACAGATACAGGAAAAGTACAAGAGACCAGAACGCTAAACAAAGGAAGAGAGAATTCAAATTTCATACCGGAATTCATACAGGGAGCTAAAAAAAAAGTTCTAAAAGATAAAATTGTAGCAGTATATTCAAGAAAATCTAACACCCTGTATATACTGCGACCGGCAATTTTGATACTTTATTGTAGAGATTCTAAAAAATGGCTGATTATCCAAATTTGAAACAATTATCACAGAATATAAGAGAGAAAACGCAAACTACGAGAAAAAAAATTGAAACTTTGCCACCCTGTATAACAAAAATAACGCGTTTTAGACCATGCATATTTGCATTTTTTTCTTATTTTGACAAGTACTATCACCCCCTGAAATATCTGCATGACATTAATTAACACCCTGTATATGCATATTTTGTGATTTTAAAGGAAAAAATGCATATTTTAAGAAGGATTGCATATCTAAGAATGTTTTGAGATTTTGGTGTTCTTTTCTTAAGTTTTATGGTCGCAAGCCGCCGTGTCACCTGTGCTGTCGGGGTCTGAAGATATGAGGGCGATAAATAGGCTAATTAATAAAGTAATAAACTAATAAAATAAATTATTATTCTTCTATTAAGAAATTCCACTAGTGGGTGGGTAATTGTGACCAGACGTTTTAACTAGAATTTCTTTATCTACACCTTCTATAATCATTTATTTGCTCACATTTGTTACAGTTTGTCAGTATTATTGAGGTTGTCGTTTGTCGTAGCCGCAGTTAGTATTGTAAACGCAAACAAAGTGAAAGTGAGAGCGGTGATTATGTCGAAAATACGATGAATTTCGTGGATTAAGCCTTACCGAGAACTTGCTTTGGACGGCGACCATATTTTTTGCAAGTCTTGTTCAAAAATTGTTTCCTAACTATATGTATATTGTCGTCGACGAAACAACTCATTCGTGTGGTCGTTATATAGTTAATTCAATGATCGAGAAACTCACAGAAGAAGAACCTGGAAAAGCTTACCTTATAGCCATAAAAGAAGTGGAAAAAACAAACAACCTCACAGTTACACGTTTTATTCAAGAAACCTTAACACATTTATTTTTGCCGAATTCATTTCCTACAGATAATATTATTGTCCTGTTGTCCGATGCTGCGCCGTATATTCCCGGAGTACCATAACCATCTGAGCCTGTTGTATACAGATGGGGCACCTGGATTCGTGCGGCAATATTTTATGCAGATACTTTCCAAAAATTAAGAGACTTAATTTTACAAATGTTTGGTGATGGTTCACAGTGCATCCTAAAGTCTAAAGAAATATTTCAAAGTGCTAAAGTGGAACAACAGTTAATGTATATTAGGTGTAACTATACATTTATAGCAGATAGTATTTTTCAACTAGAGGAATTGTGTACGAGTCTACCAGAGTCGATGAATATATTAGAAACATGTGTACAAAATTGCAAACAAATACGAGGTGAGGTAGAAAAAATAGTAGTGGCAAAATTAGAAAATTTAGTAGAAAAAAACACAGGTTTTAAGATTTTTAGGCAGGTCGTAAACATAATGTCAGGGAAAACTGTAAATAATTTAGCTATTGAACCGGCCTTAGTTCCGAAATTAAAATTTTGCCCTATAACTTCAGTAGATGTAGAAAGATCGTTTTCTTTTAACAAACATGTCCTTAGTGATAGACGCCACAATTTTTTAGTTCAAAACCTTGAAGCACACATAATAACTGGTGCATTTTATAATTTTTCAAATTAATATCAGCATAAGTTTGATATAAAAAATTAATTAGGGGTTAACTGTATTAATAAAGTATATTATGACTTGAATTTATTTTTATTCAATACTCAATCCCCTGAACTAACCTGAACTAAATGAAAATTTAATTTAGAATATCAAAATTTAGTTATTTTATTACCGCATATTCATTGCATATTTACGTCTTTTTTGCATATATCCTGCATAAATTTTAAAAAATATGTTCATATATATGCGCATATTCTTAAGGTTTTTGGTTGCGTATAATACGGTCTTTACTGATAAGTGTCCAAGCTTAAGCGTGCCATTTATTAGATAGATAAATAATAGTGTTAAAGGCGTCCGCAGAGGAAGGTAGGAGAGGGCACCCTTCCCCCCTTAAGTCTATGAGTTGAAATAGAATGATTAATGGTTTGTTAAAATGTATATTAACGCAGGAAAAAAACTTATGCTTAAAAAAATAAAAATACTATTGATTAATATTTGAATTTAACGCTTCACCAAAACACATACACTGTCTACTTTTTCGCCGCTTATTGTGATCCAAACAGAACGTCCCCCACCACTAATCCAATAACCCGATTGAGGATTTTGATTTACATTTGGGCCTGCGGCTCTGTTTCTTTATTTTTTATGATGAGGCACAGCACTGTAGGATTAATCCTTTGTGGCGCTCTGCGAGCGGTACGTGTGCGTAGAAAACGATTCACGTTGGTCTTGAATCTTTGGAGATTATACTCGTTGGGGAACACGGCTTCAGGGAGGTCGTCTCATAGTGATGATGTTCCACAGTTGATAGAATTTTTAAACAGTGTCGTTCGAGAAATACTAAGCTGAACCACATACGGGTGAGCTGCAGTGGCTCGTCGTGTATTCCTACCATGCACTGTTCCAGGTGGACTTAAGTGGCCATGAAAATATTTGTTAATAGACTCAAGTCGCCAACCTGCCTTCGATGTTCAAGGCTTTCCAGGTTGTTTGTCAGATCATGGCCACCGATCAAGCGAATGGCTCTTCTTTGAATGGACTCTAGCAATTTCAGGTTATGTTTAGGAGCAGAGCCCCAAATATGCGAACAGTACTCCAGCGAAGGTCGAGTTTGGACTTTATAGAGCATCAAAGTTGTTGGGGTGTATAGAGGTTCTTAGTTACGAAAAGTATTCCAAGCTTCTGCGAGGCTGCCTTAGCAATGTCCGCAAAATGACTATCCAAATTGACGCCCAATAAATGAGTTGATGAATCCAGGGGAATCAAGTGTCCCGCCATGACTATATCCGGTTCTTCAACATTAAAATTTTTAGAAAAGCTGCCGCTTGGGTTTCTTTAGCGTTAAATTCTACTTGGTTGCTGTCACTCCAATACAGAGTTTCCTCCAGGTATTTGTTGAGATGTGAGACCTTTTGCTGCCTATAGAGATGTGCATTGGCAGCCGTTGTCCTAGCATCCAAAGGAAAAGATGAAACAAGTGTGCTATTATCAGTGAAGCTATATATAGGACTATTTGTTTTTCCAAAAGATCGTTAAAGTTTAGTAAGTTAATGTTAATGTGTCTGAAAGAAGACTGTCCATCGCCACTAGCAGAGAACGGTCTTTAAGGAAGCTTGACAGCCATTAACGAAACTGAACATAAGCGAGAAGGTCTCCTGTTGATCTAGACTTACGGAATCCATACTGGCGGTCACTAATAATATTGAAACCTTTCAGGTACTTTAATAATTTTTCGTTGATAGCTTTCTCTATAACTTTTGATATAACTGAAAGAAATGCGACTAGACGATAGTTTCTTGGCAATGTCTTCTTGCCTTTTTAGGGTATGGGCTGGACTCGCGCAGTTTTCCAGCAAGAAGGAAATATTCCTTTTTTGTAAGATAAGTTAAAAAGCCTACAAAATACTGGTGTTAACTCGTCAGCGCATGTCTTAATTACGATGACTGGAATATCGTCAGAACCAGAAGTTCTTTTTCGTGTCAAGGCTACTCGAAATTCATTTAACATGACGGTGCCGGACAACAATCTCGAGGATTCTTGATTCTACAGGGAAAATGTTCGGTAAGCTGAAAATTAACCGTTGAATGTGAAGAGAATAGTTCCGCCAGTAAGTTTGCTTTTCCCCGTGCTTTAGTCGCAATGGTGCCATCAGAACTCCAATCATGTCTGCTTTTGAAAAGTAAATTACTAAATTTCATCTAATGTATATACAGTATATTCTATAATATTTTTATAAGAAAATGTACGGGAAATGTCTGACAGTGAAGAGATTTTTCCCACATATTGTGGCGTTTTTCTAAAAATTCAAATTTTATATCGCAATAGTGAAAAAAAAATTAATATTTGAAGGTGATTGTTGAATTATTCGAAACGAGGCTTATATTTCTCAATATCCGGAACTTTTTTTGCTTCTCAGAATTTCGATATTTAGATCCACTTAGATGGTATAATCTTACTAGTAACATTTTCGGCGAGTTCTTTCATTAATTTAGTCCGAATTTTTCGCCTGTAACGGTTACTATCGCCAATAAGTATTGCTAATAAACCTTTGTTGCTCAAAAGAATTTACACCTTATTATGTTGATGAATAATGAATTTCCCTCCTGATGATTGGTGTTGCATATAATTTAATTGCGGAAATCCAGAAGTAACTAGACAGTATTTGTACTTGAGTCAGGGGCGGATTAAGACAAAATCTTTGTGTGTGGAGGGGGTCAAGAAATTATTAAATACTTTATTAACGCGACTCTTCTGACATTTTTTGTTTTCAAAAATCTCGTTTCTCGACTCTTTTAAGGGGACTTATCTTTTCGTAAGTTCGGCTCTCGATAAATCATATATAAGTACACTTGCTTACAAAACACTTTTTCAAGACACATTTAGAAGATCAATTACAAATGCCTGATTTTAAAAGATTACCAAAGTTTTAAAATCCCTTCTACGGATAGATAAATGATGCTCAGTTTAGTTTAGGTAAGTTCTGGTTTGTTAAATATTTTATAAAAAAGAAAAAATGCAAGAGATCGTTGCTGTAATATAATCGGCTAAAATAAAAATAAAATGGAGGTAAAGATAATTCGGCTGGATCGTTTTAGCATGGGAATGCCGGTTAACCAAATCAATTTGAATTAATTTCCCTACACAATGAGATTCCAGCTTTGCAATATGTCCTGTCAATCGGCTTGGCACTCTCCCTATTTTAACATGTAGCGCGTCGTGTCTCTTTAATTAAAAAAAAAATGATTTCCAAAAAACCTAAAAGAGTAACATTCACTAATTATCTGAATCCATAAATAAACATGTTTACAAAATATTTTATTAGAATTTGCTAATAATGGGGCTACATCCGGATATGCTGGAAGTCTCAATTTCTATCTCTGCGACACACGCAAGAACCTAAGTTACAGAAACCTCAAAGAAAAATTGTTTAAGTGTAATGTCACACAAAACCAGAAAATATGAAAACACTCTATAGTATATAAGTGTGAAACTTTTCAACAGGCTCCTCAGTGTTTTAAAAGAAATGCCATTAAAACTTTTAATATGAACTGTTGACCTCTATAATAATATAGGGCATACCACTCTATGGTAGAATATTTACGTCCCAAGGATTTAGTTATTTGATTTAAAGTTGAAAAAATAGTCCATACTTTCAGTGGAGTCAATGTAATATGAAATAAAACAATGCAGTCTTCCTCCACAGTTTAATTTTTAACATAAAAATTATTAGATTCCCGACATGTTTCGAGCACTTAACTACTCATCTTCAGGGGATACTGAAAGGATAATATAGATTTGAGAATGAAAAGAAAAAGATAAAGAAGGACTTACCCAACATCGAGTTTAACTTCGAAATAATAAGTTGTCTCAAATAAATGAGTACAACATAAAGGCTGGAGACTTGGTGCATTAAATGGTTAAATAAATTGAATGAGAAGTAAAGTTAAGATTAAGTTTTGTAATATAAATAAGTGTAACATATTTAAGTATGATAATAGAAGATTATGACATCTGCAGGTAATTAAAGGAAAGTTTGTTTAAAAATTAAGAATCATGAGCTTGAATGGTTAAGTTTGAGTAACACATATGTTAAGTTAAATAAAGAAGTAATGTGGACTCTGGAGGAGAGAAGTTTTCATTTTTATTTTATCAAATCATAAGTTTTATTTTAAGAGAAAAAATAAGAAATTTTATATTATAAGAATTTTGTAAAACCTAATGAAAGATTTTTTTTTTTATATGAGGGGTATGTCTAATTAGCTTATGTGATAATACGGGGCTTTGCCCCATATTTTAGAAGAATGATAAAATATAATCATTTTTCAGAAAGGTTTTTTAAAAATATGAAAGAAAAACTTTTTAAAAATTTTCAAAAACTTTATTTCATATTTAGTTATTTGTTTATATGTTGAGCAAAATACATGCAGTTTAACAGTTTGTGATTTTCATTCACTTGTAGGTACATTTTTATTTAGGGCACACGCACAAATAAAGAATGTTCGAGAAATGTGTGTTAATCTAAATAAAATCCAGACATGAAATTCTATTTTTCTACAAAGTAGATATATTCTGCTAAATTATATAAAACCTCAACAATATTTTATACGTAGACACGCTGCAATTGACAAATAGATTCGCTTCTGACAAAACTCTATTTTAAGAATATTCTTCGCTTAAAAATCTACAGTACTAAGTTCGGTTCTGGGAATTTTCATTTCTCGAGTTAAGATAAAAAGGTACATAAGTCTAGAGTAATAGTTATTTATGTATCAAGAGAATTATAAGGGTCCTAATTATTGAGGGCAAAGTTTCTGGCCCGAGGGACAGCAATTTCCCGACTTAATAATTCCCGTGGTTATTTCTGACCAAATTCAATATAATTTCGTTTATTTTCGAAACCAAATAAATGTGTAATATAAATGTATATGTATTTGCATTGGCAATCAAAAATGAAAAATCAAACTGACATTTGTTGTCAATCGCTTGATTTTGTACTAAAGAGTGGATTAATTCCCTCTACTTTTCAATAATATCTCAAGCGAGTTATGACCCTTGTTGTTGGTCGCGTAACCAAGACGATTATAAGCTAATAATATTCCGGTACGAAATAAATCTATTTATAACTTAGAATCCTTTGTTGGATATTATAATATGCTAATAAGGGCCCTTGTGAAGCGCCGATACACCGCAGTGGAAAAATATTCTCCTGTAAGTTGTTCTGTTTTCTGGTTGGCTCTGCATAAACACGGCGGCGATGGTAGTCACGACGAGGGACTACCTGGGCAGGAACCCCACATTTTTTATTACTTTTATTGGTCTCCAAGGTAGCCCCGAGGAAAGTAGGTTGGCCAGTCCATCGGTAAACTTCAACGGGGACTCTCTAACAACATCTTGATGAGAGAGGCTCGCCTCGCGACCGGGTTCCAAGGGACCGGTTCTATATTGAAGGCACAAAATATGTGTTGTTACTTCGCTTTCTAATAAATTCTTGTTCTCTGCGACCAAGTGTGGCAAAATTCTTGTGTGTTTAACGCATAGGTGCGTTAATATTTTGTACGGCTTTTCCGGTCAAGTAAAGTCTTCATTTCCCGTCGGTGTACGACATTCATTTAAGTATTGTAACAAAAGATGTGTTCCTTTTCTTGCAGTTTGTCCAATGACAAAATATTCTGATTCATCAAGTGTTATATATCCACAAGCCAAGAAGTTAACACTATTGTAAAATATAAGTCATATTAATGTCAACAGATGTTATTATTTTTTGTTAAACGGAGCTTTAATTGAGTCTACGCAGTTACAAACCAACCTATGGCGAATAGCATACAAATGACGGCAAGCTAGTAAAACATTGTTCGTTTATTTAGGTCCTAAGAATTTGAATTTGAATTCTGATATTCCGTTCACCGTTAGAACCTTAGACTTACTTAACTTTCAACCAAAAGAACCATTACAAAGTCCCGGTCTCAAATAATTTATTATTTAAAAAATAATCGGTAACATGTTTCGCCTTTAAGGCATCATCAGACCTGAAAAGATGTCAATTAACACGCATATAAGTGAGCGAATCTTACCAGTAAACCTACCTGATACACCAAAAAACAATTTAAGAAGAATAAAAATGTCAAAATATAAAAAATATAAAAAAAATGATAAACGTTACAATCACATCATTACAAAACAGTTAGAACTTAAACTAAAAATTGTATAAAAACAAATGGGTACAACAACAAACTAAAAGTGTAAGGTTCGTTAAATAAGTACTAGGCATAGTAAGCGGGGGAGATGAGTTGGTCTAGTTTTTTACTCTTCTGACATTCATGCAAAACATTAACATTTTCAGATGGTGCGAACTGGTGTTTTGATTCAAGTAGATGGTTCGCAAAAGCAGACTTAGTGTTGGTTATATCAGTATTCTGGTATTTATTAAATAAGCTATTAGAAAAACTAGAAATAACGAAAGCTAAAAAGAGCCCCGTCCTTACCTGCGTTAATGAGGTCTTTAATTTCGAGCCTTATTTTATTTTTAACAACTTAAAGTACTAACAGCGGACTTCTAGTAACCAACATTTAACCTTATAAATTTTCTCCGCCAATTTTATCGACTGACAACATTGACGTCCTTGATGCTGGTACGCTCGTACTTTGTGTTAATGGCTGTTATATTTTGGGCTGAGTTTATTCTCTGGGTGACTGCATCTCCTCCGCTTACTATGCCTAGTACTTATTTAACGAACCTTACAGTTTTAGTTTGTTGTTGAACCCATTTGTTTATATACAATTTTTGTTTAAGTTCTAACTGTTTTGTAATGATGTGATTGTAACGTTTATCATTTGTTTTATATTTTTTATATTTTGACATTTTTATTCTTCTTAAATTGTTTTTTGGTGTATCAGGTAGGTTTACTAGTAAGATTCGCTCACTTATATGCGTGTTAATTGACATCTTTTTAGGTCTGATGATGCCTTAAAGGCGAAACATGTTACCGATTATTTTTTAAATATTAAATTATTTGAGTCCGGGACTTTGTGTTGGTTCTTTTGGTTGAACATTATATTCAGGTCTCTTAGAGAAATATGGACACGTTTTTTGATTTTTACTTAACTTTTATACACAGGGGCGGCTCGTGATGTTAGAACCAGGCAATGCTGCATACACATTTATTTTCAAGTTATAGAAAGCAACATTTTTTATGTTTTGCAAATACCTGCTTTCGAATTAGAAACAATAATACGGTATATGTCCATTTTAAATTTTTTAACAAGCTAAATTGAAAAAATCGAATTTCATGAATTACCAAGTTTACACCAACACTCGAATGCGCTTTAACGGAATACAAATTTTATTATAACGCATGCGTAATGACCCGTAAATTATGAATCATAAACGTACTTTCGACTTCCATTGCTATTATTTATTTTTCTCACAAAGTTTCATCTGGTAAACATCTCCAGTCGTCTTCAGGTGAATATGACTTTTTTTTATATAGTAAACCATATATATTAATCTCGGTTCAAGAAAACATCCACCAAGCGGGAACAAGTGTAGTACCGATCTCAAAAATTTATGGCACTCGGATTGGTCAGCTTAAGGCCAAGTTTCCATGCCGACGCTGAGTTTTTTAGGGATTGCGTTAAAGAATCGGCTGCATGATGACGCACATATGACGGTGTATTTCAACAGCAACAACGAGGTGTGCCAATTAACATAGCCGACGAGTTCGTACGTACAGAAGTATTAAAATACATATAATTGTAGAATGTTAATTTATAATTTATAGAATGGAATAATAATTAATTTAGGCAGTACTGCAACCCTGTAGCATTTAGTAACAAGCCGCCCCTGACTAAACATAATTTTTTTTTATACTGCAATTTTGGCATATAACGAATATTGGTCTCAGCATATATAACTAACCTGAAAATATATGACCTAACTAAAAGGTTTTTGTTTTTGGCCACGGTTTTTCAATAAGTGTTATAAAGGATATATAAATTATCAAATAATCCACATGTGTTGCAAAAAAAGAAAAAGTTTTATTCTGGGTTTTACAAAAATAAACATTTTCTTGGGATTTATTTATACCCAAGTACCCAATAAATGGATTTTTATATTGCCAATTAGATACAAAAAAAGCTTTTAATATCAGCGAAATCACAATGCTCCGCAACTGATATTTTGGATTAAAATACAACATTCTATTCAACCATTTTTCTGTTATAAAGAACTTATATAAAGAACTAAAGAACGGGTTACCACAGACATGCCAGAAACAAGATCAAGAAAGTTTGGCTACGCTGATGACTGGGTACTTGCAACAAGGAGCAGTTCTATTGGACAGTCAGAGGAGACCCTAACGACAGATCTTGAAGCAATGGAAAAATATTTTTGCAAGTGGAGGCTCCAACTTAATGCCACCAAAACGAAAGTTACCTGCTTTCACCTAAATAACAAACTCGCCAGAAGAGAACTCGACATACAATTTGAAAACACCCTACTTACCCACAATAAAACACCTAAATATCTAGGCGTAACCCTTGATAGGACACTATCTTTCAGAGAGCATCTTTCGAGAACTGCTGAAAAATTAAAAACAAGAAACAACATAATTCAGAAACTGTGCGGCACAACTTGGAGAGCATCGGCTTCCACTCTGCGCTCCTCTGCGCTAGGTCTTGTCTTTTCAACTGCTGAATACTGCGCTCCAGTTTGGCTAAACAGCCCACATGTACATAAAATAGATGCGCAGCTAAATAACACCATGAGAATGATTGGTGGTGTCATCAAACCAACTCCCACGCAATGGCTTCCAGTCCTAAGCCACATTCCACCCCCTCAACTACGACGAATAAATGCCCTTACGAACGAGAATAAATAGATTGTGGACAATAGAAACTTACCCATCCATCAGGATATCGAAGATGCCAACCATAACCGACTTCGGTCTAGACGACCACCAACAAGAACGGCAAGGGTGGCTGTGGAAGATGACTTCAACCTTACCAATGTATGGACTCGAGAATGGTCTGCACAACAAAACAATAACATGCCGTGCATCACCCACAAGCCACCGGGTTTCGATCTACCACATAAAAAAATAGTCCACGCTTAACATAATCAGAACCCAACATGGCAGATGTGCAATAATGTGCATACTCTCTACACAAGTGGGGCAAGCAACAATCCCCTCTCTGTAACTGCGGAGAAACCCAAACCATCAGACATATCACAGAAGAATGTACCATACGATCATATAACGGTGAACCCGAAGACTTCCTGATAGCGACCCCAGAGTCGATAGATTACATAAAGAGAGTAGATGTTCGTTTACAACCTTTTAAAGTATGTTTTATACTATTATATATTATTCTATGTTTCATGCTGTATTGTATTACATATTTTAGTAATGTTTTATATTTTGAGATTCTCTTTTAATGTGTCTAATAGCCATATGATAAGTAAAATAAAATAAATCTGTTATATTGAAATTGCCTTTGCTTATTGGAGTAAAAATCCACATACTTAACCCGAGTTTGTTTTTAAATTAAATAGAGAAAATAGTATACAAGGTGTTTAAGTAGTTTTAACTCTATCAAGAACTCATTATTAATGCCCTGTTAGAGATAAGAGACTTCCGTGGTATATATTGTGCCAACATTAGGATCATTACACGTTCTCTTGTAGTTAGAGTTAATAGGATAATCATAATTTGGACCTAAAGTAAACAAATATTTTAAGCTCTAAGATAAAGAACGTATATACTATGGTTCCCCAATGACGTGCTAATATCTCAGGGTGTAATCTTCAGATCATTTTCTGAAGAGAAGTTCGTTTGAACATAATATGACTTCAACGGCTTCAATTTTTTGTTAAAGTGCATTGATTTATTTATTTAACATTATTTTGTAATATCTTGGAAATCACTTTAGACGTTATTTTCAATTGTGATATATATGTTAATAGGATATAAAACCACATATTTTAGTTAGCAAAGTTATTCAATGTGTTTTTGTCATCATAAAATTAAAATTGAAAATTATGGTTAAAGTACATAGTTTCAGTCTGTAGCTACGCGGTACCCGTAATGGGGAAGCAAACCCATATATTAGGCTACAACAGGGACAATTCAGACTTAAAAAAGTTTTGCTAGACAGACTATAACGACTGCCTATTATATAAGTTAGGTAGAATAACTCTGCTAGAGCTCATCATTTTTTTTTGTAATTTCATTGTAGTTAAATAAAATACCTGTTCATTTATTTGTGTAATATAATTAGCATTGATAATGATCTTTCGTTTCATTGAATTTATTTTAAGCGGTCACCTTCACTGCGAATGTCGCACTCGTTCAAATATTCGCGGCGTAGTGTTAATTATTTTTTTGGAAAATTATGATATTTTCTGCTTCCACCAAGAGCGTCTCTAATACTTCAGGTCTGGGACACTGTCCTTTTAATATATTTTTTAAAGTTTCTTTGACGCTTCTCACCATACGATCCCATGCGCCTCCCATATGAGGACTGGCGGGTGGTAAAAATTTCCAAATAATCTGAGTAGCTAATAATTTTTCTTTAATAATATTTTCATCTACATTTTTCAACTCATTTTTTAATTCTTTATTTGCTGAAGTTAATTTTGTACCATTATCACTCCATATGATGTGTGGCTGCCCTCTTCTTGCAATAAATCTTCGTATAGCTAAAATGGCAGAGTCTATGTGTTTAATATTTTGGATAAAACTGTGCAGTCATATTATAGGCGTAATTCGATGGTGGCAAGCGGTGGCAATTGCCACCCCAGATATTTGAAGTAAATTTACAAATACCTAAAATTAAAAAATACAAGTCTACAACAGGGAATGGCAATGTACATTCACTGCAATTCACATATATTGAACTTGTGCATTGTAAGCTGTTGCACAAGCCTGACTTCAATAAGAAACACGTTCTTTGTACTTCAAAGGCAACTAACAACTATTCACTCTTTTATGGAAAAATTATTTTCTTTTATTTACGCATAGAGTTCTAAGATGAGCCCGCAAAAAAATCCAAACTATTGACATTGAGGGATCTTGCTGGCCATTTCTGAGGTACTCCGCAACCTATCCGACCTGAAGCAACTTAAACTGCAAGTATTTACGATGAAATGAGAAGGAGCTCTCTCATGCATGTACCACATTCGATTCCTTAACGCATTTGGTAACAAAGGTAGTTATTCTTGGAGAAAATGCAGATTAGACTGTCGATTAAGGCGCCCTCGCAGAAAAAGTGGGTTTATAAGATTATTACCAATAATTTCTGCTCAAACATTACTCTAGGAAATGGAGTTTGGTTGTGGCATGAGGGCCTTCTTCTGGTCACACATGATTATTGTGGAAATCTCGAATAGCGTTCGTAGAAAATTTTGTTTATCTATGAACAAAATTTGTGGCCTTAACTGTGGATTCAGTGTAAATATCCTGTTAGTTCAGACGCTGTGGAAAATCGCTGCATTGGAAGTAATGCCTGTACTCTAAGATATAACAAATAATTAATCAAAATTCGCCAAACAATTTGATGAGAAATATTCAGAGCTTCAGCGATCTTCCTCGTACTTGTCTCAGGATCTTGGTCGATTTTCTTCAGCGCCACTTCTTCAATTTCGGGTATTCTCCCAGTCCTATCTTCGGAAATACCTTTACGGAAACTACCGGTAGGATATTTTTCCTAAGACCATATACGTCATGCATTGCCGTCATTTTCGCATTAGTATAATTCATCATATTTACTGAGATATTCGAATAAAAACGCAGCGTACCACTTTTTCTTATAATAACATTTCGTCATTTGGTTACAAGAATGCCACAAATTCTGCTTGGTCACAGAAATCTCATACCATCGTATAAAAAATTTTAGTTCAGTATCTGAAATATTTTAGAAATATTTATGGCAGACAGTGTACAAATATATTTAACGCCCTGTAATTAATAAACCATTTCCGATGCTAATAGAAACTTTTTTCTTAAAGTATCTTTAATAATTAATCCCTACAGATGATTCTATTTTAAAAATGAACATCAACTGTGCTATTAACCTGTCATATCACACCGTTATTGTCCATTTTAAATATACAGGGTGGCTGTTTAGTGGGGCAAAGTAGAATGGCTCCGTTTGTATTTTATAATACACAAAAAATGTTAATACAAAAGTTGAAGGATAGTAAGTGAGTTATAACGTGAAATTATTTTTGACTCTATAGGGTGGCTCAACAAAGAGGAACAAGAAATTTTCCTTTTTTTAAATAGAACACCCTATATCTTACCATATTTTTGGTTTCGACATAAAATTACAATTATTTTACTTTAAGTGCATTATAAGTCTATACATAATAGTTTCCGAGATATCGACTTCTGAAAAATGGCATTTTTGAACTTTGACAGCTTCTAACTGCATAACGGTACGTCTTAGAGCAAAACGGCTTACGTATCCCTATCTTACTTTTTTATTACCATCCTAAAAGTGTCAACTTCCGGTCAAACCGGGAGTACTGTTGTGTAATAAGGTAGGTTGAACCACTGTGTAATAAGGTGTGTTCAACCACTGTGTAGGTAATTAAGGTCGATAAGGCTGTTGCCTCTAACAAGTAGCTGGGTTGCAATAATATGTATGTTGTCAATTATTAATTTTAAGGATTTTGCTGACGCCGCCACAATGTTGAGTAACCGTATGTGATTTTTAGTTAGAAAATAGATTTGTTTGATACCTCAAGGAATAAGGTGTTTTATTGAATAATATTGGCCACACCCATCGTCACTCATGGGACACTAAAACCCAATTTATTATATGGCGATCCTGCCGAAAAAAACTTGGCATGAAAAAGCATAAGAAAATATAAAATGGGCAAAAATCAAAGCAAAGAAGAAATCATTATTGCACAAGCTGGCAACAGTGGATGCAAGACGACTTCAACAAAATTTGGTTCAATCCAAGACGTTTTAAGTATTATATTGCTTATATTGGGAGTTCTCGTCGTCCTATGAATTGTATATATTCGTTGTAAAAAAGGTTCGGAAAGGAAAATTAGAAGAGAAATAACAAAAAGGAAGAAAAAAGAAAACATGGTAGAAATGGTTAAATTTGGAATAAGAATGATTTATGGTATGGTTGTAAATAAATAAATTATGGAATATGGAACAATGGTTATGGAAATTGCAAGTAATTATTAATGGTATGGAATAAAAATATAGAATGGAATGTCGTTGGAGCAAGAATTTAAATATTTATTGGAAGAATTAGGAGTATATAATAGAAATTTGTAAAAGAAAGGCAAGAAAGAAGAAAAAACAGCAAGGTACTAGAAAAATAATTAAGAAAATTAGATAGGTTTAAATTAGGTTTTGATGAGAGTAAGGAAAAATTTAATAGTCAAGTTAGGGAACCACATTTGATAGAAAAAGTTAAATTAATTGTTAGTGAAATAGATAAGTAATTCGTATACATACATAAAACTTTAAACGATAGGTTAGAAGAAGCGGAACCGATACAATCTGAGGCAGAAATTAATTCGGATTTGTCAGACTCTGAAATAAAAATCACAATGTCTGAAAAATTTGATTTGTGGACTGCAGCAGGTTTAATACCGATAATGAATGGTTCTGAGTCTAAAACGAAACAATTGATAGATGCGATACAGCTGTATGGTTCTTTGTTAGACAATGAAGGTAAAAAATTATTAACTAATTACGTTTTAAAAACTAGATTATCTGAGAGTGCCAAAATTCGACTAAAACAATCGTATACTACTAATGATCTTTTAATTGAAGATTTAAAAAACTATTTTATTGCGAAAAAATCAGTTTCGGCATTATCATTAAAATTAAGTAACGTTTAATGATGCGATTAGGGGTGCAAAAGACGAGGAACTATCACTGGGTGATTCGAAACCACTATTTCAAATGCGAACAAATAATTCAAATTCTTATTTTAGAGGTTCTAATAATAGGGGGTATTTTAGACAAGATAGGGGTTCGTATAGAAATTCTGGTAACGGTAATAGTTACAACGGCTACAATCACCACAAAACCCAATTTATTATATATGTTCGGATTTTGAGTTACATCCGTCAAAAATAATTTCACGTTATAACTCACTTACTGTCCTTTAACTTTTATATTAATATTTTTTGTGTATTGTAAATACAAACGGAGCTATTCTCCTTTGCCACACTAAACAGCCACCCTCTACCTGACTTGAGTCAAATTTCACTTCAATAGCCTTGTCGAAATTTGGGTTTAGCCATATTTTCCTCGTGTTTGATGAACTATGAAATATCCATATAAAGTAACGATCTGAACAAAAGCTTAGGTGAAAGTTACGGGCCAATTGTCGCCTTAACGAATACGATTACATTTCTTTGAGAGTTAACATTTATGAACATTTCAATACCGGCAAAGTGGCTGTTAAGACGGCAGTTAAACGTTCTAAGAGATTTATGTAATTTGAAATCACCTGCAAATGATCAATAAACGGAAATTCTATAAAGTTGAGGTCCTTTTTTTTATATGGGATAAAATTCGCTTAAGAAATTTTTATCTCTCACCAATTTTGATAAAACTTGACGAGTTCTAACTTTAATACTTACCCGTTGCCTAGTGTGGCTTCAAAATCTAATAGGGCAAAATTCCAGTGAAGTAAATTCTAATATTATATCGATGGCTTAGTTGTAATAGGTCGTATCCCATTTAGGTAAGTTTATTCAGGAAACGTGAAAAACTAGTTTGAATAAAAGTGACTAGTAATATTGCAAACAAATTGAAGGCAAATTAAATAAAGACGATAATAAATGAATGTGTTTAAATATTTTAGACATTTTTAGACTACTGATAAATATATTTGTGGGATAAGACCTTTTGGAATTTCCATTATGTGGTTTACGTCTTTTAGCTACCTGTTTCTCTCACTCAGTGTAAGAAATATCCGAATTTTTTAAACTGGGTCTAAAAATTGTTTAAAGAGCAAACTAATATACAGGGTGTCCCACTAAAGAATGCTTACAACATCCATATGCAGACAGATGTCAGGTCCTTTTCCCAAAAATGTTTAAAGATTTCTTGACACTTTTTAGTGATAAAAAGGGAGCAATTGCGTTTTATATTTCTTTTGCAGAATTTACTAAATTTAATACTTCGACCAGTACGTTCTACGTTTTGTTTGATTGTTCCAGTGGCAGATTTTAAGTATCCAAAATAGTCCTCACCAATCACTCTTTAACTCATTATTTTTGTTCTTCTTCTATTCATCAGGTGTAGGTACATTTCTTCGTTTTCTATTTTCAGCTAGCCCATTCATCACATCTTCAGTGCCATTTCTATTTTCATTTACTTCATCATTTTCTTCATGAACCTCATTTGTAACTATTCCACCGTCCATACTTTCAGTGGAGTTAATGTAATGTAAATAAAACCATGCAGTTTAAACTGTTGAGGAAGGCTGCATTGTTTTCTTTACATATATAATAATAATAATAATAATAATAATAAAGGTCTTTATTTCAACAAAAAAAAATAATATTAAAATGAATGTATGTTGATTTCGAAATAGGCGAGATTCAGTCTACTAGTGGTAGGTACTGTTCTATCTAACCCGAAAAAAAAAAAGAAAGTTCACAAATATCTAGAATAACATTCATATTTAGTAATTATTAATATAATTAAATTATATACCCAACAAAATTGTTAAGTCTATAAATATAGATATATGTACAATATACCTTATATAAAAATAATAATAATAGTAATAAAAAGAGAAACAAAGAAAATGTTTCCGCACCACAAAAGCAGAGTTATACCATCATAAAGTATCCTTTTAGATTAACATTAGTGTTTGGCGTAAGATTATTGTCCATTTTGTTCAGCCAGTAGTCTTCTAAATAATAGTGTTTTAAAACGTCTAATATTATTAACATTTCTAATATCTTGTGGTAAATTATTTAAGCAACAAACTATATTAAATAAAAAACGTCGACGCGTCGTTTAAAAATTTCATGCATGGGAGGAGTAAGGTTTCCTTTAAAACGAATATTAATATTATGCACGTCACTGCGATAAGTTATCTTATTAAAAAGGTATGGTGGTATTTTGTTGGTAATAATTTTTGAATATAGTACTGCCGAATGAAGAAATCGTCTATTTTTCATGTTCAACCACTCAACAGTTTGAAATATGTGACTTATTCTCTCGAATTTACGAATTCCAAAAATTAATCGAAGACACGAGTTTTGAAGCTTTTGAATTCGAAATATATATATATTTTTTAAACACGGGCCATAGACTGCATCTCCATAGCTTAATTCTTAGATAATACCAAAGACTCGCAAAGCATTATTTTATATTGTCTGCTAAGGTATTCTCGATTCTGATAAACAAATCTTAACATTAAATAGGCCTTTTGTAAGCATGTAGATATATGATTTATAAATCTCAAGTTTTTATCCACTAACATACCCAGATTTTTTACCGAATCGCAAAATGAAATTTTCTCATTATTAATAAAAACCGATCCTTATCACCTTTTCTGCCAAAAAGAATTATAGCCGACTTGCTAGCATTTAGTTGTAAACAATGTTTAGAGGACACCTCAAAAATGTTATTTAAATCAAAATTTAATGTTGTTAAATTTGAGCATCATCTTCATAGTAATGCTGAGAGCATGATAATTGGAACTGTGTGAATTGAGAAATATATATACTAAAAAAAATTGGTCCCAAAATGGATCCCTGAGGGATACCTTTTGCCACCTTTAAGAATGAAGATGTTGCACCTTTATATGTGACCGCCTGTACTCGATGTTGTAAATAAGATGATAAAAGTTTATGTGCATTTTCTGACATTCCAATAAATTTTAAAATAGCGTTAAAAATTTGATGATTTAGAGTATCGAAAGCTTTCGAATAGTCTAAAAGGGTTAGAAGGGTTAACTTACCCTTATCAGTGGCTGTGAATATATCATCCGTAATATGAAGTAATGCGGTGGTGCAACTATGTCCGGCTTTGTACCCTGATTGAGTCACAGGAATAATTTCATTATTATATAAATGCTTTTAAAATTGCATATTTATAGCTATTTCTAATATTTTTGAGAATGTGGGTAGTATGCTTATTGGGCGTATATTATTGAAACTAGTAGGATTGGCTATTTTTGGTAACGGTATAACTAATGCCTTTTTCCACTGGCCAGGAAAAACAGAATATTTAAGACTATAGTTTATAATATGCGTAATATGACGCAGAATGTGAGGAACACATAACTGGATTGTTGCTATGTCAATACCGTCACAACCAACAGCTTTAGATTTAATATTTTTTATAATTTCCAATACTTTTATCTCAGTTATAGGTGTAAAAGAAAATGTAAGGGGAATGGAAGAATTATCTCTATTTGAATAGAATGATATTAAGTCTTGATATTCCATCGTCATTTAAATTCGCTTTTTGGTGTCTGTTAACAAATGAGGGTAACCATTCTGGATCATCAGCATCATCTTCCCGAGAAGTTATTTCATTTCGAAAACGTTTTACCTGACTTTTATCTACAACATTTTCTGACGAAGCAAAACCTGAAATATTTTGTACTGCAGTTATTACTTCCTTAGTGTCCTCAAGGATATTTGTGTTATCTAAAGCAATGCTTCCACTTTGGCAAATCATTATAATATTATAGTACTATAGGGATTTTAGGAAACAGAACGGTAATAGCATTTAAAATTATTGTAACCGTTTTAGCCGTATCGGATTCTTTTTGGACTGTGTTTACAAACCCAGGTTTAGGTGCTTTGTTAGTTACACTTGAGAGTGGATCTAAATTTGTTTTTATAATTTCACATTCGTAAACTACATTATCTTTGTTTCTGTTACGTACTACATAACTTTATCATTCTTTTACTTTTTGAGCTTAGCTGAGAAGAAGTAATGTTTTTGGTTTAGTTTTTAATTTAAAATAGGACAAAAACAAAATTAAACAAAAAAAGGTATTGTTACAAATAGTTAAATGTAAAAATAAAAAAAAGCAATAAGCATCTTAGTTATATAATATTAGCCTATGAGGTTTCGTTTTGCCTTTTTATGATTATCATAGCTTTTTTTTTAGATCATTTTCAAAATTTGAACGGTGGACTTATTACATCAAATATTTCACCCTGAAGGTCCAATGACGTATTAACACGGAAATAAGCCGCTTTTTATTTTAAATTCTAATCTATTTAGAATTACATAGCCAAAAAGAGAAACAGTAATTTTTTTGCAAAAACAATTTTCAATAATTTCCTCTACGAGAAAGTAAAAACTAATGAAAATTAGTGAAGAAAGTAAGGATAGTCTACCATGCCGAAATGTCGTATTCAACACAGTATACGATATAACACGTTAGTTGAAATGAGTCGTATAATCACTAAATTTGTTATAGAAATATCATACGAAAATCTGAAAACAAACTACACTATGAAGTAAATACATAAATAAATAAATAAATAAAATAAATCACGCCTTTTATTACAAACAAACTCAAAGGTAATTTACACATAATATGCCATAAACATAAAATGCCATAGGTCAAAGTAAAATTGAAACAATTAAGACTAAATAATAAAAGAGAAGGACGATCAATAGTGTGGCGAAGTCTAGCATAGATGCTACTCTTACTCAACCACAATATAGTCGCTAGTCTGTAATAAAAAAAAAATTACATCGAAAGATAGTACTATTAGAAAAATTACACAAATCAATGAAAAAGTATACTTACTGAACTCTATATACAATTTTTTTTTATGAAATTCCCGAATCACACCTGGCCGCGCCCACCCCACGAAGACACCCATCAACTGAGTCACGTAATACGCGTCTGCTTGCTATACAAGAAAGACCGATATTTATATTTAAACTTATTTACATTATACAATCGAAATTCGTCTGGCAAAGAATTATATAACTTGACAGCATTATACAGAAAACTTCTCTGAAACGATGCCGTTTTATATCTAGGAAGAGTAAATTTGTTAATCACTATTATATTTCTGTCATGTATATCTGAACGCTGAATAAATTTCGCTTTAAGTAATGAGGAAGAGTGTGGTGTGGTAAACAATGAGTGCAAGAAAACACCGAAGTGATGCATCCTACGATGTTCCATGTTAAGCCAATTGCAGTCAGTGATTTTATGTGATATGCGGTCATACTTCCTAAGGCCGAAAATCAATCTACAGCAAGTATTTTGGGCTTTTTGTATCTTTGAAATATCTCTCTGATATAGAGAGTTGCCATAAATAAAATCGCAATAATTAAAATGAGATAGTACTAAGCTGTCACACAACATCCTTTTTAAATTGGTATTTAAAATATCCCGGTTGCTGAAAATTAGTTTTAATGAAGAATATGCTTTCTTATTTAAAAATTTTACATGCTCTACAAATCTTAAGTCCTCATCTATAATTACTCCTAGATTTCTAGCGTAGTTAACAAAAGGTAGAGTAACATTTTCAATTTTTATATTTAGATGCCCCTTTATAAAATTTCGATTTTTAGAGCTGCCAAAACACATAAGAATGGATTTTTTTGAGTTTAGCATAAGATTGTGTTCAACTGATAAGTTACGTATGCAATCCAATTCTCTATTTAAAACTACCTCTGCGTCGTTAACGCTAGATATTCTAAATGGATAGTAGAGTTAAGTATCATCTGCATAAGCGACTACTCCGCATTTCTGAACAGAATTTAAAATATCAGTAGTATAAATTATAAACAGTAATGGTCCTAAAATTGAACCCTGTGGAACTCCAGACAATATCGAAGCAGTGCTAGATGACACTCCATTAACCACTATTTTCTGACTTCGGCCACGCAGATATGATGATATTAGACCGATTGCAAAAGAGTCAAACCCATAATATTTTAATTTAGAACACAACAAGCGATGATCTATGGTATCAAATGCCTTAGAAAAATCCAACAGGACCAACGCAGTTACCGATCCCTCATCCCAAGCAGTCGCAATATCGTGAAGCATAGAAACTAATGCCGTGGCAGTGCTAAACCCCTTTCTAAATCCACATTGTTTGTCAGTTAATATTTTTTTTTCAATAACATAATTAAATATTTGATTGTACAAAACTTTCTCAAATATTTTAGAAAAAAAACCATTATAATCATTCTTGGTAAAAACTAACGTCCGCTCTTATAAACACAACCCTTATTGCTTCATCAGCGGGTCTTCCATGCGGGGGGGGGGGGAGGGGGTTTGTTATTGAACATTTGGTTCTTATTGAGCTGAGGAGGTACAATGTAGTAGGGAAGTATTCACTTTTGAGTCAAGCCAATCGGTTGGTCTGGCGCACCGTGCAATGATCAGAACGGAAACCGAACTGCTCAGGTGGTAAAATATTTTTTTTTAAATCGACCGGAAAGCAACCACTTTCTACTCAATTTTTTAACCGAAAAATGTCATTTTATCGGTCTAGACCAGAAAGTCATAAAAGAGGGACCGGTAAAGTACTTTACCGGTCCCTCTTTTTACTTTACCGGGCCCTTTTTTTACATTCCGATCAATATTTGAGAAAACGAACCAAACCCATAATAAGTAGGCTTTGACTTGATTGTTTCTTTCATGGCGTTTCATGGCAACGAACTGTCAAATTTGATACTGCTTATTAAAAATTGTGTTTAAAAGTTAAAAGTTAGATTATATTATGGAAATGAATGTGGATGAAGGTGAAATTCCTCTTGAAATAACTGAAGCGGCTGCTAGAGCTACTCACGATTGGTTGCCGCATAAGTCCAGGGACAAGTATGAAAAAACGTTTGCCGTTTTCAAATGTTGGTGTAAAGAAAAAAATGTCAGAAATATTTCTGAGGATGTTTTGTTAGCCTATTTTGCTGAAAAATCCGAAAAATTAAAATCATCTACATTGTGGAGTGTGTACTCGATGATTAAATTGATGTTAAATTTAAAAGAAAATTTGGATATAAGCAGATATTATAAACTTATAGCATTTATCAAAAGGAAGTCGGTTGGATACATACCCAAGAAATCGAAGGTACTAACCAGAGTAGATATTGACAAATTCCTGCTGGAAGCTCCTGATAATGAATATCTTTTAATCAAAGTAAGTAGGACTTAAATATGTATTTTTTTCATTTTCTTCTCTCCTTATATTTTTTAACAATAATTATTAAAAACGGCTATTTATTTTAATTATTTCTTATTTTTTTTTTAGCTTTTACTAATATTGGGATCGGCTGGGGTCTGTCGCCGTGAAGAATTACTTAATATGACAATTGACGATGTTGAAGATAATCAATCGATCCTGGTGATAAAAATTCCAAATACAAAAACAAATCATCCCAGGTCATTTATAGTTGTTGACGAACAAAACTTAAATGTATATAGAACATATGTTTCTTTACGTCCATCCAATGTCCCACATCGAAGGTTATTTATTTTTTACAATAAAGGAAAGTGCTCTATTCAACCAGTAGGTTTGCATTCTGTAGGAAAAGCGCCATCAAAAATAGCATCCTATTTGGGATTATCAAACCCAGAGCAATTTACAGGGCACTGTTTCCGACGTAGTTCGGCCACATTGTTAGTGGAAGGTGGAGGCGACATCCTTAATTTAAAACGACACGGCGGCTGGAAGTCATCACAAGTTGCCGAAGGCTATATTGAACAGTCTCTACAAAATAAGATTGACATAGCCAGCAAAATTCAGGAAGTAGGAGGGTCAAAAGTACATATTACATCACAAACAACCCATAAAGATGTATCAAAAAATGAAGCAGGAGGGTCAAAAGTACATATTACATCACAAACAACCCATAAAGATGTATCAAAAAATTTTCCATCAAGTCTACAATTTAATAACGTACAAAATTGTACTTTTAACATAACAGTTCAAAAATAGATATTATTAATTATTAGAATAATTCTAATTTTAATTATTTATTAAGTACCTATTATCAAATAATATTTATTATAACTATTATAAATAAAAAAAATTCCTGACTATAGAGTTTTCAATCTGTTTAAAACTATATTAATGTAGTAAGCCATTATCTAAATTTTCTTGTACGCCACTGGTCTTGCGTCGATTTAAAAAAAAATATTGTACGTTACACAACCGGAAAGTACGTTTACAGGACTCGCAGGCTTGCAGGACTCGCCTGGCGGCTCGCCCTGGAAATTGCCTGCTTCGTCCTGTAAAATAGTACTTTCCGGTCTCGTAACGTAATATACTAATTTTCAAATATGAAATTTTTTATACGATAAAGTATAAGCTTTTCAACAATCTTGCCTAGACATGACAGAAGGCTGATGGGTCGATATTCTGAAACTAAAGTTTGGTCTTGACCTTTGGAATCAAGATAACTTTAGCTTTTTTCCAAAACTGAGGGAAGCGGCCCTTTTCTAAAATAGCCTGTGCTATATTTACTACGTCCATTAATACATTCTCAGGCAAATTTTTTAACGCTTTCATTTTTATACAGTCGAAACCCTGTGCCTTTCTACGTTTAATGAATTTTATAACGTCTTTAACTTCTTCCATAGAAATATTGCGAATATTCTATATAGGGTGCTCGATAGAACTATAAATTCGTATCGTTCTGGAGATCCTCGCGTCCCTCTTAGGATCGGTTATTGGGTATTCGTCGAACTGCTCGTAGAAATTGTCCGCGAACAGTTTGACTTTTTTCCTGGGATCGGAAGTTAGTGCATGTCGCTTGCCGGCGACAATAGTGGCACATCTCAAAATTAGTAATATTGAAGAAATTCGAGTTTAAAAATTTTGTTAATTTTAGTTGTAATAAAATTAATAGACCATTAACAAAGATTCTAAGTTTGATTACAGTTATTGTATATTGTGTGGACAATAAGTTCATGGAGATTTTTATTTCGCTCGTTTCTTTTTCTGAAAGTCGAACTTTGTAAGATGTGCCACTATTGACGAGATCACAGATTGCAATTTTAGACTAATTACACTAGATACATTAATAAAATTCGTTAATAAAATATTCAAAATGAAACCAAGAAGGTAGCAGAACAATACTTTATTTATAGAAAATGATAATAAAAATAAACATTTTATTCTTAAAAATAAACATTGACTTTGGTATTTTCAAAAACGTTTGGAGTATTTAGCAAGTTTTATTGAAATCTTAAATTTCTATAGAAGTGACTATGATTTTTGGTAATGGCATTAGTTCGTAATAGAAACATTAGATCATCGTATTCTTTCTTAGTAATCGGTATAGCTTGAGTGTATGCTTTTATTAATTGAAAACCTAACATAGGTTTACGTAATGGTGCTCTTGTGAGACTTTCGTTAATACCATTTACTAGGTACCTTGTAACTAGTATCCTTGAAGATAGTCTTATAGAAAAGGTAGCCTAAATTCTCTTTTTCTACTTTTAGTACAGAAACTTCAGATAGCTTAAAGTTTTCACCCAAAGTATTTTTGTTGAAATTGGTACAAGTGCGCTCAGTCAAATTTTTTAGATCTAAAAAGCCTGAGTATGCTAATTCTACCACTTTAAAGGGATGCCCTGTTTTTTTAGCTGTTTGCACTAAGCCCACATGCTGAGATGGTGTGTAAATAGGGCCGGATTTTAATGCCCTTTTAATGTTTTTCTCTATTAAATTCGTACTATATCGGCACAACACAAAAAGTGCCACTATTCGTCCGACTTAAAAGCGCTATTTGTAATAATGCTTTAGTAACACATTCGCCATCTAGGGGAATCAATCATAACCAAATATGTGCCAGTCTTGTTGCAAGAAAGGCTAATAAATTTAACGCTTGATGCTATAGTTAGTTGATTTTTGGCATTTTTTGAGATGTGCCACTATTGTCGCCGGCCAGCGATGTGTTGTAACATGTCTAATAAAAGACATTGGCTATTTGTCGCCTCTTGTAAAAGTTTTTGTCAACTTATAAAGGTTGCCGTCTTCGATGTTGAGTCCGGCGACTTTATTGTCCCACGAAGAGGCCTCGTGAGCTCTTATTGCTCTTACGACAAACGCCAACTTATGATGCGTCTTAGTTGAAGTAATTATTTTAAAATACTTCAAAGCACTTTCTGGGTTAAGACGTATTTGAATTAGATGTATCATCTTAAAAATGCAATAAACGTCATTTCGTAATTATCGTGGGCTACGACCTGTTAGAACTAAATCAACGATAAAAAAAATTTGTTTATGACCAATTTTTTTATTCATTTATTAGTTTAAAGAAACACAAAAAGTTGTACACTCACATTTCATTTCTTAGAAACACGCAAAGTTCATAAAAGTTACAATCTTTTAACAGTATTCTTAATTAAAAATAATTCTTGTTTGATTAGAAGCTTCATTGCCTGTTTCTTTGTCCCTACAACCTGACACGGTCAATCCTGGTAATAAAATTTGTCGAGTTTTCTTTGAGAACGGTTTATTTGTTTAATTTCCGTCATGAGTTACTTAAAAAGGAATTAGGAGGTAGTATAAAAGTCACTAAACTTGGACTATTATTTATTATTTCACAAGAAATTACTGTGGAGATTTAATTAGACAGTTACGTTTCATTTCTATATAAACGAAATATATTTGTATTAACTTACCAAAATAAGTTCTTAAAAGAAGTTGCCATGGAATGAGTATTCCAATTATTAATAATAATGTAACCCCCTTCATAGAAAATTGTGTCGAGGAACAAGCAATATTCTCTCCAGACAGCTATGATATATAATTTTTGCTACAGAGGCTCTATGGCACCTCGTGAACAGTGGGGCTACATATCAACATTGACAAAACTGAGTGCATCGCAATTAACACTCCAGCAAAAATCCCTATCAATAAAACTATTAACCAAAATGAAAAGCAGATGGATACATTTAAATTTCTTAAGGCAAGCATCACAACTATCAAGGAAATAGGAGATTGAAACATAAAAAGAGCAATAAATTTTCATAGTTCATACTATATTTTAAATAATTGCTTTCCCTGGTATTTTTGATTGCAACCGGAAAAAAATCATAAATGAATATGGAAACAGAATTAAAATTAGAAAAGTTGAAATATGTATATCCAAAACGAAGCATTTGCGTGTTAATAAGAACTTTTTTTCATATTTTTCAGCAGGTGTCGAAACTCATCCTGAAGTTTTTCGCAATATTCATATAATTATTCCATTTTTCTTATATATGAATTTTCTTATTTTTCAAATAAAATTACATAGTGTTAAATGAAAAACAACGAAAATATATTTTTTATTTAACAATATTACTATAATCAATATAATATTTATTTTTACTATTTTCCATTATTATTATTTAAATTAATTGTAGTATTGGAACAGTTAGCAAAATTTAATTTTTGATCTGTATTTGTATTTAACTCAAAAATGACATTATTTTCTTTCGCAGTTAGTTCGTTTTCGAGAAAAAAAATTCTCGGCGTGCAATGATGTGGCTTTTATTTTTTTTTTCTCCAAAACGAGGTAAGATACAAAAAAATATCAAGAGACAAAAAAGTTTTATTTCTAGCTGCGTAACCTAAACACAATAAAATATATAAATATGATTATATCCCACGGCTATATCTCAACTGGTAAAATATTAATAACATAACTTGTTTAAAATCAAATACCTGAATGATTTAATTTAAAGTCGTTGATAAAAGTTTCATATAACAGCATGGAATCAAAAGATAATTTCACGCTTAGGATGTTCTGTTTAAAAAAAATAACGTTGCTAAAACCCACGGCTTTGGCATACCCTGTATAGTAATAATTTGTTTTAAAATGTGCACACTTAGCAACCATACTATTGCGTTTTTTTTTTATAAATTGTTCTTGGGCGTTTTGAGAAGAACGTTAAATGATCAATAATGAAATTAGTTTGCGATGCCTTAAACAGCAAAAATAATAGCTGGACGTCGCACTAAGGAAACAACGAAGCTGATAAGGCTAGGTGTTTTGACCTATGTTCACATTTCCTGTATCTTCAACAGTATATGGATGGTTTATGAAATATTGTCTGATTTAATAAAACACGTTATTACTTTAACATGTTTCGTTCATTCCACGACTTGGTAACTTTGTGATGTCTACATCAATTAAACCATCAATTATTTTCACACTAACAACTTTATAATATGTTCATGTTGACCGTAAGAGACCTTGCAACTGAGGTCAGTTAAAACACCTATGGGATTTACTTCCATTTAGCTTAGACAATCGAATCAACACGTCTTTGTTTGATTTATAACTTAGAACTAAACGAAAACGCCGATCTTACTTTTATGCTGGAGTAAATAATCACTTGTTTACATTGGAATATGTCTTATTATCTCTGAGAGCTAAACTAAATCTTCTATTACTAAGATGCCAGACTAACTAATCACTGCCGTCGGGAAACGGCGATTCTCGTACGGAAACCCTTTAAGAAAGAATTGTGATATGCAAACTCGTTGCATACCCAGACACATACGACGTCAATGCCCTTTTCGGCCGAAACAAAACCTTTTAGAAGAATATCACTTTACTGTGATCAAACTAGAGCGATAACTTGTGTCAGAAACACACGTGGATCCCGCTACCCGGCAACGTGGAGCAGCTTCTTCCCACGCTACAATTGTTTACTTCCTTCGCTGTCATCTTTAAACAGATCAGCGCGCAGTCGCGCGATTCGTTAGACCAGTTAAAGTCATTTAGCTATTGCTATGCTAGAATTCCATTGAAATTAGTTGTCATGCGGTGTTTTGTTTGTTTGTTACGTTGCGATGTTGACTAACTGATTTGTATTTATGAATTTGATTTTTAGAAATCGTGTTTCCCAAACTTGAGTGTTTCAATTTGTTATTCAGTAACCCAAGAACCTCCTAACTTAATTAAATAAAGCCGCATTTAAGCAAGAATTTTCTTAGTCAACATATTATTATTATTATAGTATAGTAAGTATAGAGTAAACATCTTTTTTGGAAAATGTATTAAAAGATGCGTACAACTACTGAATTAGATCGTTGACTCACCCTGAATATCTACCGAGATAAAAACAAAACAATTTAGAAAAGTACGTGCTATTTTGAATATAATAATAATCAAATCTAAAACCAAATCAAATATACTACAGAATTGTATAAGGTACATCAGGTATACATATGAAATGTCCTTATTTTCTATTTTAAATTCAAAGTTATTTATTTACAACCACACCTAAGTGACTTAACACCTGTATGTGTAGCAACGCTAAACCCATTTTAAATATAATACTATACTATTCTATATAATCACGTGTGTAAAATTAAACTTAAACCTACAAGGTACATAATAAATACAACAGTATTTCAAAATAACGCCATAAATCTAATTAAATTTTGAACAATGAAAACTCTGCAATTCAACTTTTCAAGTTCAAATACTGTTTATTAACTCACATATTAATATTTTGAGTTTTCTAAATTCATCATTGCTTATTCAAGCAACAAAACTTATATTGTAATTCCAAAGGTGCATTATATTAGAAAGTTTTGAAAAAGTAAATGAATGTATAAATTAAGATTATTAATAAAGTACGTGACACCTAAATGTTTAATTTCTTTATATAGCAACAACAACAAAAATTTGAAACCTTTCACCTTTAAAGCAATACCGGGCTTTACATTTTAATGAGGTTCGTGATACTAAAGAATTTTTTCTTTTAAAAACAAAGTTTCCTGTCTTAATTATGAGTTACTAAGTTTACAATCTTTACTTAGTACGTGTAAACGTGGTTGTTAAGTTATCGTGGTAAAATGGAGTTATAAAGTTTAGAGCATCACGGTGTGACTGACATACCAAGTGGTTACTTGATTCCTTTCTATTTATTTATTATTTTACACCAGAGTCGTTCCCTAAATATTTGTAGAAGTAAAGGTTGAAACAAGTTAATTTAAAATTCAAGTATTTTATTTTTATTTTTGTTCGGGTTCTTTTCAAGGTAATCATGTATCACGGGTGGCCTAAAAAACATGCTATGATAACTTACCTCGTTTTTTAAATAAATACCCCTAATTAACACGTTTGTTGTCGCATAAAAATTGATATAATTCCCGGATTACCGCTCAATAGGTAAGACAACATCCACAAAAAAATATTATTTCAGGTTTAGGAAGATCAGAAATTCGCCTTTTTTGTAAATAAAAAAACATTTGCCAAGACACGTCGTCCGCGTCGATTTATTTAGATTACCCTACTCCCAGTTAATTGGTCGAATATTTAATACCTTATAAGGTCGCAACAGTTTTATGTTAACTGTTGTCATTTTTAAAGGTTAGTAATATACACCTGCTCAGCTAGCTCAAGCTCGTGGCAAGTGTATCCTAGGTGATTCTTTTGAGAAGTATCCTTGCCAGTTAAACAGCAATGTGCACATGTATGGTCCCCAAAAGATGTTTCCGTGCAAGCTATGATATAAGATTAGGTTTTGAGCGCCAGTCACAGCTGCTTCTAGCTCTAACCTGTTACAACAACACCAATTTCCTGTGAGGGTCCACACACACTGCCAAAACAAACACACAAAATTTATTGCTGTCAAGAATCTACCAGAAAAAGCAAGTATAGACGTAGTAAACATAGCCCAAGCTATGCTTGAAAGAGGTTGCTTTCCAGAAGACTGAAAAAAGGCTAAAGTGATGTTAATACCAAAGACTGGTAAAGATTTAACGATGGCTGTCAGTTATAGGTCGATAAGCCTATTATCATGCCTTGGCAAAGTAGTTGAAAAACTAATACTTAATAGGGTGACCAATTTCATATTTGACAACGACGTTTTACCACCCAAGCAGTTCGAATTTAGAGCTGCTCATTGCACGGTCCGCCAGACAACACGACTGGCAACCAACATACTAAGAGGTTTTAACAGCCGCATGTCTACTGGAGCAGTCTTTTTCGACGTGTCTAAAGCGTTCGACAAAGTCTAACACGATGGCCTCACACTTAAATTGATAAGGCTAGGCATGCCGAACTGGCTAGTTTAAGTTGTCATATCATTCCTTGAGGACAGGAAGTTTGTGGTGTCATCTGAAAATGCTACATCTTCTACAAGAGTAGTGAGAGTGGGGTCACCCATTGCCCCCGTACTGTATAATATTTATACATCTGATATTCTGCATCATCCACAAACGGAACTATATCTGTTCGCTGATGACGCTGCGATCACCGCCACCTTAATGGGACCCTAAGGCGTGGTCTCGCGTCTGCAACGCCACATTTTTATCCTCCAAGAGTGGTTAGATAAATGGAAGTTGAAGTTGAATAAAGATAAGACTCAAGCCATCTTTTCCTCGAAGCAGAGAACAAGACTACCAAGATCGCGAGTAAAAGTTAACAATAGGCAGACAGTTTGGAGTGACAAAATTAAATATATTGGCCTCATCTTCGATGGCTTGAAATGAGTGCGTGAATGATCGGATTGCTAAGGCACAAAAGCAGATGTGTGAAGTATACCCGCTGCTTTGTGCCAATAGCAAAATGAATTACAGAACTAAGACTGCAATATACAAAGCAATTACCAGACCAGTTTTACTTTACGGTGCACCGACCTGATCCACCGTAAACAATACTAGACGTAACAAGACACAACTTCTTCAAAACAAAGTACTTCGAATTATTACTAATGCGTCAAGATTCATGTCAATAGACGTATTACATAGAGACATGCACATGGACAGGACCGAAGATTACTTTACAAAATTACTGACAAAATACTTTCAAAGAACTGACGTCTCGCTGAATCTACTTATCATCAACTCACATATACACTCAAACGTACTACAAAAACATAAATACCCAAAAGATTGGCTCCCACCCTAAAATCTGTGCAGAATTAGATTAAAGCAGTAAATTTCAAATCAAATTAAATTATTAAAATCTCACTAAAATCGCCAGACTAAATAAAATCAATCCCACCCAATTAAATCTTCAAATTCAAAATTATAATCAATTAACCAAACAACATCCAATTGTCATCGATAAGATATTCACAATAAATAATAAGAGTGAAAGTTTAGTCAGAACTCAAGAAACTAACCTTACGATGATGAAAGGTTATTTAATTAGGAAAAAAAAGTAGATGTCAATGCAATAGGATGATTTTAAATTAACACCAATAAATTCAACAGCTCTTAAATATCAATAGTCAGTTGATTTACCGAATCAGAAAAAATAGTAAAAGTATGAGTTTCGCTAGGTTCAGTACTACTTATTACAGAGCAAAAGTTGCAACTCTTTTACTAATCGCTTTAAATATCTGAATCCTAAGATTAGTAAGATGAATCACTCAAAATGTTGAAGTATATTGTAAAAATAGTTGAACAAAATAGCTTAAAGCTCTAATTAAAACAAAAAAAAAGGAAATTACTTAGTTTAGGTAACTCAAAAAATTGCATTTGCCTGTGTTCAATAGAAAAGAATCAAAAATTAGCTGGGTACTTGCAGATAACTATCAGCAGGGTCCTCCTGGAGGTAGCTGGTTCCCTTAAGAACTGGCCCCTTGGTGCTGCTTAGTACTGTTGGCAAATAGGCCTTCCAAGTAATCCAAAAAAACCGAAGCGAGAACTCAAAAGTCAAGTCTGAGCTGGTCGAAAAAGTCCGAATAATCGGAAAATCAGGGAAACGGCAACGTGCGTAAAAAGGCAAACTGATCTAAAAAAATAAGGTATGAAGTTTCAGGTCTCTTTGGGCAATTAAGTAGTCTTCCACGAGGGCTCGGTGAAGCCAGTACTTTTACGTGCGCTCCACGAATATAACGCCCTTCTGGGCAACTAAGTAGTACATTCTAAGATGGCTCCGTGAAGCAAGTACTTTTCCGCAAGCTTTACGATTTTAATACCTTCTGAAGCAAAAACTGTTTTTTTTTCAAGTTGAACTAACTAAGCAGCTAGCGATTTCGCGTTGTCTGACGTACGAAACTGAACTCCTTACGATACCGGGGAGGTCTTGTGATATATTTTAAAGTAATAGGTAAAACAGAAATGTATAAAAGCAGTTAGTAATGTGAATGTTAAGTAAGCACCTGTGTCTTTGTCGTGAATCCTTGTTACTATCATACGTTATGAGAGACCACTTAATTTCTGGAATCTTTCGTGATTTCCCGCAGCAACATGTAGTAAAACATGAGTATCTACACGACGAAATATCAAACAATCGGTGGAATGGTTTTCAAAACATCTAAATGGCACTACACTCGCAATACTTGGAGAAAAGGGTTCTTTGCTGTCATGACCATTCCAGGCGAACGCATCGGTTACATTTTACACTTGGCAGCTGATCAGCTGTTTCACGAATGTCTTTGGCAGATCCGAATATAGGACCACTACTTATCCACTCTAGTTTTAATTAAGTATTTTTTTGGCATTTTGATCACTGAAGTAAATACACTGCCAAGGTTTAGAAACTAAATTATTATTAAAATGCAAATTAAAACTTGTACGGATTAAATGACATGCTGTCTCTTTGACCTTGTTGTTGGCTTTGCTGACGTCTCACCTATATATTGTCGTATGGATATCCATAATCTTCGGGTCGTTTGGGGAGCGGTTAAAACTATTTTTAGGCATGCTAATTCCTTTGAGCAAGTGAGAAGATACCTAATCAAATTCTATCGCATAGAAAATACTGTGCGCACAGGACGTGAGTAAAGTTCCATCCTGTTCATACCATCAAAAATTGTTCGGTTCGTCAGAATCTTTTGGATTGGGGAATAATGTGACAAGGCATGGTACTAGATTATTTTCAAATATTTTTGTCAATAAAAAGCGGTCTGCCCAAATTCGACCATCGCTGGAGTACTGTTCGCATATTTGGGGCTCTGCTCCTAAACATACCCTGAGATTGCTAGATTCCATTCAAAGAAGAGCCATTTGTTTGATCGGTGACCATAGTCTGACAAACAACCTGGAAAGCCTTGAACATCGAAGGCAGGTTGGCGACTTCAGTCTATTTTACAAATATTTTCATGGCAAGTGTTCAACTGAGGTTGCCCGCTTGATACCACCCAGAGCGGTGCATGGTAGAAATACACGACGAGCCACTGCGGCCCACCAGTACGTGGTTCAGCTTAGTGTCCCTCGAACGACACTGTTTCAAAATTCTTTCATCTGGAGAACGTCATCACTCTGGAACGACCTCCCTGAGATCGTGTTCCCCAACGACTATAATCATCAAAGATTCAAGACCATCGTGAATCATTTCCTGCGCACACGCACCGCTCCCAGAGCGCCATAAAGGATTTATCCTGCAGTGCTGTGCCTTATCATAAAAAAAAAAAAAAAAAAATTGGTTTCTCGACAATGCCGCCCAAACAATAACAAACTCATATGTTAATCTTCTAAATATCGATTGACTAAATACATAGAATATGTTCACAATTTTATTGCAAAATTCAAAAATGAAACTAAAAATATCCATTTAAAAAAAATAACTTGTTTTTGGGTCGTCCCTTGTAAATGAAATTACCCTCAAAAATGCCGCAAGAGTAACGGCAGGACCTTTGTGACTTAGTGTCTATAATGATTACCCTTTATAACTTATATGTAATTTTTTATTGCATTATAAAATAAAACATTTCAATTGTGACTGAAAACTATTCTAAAAATTCTTTTAAAATTTATTTTCTGGCAAATGTTACGGGAAGAATGATGAAAATATAAAACAAAGTTTTTATTTTATATGCCAAAATACCTTTCTTTTTTCTTTTATTTTGTGAGGTTTCTTGAGTGTTTAAAAACAATATTAAATTCTGAAACTTTTACCGTATATAAACTTCTCCATAAAATGTAATTCAATTTAGCTTGGGTTCCCTTTATTTTTTCTTTACGCGTTTTATAGGAGTGTCTCATTTTAGACATACGCTATAGCGAAACACATTAACTGAAAATTATTATTGTTATCATTAGTGCAAAACATCTAATACAATCATGATCCAAAGTCCTAAACTTGGAGTTGAGCCGAAGATAATACCAACGTATACGAATTCAATTCAATTGTGCCTCCACCTTCAGTTTTGGAAGTTCAGTGGCATTATTTTGTTAATTATTAGGTATATTTATTCTGAAAACTTACTGGTTATAGATAGGGTAAGGGTTAAACATCCTGGGGTTTAATTAACCCTTACAGTCTGGCAACAATACCCTAAGGCTATATATGTTAAAGTTATATTGGCGTAAATAAATGTTTGCGTATTAGGGTACCTGTTTGAATAACGTGAATCGATATGAACAAAGTAAGGTGGGAACGGTAAAACGGACAACGTAATGAGAAAGAACAAAAGAGATTACAATAATAATAAAATATAATAATTAATTAATAATAATAATTATTAGGTATTTACAGTTTCATTTAGGTAGTCTAAGTCTAAGGAGAACAAACACTAAATAATTCACATGGCTACTGTTCACTAGCATGGCATTACTAATAATTTAGCAGCCAAAAAGCACGAGACATTAGGAATTCTACTCATATATTTATGGAATTTTAGGGCAACAAGTTTTTGTATTCTATTTGCGTTGTCTATTTGAATTTTCTGCTTAGAAGTCGGCAGTTTTTAGACCTATCTTATTTAGCCATAAGGTTAGTTCAGCTTAAGTAAAGCGATATTACGTTTGGGTACAAAGCCAATAAGGCTCTAGTAAGGCGAGCAAGAAAACGATTTCTTAGGGGCACCAATAAAACACTGGGCGAATATTCGAACACAAACGAGCAAAGAACTCTATCAATAATCTCTTGGAAAAGCTAACAGAAGAGTAAGCTAAGTAGTCCCGACCGAAAGTCAATAGGACATAATATCTTAACAAGACACTGCTAACTGAAAATTTGAGTTTGATAAAGCTGTCGGATGAAATTGTATGCAGGAGAATAAAGAGGCAACTAAACAAGTTATTGCTTAAGTGAGTTTTTTTGACGTAATGGACACCGTACATATGTACGATGTTATGGAGGCTAGTTGAAATTGAATTCAACAAACTAGCTCTTATATAGAGTTTAGTTTACACTCTGATATATGGCTTAAATTATAATATAACATAATATAATAATGAGAATAATAATAATACATCCTATTTATTTAAAATGTATGACAAAATAGTGTCAACAGAGAAAGAATTAGCCTGGTCTAAGAGAGAGCTAGCTCTTACTTATTATCAATGTATTTATAATAATCTTCTATATTATATGGCTCTATTTCCACGTTTGGCACAATGTTTACTAAAAAGTCATTAAATTTGTTTGCTGTTGTCTCTTGATCATCTTCAATCTTTATATCGTTTCCACTATCTTTTACGATTTTCCAGGCGCACTTACTTTTATTATCCGAGTTATTTAATATATTATAATAATTTCATCTCTTTGCTTGCTTTAATAACTAATTATTATATCGTCGCCTGAATGTAAGAACGAGGTAACTCAAAATTTTGCGGTTTTAGGTTATTCACTTTGTGACATAGTTGAAATCAAGTAGAGTTGGATACTAAAACTAGGTAAAGCCTGTCCAGAGATATAAGAAAGTTACACTTCGCCTTTGAATGGGATTATCCAAGGGTGACCATAAACAAACAATGAATGAATGAATAAATGCAGGTAAATTATGGTCAGTACTTAAAAATGTCTTAAAGTAAACTGCAAATCCGGAAGACGTAATTTTTTTATTAAAGTAATAGTGTGGTGATTTTAAACCGATTTTTACCAGATTCAAAATGAGAGGGTTAATCCCGTAAAACACATTATGTTCTAAAAACTGTACATATAGCCCCTCTAGTTAGGTTTAAGCTTAGTAATTATTCTTATTTCGTATGTAATACAGCGTTTGTTTAATCATGTGTGAGACGATATGAGTTCTTAAATCTACTATTTACATTTTTTATTAAATAAAGAACATCTAGTTGGCTTTAACACTAAAGGTACGTTTACATCTGATACTTATTGCATGATATTTCAGACACAAATTTTAAGTAATGTAAACGACCAAAAATTTATGTCTGAGATATATCTATTTGTCTCCGGCGATTTCTATCGACATTTCTGTACGACCAAATGTAAACAGTTGTGTGCGACAAGTTTCGACTCGCGTGACATAAATTGCGTTAGTTAAATAGTCGTCTCCGTTTGTAGAAGTGTCTGGTAATCGTTTCGTAGATAGTCTAGAAACGATGAGTGACAAAAAAGAATGGTTGAAAAGTAAAATTGACGAATTAATAATAATATACCACAATAAACCTGAACTCTGGGATGTGAAAAGCAAAATATACAGAGATAGGATTAAGAAACGGGATTAACTGAAATGGCAACGAAATTTAAGACGACAGTAGAGGAAATATCCAGAAAAACTCATAACCTACGAAATCAATTTAATAGCGAATTAAGAAAAGTAACAAAGAAAAAATCCGGACAGGGCACGGATGAATTGCATACTTCTAAATGGCGTTACTTTAAGTCTCTCTTGTTTCTACAAAATGGTTTGGTATGCAGGTCCGCAGTTGGAAATATAATAACGGTAAGAACAAAAAACGTAATATTCTATTACACTTTTTTTACATGCATTTGTATTGCCAAAGAACCTCCCCGCGGGGACTAACAAAATATTTTCGAAATTCTTCTCGAATTTCTCTTGCATTATTGGAATAATTCTACAATCTGCTACAAAAACATAGGGAACAGGCAATGTTTGTTCTGGCAAGATCGTTATTTCTAATCCATTTACCGCATTGTAAATAAAACGTGAAACTCCACTTGCTTTAAAAACTCCTCCGTCAGAAACTCTTCCATTGTAGCCAACTGTAGCGACAAGACATTTATATTCCGCATCAACAATTGCCATTAAAACAATACTATGGTATCCTTAATAATTAAAATAATAACTACCACTATGCTGGGGTGCTTGTGTTTGCCATCAATTGCACCCAAACACTTTGGAAAATTCCATTTCAATTCAAATTTTTCGCTAACCTTCTCCCATTCTTCTGGTGTAGTGGGTACCTACAATATAAGTTAGTATTATTAATATTATTGTTATTATTATCATTGTTATTTGTAGGATGGTGCGATCAAGGAAAGCGAAAATGATAGTGTAGCGCTAGTTGATACTGAAGAACTATCACTGGAGGAGGAGAATGAAGGAAATGTCGTAGAGAATTCGCAAATCATAAACCATGCAACTCCAATTATCCCCATAAAGAAACTGAAATGTAATGAGTCAAAACGAAATGATTTACTTATGCAAGAAGCTGAACAAGCTTGGAATGAAGAAGAAGATCAGTATGATATTTATGGCAAATATGTGCAATCTGAAATAAGAAACTTTTCTTCTGAATACTTACGTAAGAAAATTAAAAGAAAATTTCAACAGGTAATATTAGAAATATATGAGGAAGAAGAACAACTTTCCAGTGACGCTTCTAATATATACAGCAACCCTCGATCAGTAAATTCGCTTTCTGGCCCCCGGATAACTCTTCAAATATTTACAGCGATCCCAATTCAACAAGTTCATTTTCTGGTAACACGGATACTGCTTCAAATAATTACATCAAAGCCAGTTCAGCTGCAGAATACTTCGAGACGGAAACATAAAGCACCTACTTCAACATATAACATATAAAACTTACTTTAATGTAACAATTTAATAATATATATTGTCACTAAATTACCTATATGCCAAAAACTTAGCTTCATATAATCATCTTTCAGAACTCTAATTATTGCCCTACATACTTCAGGAATAATTAAACTTATTGTGCATTTTCGTATCCTAAATAAATATCTTAGGCTGGCATAAGAATCACCTACAAAAATTAAAACAAATATAAAATTAGCTACACAGGTTTTCATAGTTATTTAGATTTTTTGGACGCACTGTATATTATAATATACCTCCTTACCAGTGGCTAAAAACCTTAATGTTAGAGCAAGTCGCTCTTGTACATTGATAGCTCTTTTAAATTTGGTATCTTGTTTTGACACAAGGGGAACTAACTTATTGGCCAAGTTTTGAAAATCCGAAGGTTTCATTTGTAAAAAATTCGAGAATTGTGCTGGATCTTCAGCACTAAGTTCACGCATTAATTGGGTATAAGCACCTTGTTCATAACGTCGCAAAATCCAGTCGCGAACCCACACAGAACGTTTTTTTTTATTTTATTTTTGCAGTTTTAAAATAATCACACTTGCAGCGACTTTTCTATTTGATCCCTTCATCCTGTACGATACCTACCTAATGTAAACTGTTCGTACATTTATTGCATACCGAGAGGTGAATAGGAATATTTCTGTCTATAACTATCAAGAAATTTCTATATTAATGTAAACGGTCAGCGAGATTTAATGTCAGACATTAGACACTTATGTCCTGATAAATGTGTCAGATGTTAACGTACCTTAAGAAAAAAAAATATGTCTTGATGTAATTTACCAGATCCGGGTAATATTTTTTAGCCATCATCCCGAGCGACATATCCCAAAATAGCAATTTCAATATTCTCATTATTAACTCCAGGTTTATTTCTTTGCACTATTGCTTTAACGGATCCCCTATAACCTATAATTTGTTTAACAGCACATTGTGATAGCTTCTGTTTTTGCGGATATGGAATGGCAAATGTGTTAAGTAATTTCAGGTCTGTTGGAGATATATTTGGATGTATTAAAGTATCTTGTTGGTATCTTTTCTTTGTAAGAAGAAATATTTGTTAAGCTTGTCTAAAATTGTCAGAAATAGTACATAATCATTATATAACATCAGCTAGATCACACCATGACCGTTTCAATTTCAATTAATATTTTTCTCCGGCCCAGATACCAGAATGAACGAATTCGATAGAAGCAACGAAAAATATATAATTTACATCAAAGTGGCCATCATTCGCTGGAAAGGCAATGACTAATTTAGTAGCCTTCTGCAAGCAACACGAAAGTTCAGGAATCCGCCTGAAAGATTTATAACTTCTAAAATTGATGAACGAGGATTTGAAAGTGATAAATTTTTACACATCATTTCTATTTTGGGTCAGAGGCGTGTTAAGTGATTTGATGATTTTTTGTGTATTTTAGATGAGCGTCACATAGTTTTATTATTCCATGACGTATGTTTTAGCTTAACACCTGATCTCTGCTGGTCCCATCATTAAAACCGCATTGATTGTCCTACCAGAGGCATTAGCTTAAATGAGTGTTTGTGTTAAGTTGTACATAAGAAACCAACGCGACAGCCGATAAGGGAAAACTCACACATGAACTAACAGGCAGGAGGCAGGCATCTCAATGTAACAGTAATTGCAATTATAAGGTATACCTATTTAAAACGTTTGTTGCTTTAAAAAACATAATATGCCATCGCTCATGTAGTGATTGCTTACCCAAGCATAAGACAAATAGTTCGTATCAACATGGGTCCGGGGTACAGGGTGTTGACAATTTAAAGGTATTCCTTAATATCTTTGAGACCACTTTAATCATCATTTTTAATTTTAGTAGATACAAAGTAGGCATAAAACACATTTTTTTATAAAAAATATTTGCTCTACTTTTACCAGTGGCGTCCGCGCCTACATGTATTTTGATATTTTTAAGGAGCAAAATGATACGCCACTGTTTTTTTTTTTTCAAAATAAATATCATTTTCAAAATTGCACTTAAAATCACTTAATAGACACTTTGCTTTAGATATTAAACTGCCTAAATAACTTTGCTACTAAAAAGAGAAAAGGCAGTGGCGTACATATTTCTCGTGCTCCTTAAAAATTGTGACACCAACAATTAATTGTCTTATTTTTGGGTAAAGAATCACCACAGGAGCGATGACACACGTTTTATGAAACACGCTGTATAATATGTAACTCTAATTTCATAAAATGGGGTAAGCGCCAACCAATATAATAAATGCAATTTATATATTATGGCATCAATTAGTATTGAAAATTACTTCTGCAAATTTATATTCACTACCAGCGTCACGTAATCGAGCTGGAAAAATGGCTTTCGGCTTGGAAGATTCGCCTGAATCCCGCCAAGACAAAAGTCATCTTTTTTCAAAGAGCACCGTGCGCAGGCCTGAAACAAGGCTTCGGGTTAATGGAGTCCAAGTGAACTGGTGCCAGGAGGTGAAATACCTGGGACTTATATTTAGCCAAAAGCTTAACTGGAGGCTCAATTCAATTAATAGAGTAAAGCTTGCATTGCGTCAATCAGGCTCTATCTACCCCCTGCTTCATAGGCGGAGTAGACTTTCAAATAGGACCAAGGTCAACCTCTACAAGCTATTGGTCAGGCCGGTTCTCACTTATGGTGCACCTTCGTGGTGTAACATAAGCAAGACGGAGCTTAATAAGTTCCAGGTAATTCAAAACAAGATGTTAAAAACTATCGCGGACGTACCTAGATATACATCCAACAGAGTAGGTACTTCACCGTGACTTTCAAATGCAGACGATAAACGAGATTTTCTTGAAAATTATTAAAGACTATTACCGACGCACAAACGTATCAACAAACCCACCAACTATATGAGGAACTATATGTATGATATATAATAGAAAAAGGCGCCAAAACTTTGCAGACAAAAACTTTTAAAAGAAAACGCACGAACCAAAATTAATTAAGGCAAAAGCCGATATCAAAATTTCTATAAACGACAATACCTAAACCATACGCAATAAGTAACAGATGCCAAAGTATGAAATCCTGACGTAAAAATACCTTCAAGAACCCGAAAGAAAAAAAAGACTACCCTAAACAATTGTTTTTATAAACGCACATTTAAATTCGTATCCGAAAAACTCTTGGTAAAGAACTTGTTTACCTAGTTTGTCAAGGTTTATTACACACCATTATAATAATATAGTCCATGTAATATTGTTAAAATATACCTTCAGTTGATATAGGTACACAGAGAATAATTTAGTAACAGCTTAATGAAAATTTGACCACAAATTTTATTTATTATGTAAGAACTCTCTTTCCGTCAAAAACAACAAAATTATTTATTTAAAATATCATTAGGAAAAATAGGCTTGACCACCTGTAACCAATCTCAATATGGTTTATTTAAGCATGTTTGTACTGATCAATACGTTGCTGATCTAACGATAAGATATTATTTATATCCCCGTCATAATATTTAAAGATGGCGGCAAAGCAAAAACGGAATGGCAAATTTTAAAATTAAAATTGCGGGCAGTAATTTTGACGTAATTTAATTTTTTGTCCATTGTGATTATGATCTGAAATAAATATATTTATTATTATTATCTTTCAACATATTGGCACTAATATGACATTAAAAAAAATTATATTATTTACATCAAGAGATATTGTGGTTCGGAACCTACGATAAACTGTAGATCCCGTCTGGCTGGCATTACCCAGATGTTAAAATCGGCTCGGCAAATAGGATCTAAGCTGGCCTACTTGCTTGGCGTCAAGCCTCCCGGCCACTACTACTACTACTACTATTACTACATTAGGAGAAAAGAATCAACCGTCAAATTGTACGTTAACAAAAATCCACTAAAGAGTTTATTCCGACAATTTGACTTTAGACGGACAATAACTAAAATTATTTGGATAATCTTTTAAACATAAAATTGGAATAAACAATTATACAATGAGCTTAAAGGTTGGAATAAATTCATCTAAGTTTTTTTTTTGAAATTTTTGGGAATTAATGATCTTTTTAAAATGACAACATTTACATTGCAAACCAAAAAGGTGACAAATTTCTCTATGCAAAAAATAACGAAACCTGTTTTAGCTTAATGATAGTTTTCTAGACTAAAGAGCGGTAGGCTCGAACCCTGCTTTTTACTGTTTTTTTTTTTAGTTATTTTTTACTAAGCTTAATTGCATGACCTGATGTCATTTTAAAAGTTAAAGTCTTAAAATGTTTTATCCATTTGGTCCAAAAACGTTACATTGGTTTTCTTTTATTTTTTAAATTTATTATGATGCTTGAAAAAGTAAAAGCTCTAAAAGTAACCATTAATCTCTCGGAGCTCCTTATGTGTTTCATCCAGTATACAGCCTTGGCTAACACCTTAACAGTGCAAGCTTTTGGGCTCATCAAATGATGTTCGCTTTCTACTCCCAGTAATATAATATAGTTTTAAATTAATTTATTTTTTTTAGAAAACTTAAACTTAATTTAGACATAGGCTATGATTCATGAAATACTGAAATACGCTCAAATTTTACGTAGAATCCGAAAATAAAATACAAAATGGGGGGACTCAGTTAAAAAAATTGAAATGTCACTTGAAATATTTGTTTGAGTCACCCGGTATGAATTGAAACTAGTTTAAAAAATGCTAATCTAAAAATAAAAACGGATGGTCTTAAACGCATTTTCAAAAAAAAATAGCGAATTTTAAATGAATAAATAAGAAATTACGGCTCAACTGCTAAATCGATAAATTATCCAATTTCACTTCACATTTGTTGGTTCTTTCTGAAACTAAATAAGAAAATTAAGTTCTATGAAAAGAAAATCAATTATTCAATGCGTCGCTTAAAAATAAATAAAGGTTGAGCTACAGGTAAGCCAATAATAAACCCAAGGAAATATTTTAAGATTAGGAGAAACAAAATATATGCTTTGATTCAGACATATCTTAATACCAAAAATTTAAAATGGCATTTCTGGATTCATCTAAAATGACTAAGGAACAAAGACTACAAAAAGTATTGACATAACTAATATACCCGAAACGCATAGGTAAAAAAAGCTGAAATCGACATTTATTTTTCTTTGTTTTACCAAACTTCCTTCTTGTAAGATATTTAGGGAGTTTTCTGTCACAGTTTAATTAAGTTGTATAAGTCTTCGAACACAATAGTAAGCCAATGTGATAAACATTTTTTCCAAGTTTATTTTCTAATAAAGAAGCTAACTAAGTATTCTTGTGATTTTTACAAATTCTTCTGTCAAACTGTGTTTTTGCGGTGGGAGCAAGTTGTTAGAAATATATGTACATTATTAAAATCCGGGTCACAGAATTATTCTACGTGTCTAAGATTAACACAATTCGTGACCCCGTTGACCTGAAGCAATATAATTGAGACTGACGACCAGTCCTGTTTAGAGCAATAGCACAGTGTGTGAGACGAAAGATTGCATTGTCAAATTGTCAAATTTGTCATAGTTCTCTTTAGTTTTTTTTTTTTTTTTAATTTGACGCTTCTTAGGTTAGTTAGACTTTCTTAAAGTAATCAAAAAGGTTAAAGCTAATCTTAATTAGACAATCCAAACCACCTGATATTTGCCCTCCACGGCTCACGATTCGTCGACTTCCGTAATTAATAAAAATACCATTTCAATATCTGCTATTTCTGTTTGAAAATTATATAAGTGGTATGATTTGTTAACGCAGTTCCTACGCTAGCATTCTATTGGGCGAACTATATGGTCAGATGGTATCGCGCGGCGGTAGAGAGACGGGACGGCACGGCGCAACGGTCAAAATTTAGGTAGGGTTCCACGATGGCTCCGTGAAGCAAGGGCTTTTACGTGCGGTCCACGAGATTAAGTCCCTATTGAGCAATTAAGTAGTGCATTCCAAGATGGCTCCGTGAAGCAAGTGCTTCTACATACGGTTCACGATTTTGGGGCTTTACTGGCTAATTTTTTCTTTTATCTGACGTACAATATTGCACTTCCTACGATACTGGGGCGTCTTTGTGATGTATTTTCAAGTGATAGTTGGGTAAAAAATGTAAAAAAGCAGTCAGTAATATGAACGTTCAGTGTCGACCAGTGTCTTTGTCATTGTTTTAATTGAAGGTAGCAGAAAATTAACGAACCAGTGAGCAATCCTATAGGCCACGCAGTAAAAATTAATGTAACCACTAGGGTATTCACCCAGTGCGCCATCAAACACTCATAAAATAACAAACACCAAAATTATATATAATAAATACTTTGGATTGCCCTAATAGAATTTTGTATATGGAGCTAGTGCCATAGTCTAATGATCTAATAACGATAGATTGCGCCCCTCATCTTGGTTTGCCTTACGCTGTTAAAAGTATTAACATGAATGACATGATGTGGGAAATTTAAAACATTGTTTAAAGTCATATAAAAAACTTTCAATATGGCAACGCAGCAGTAAGAGATCGACTCGGCAATACTCGGCATGACGATGTTTTATTCATATTTGACAGCGTTTTCCGTTTTTATGTTGATTTTTCTGGAGTTTCAAGTGTTTACTCGTTTTGTCAAATTATTGCTGTGCTTTTAGTGTTTTATGATATTCTTATTTGAATACTAATTAAAACGAGTCGCAAGTGTCAAGTATGTATTTTTCCTATGCTCTATTCGTATCATTACCTACTGTATCCCATATAATTTTAGTACCAAAATCGCCAGTTTGTTCCAAAACTGTTACACGGGGTGTTTCATTAATATTGCAAAAATATCTGGATTAATTTCCCTGCTTAAAAATATGAAAAAAAGTTCCTATATACCTGTGTCCGGATATGTTTCGTTTCGGAGATCCAGGTTGTTAAATTTTTTTTCTTATTTTTGTTTTCTCTAGATAGTTTTTGCAATAATGTCGATATTTGAACTAAAACTCGTATCTAGGAGTCAGAACTTCTTTATACGTACTTGTATTACTTCTAAGCAAAAGAATATAATTCTCTGAAAAAGGCATACTTGGTAGTAACTACGAGCAACCGTTCTGGTGAAAAAGAATAGAAACAAAATAAATGACATTTATTTGCATATCGCTATGACCATATCAGAGTTTGATCTAATTGCATTTATCGCCTAAATAAAGCCGATATTAAAAAATTATCAAAAGGTACTATGCATTAGCCGTTAAACTGCTTACATAACAATGTTATCGAAAGAGAAAAAGGCAGTGGCGTACATATTTTCTGTTCCGGTTAAAAATTGTAACACCCAAAACAAAGCATTCCAGGACATAGGTCCATAGGAACTTTTGTATGTATATGTACACCGAAGTATTAGTAGAAGAACTTGCCCTTTCCTGATTTTGAGCCCGAACTTGCCACATGTTCGTTACTCGTTATTGCGAGGAGTTCAAGAGTCATACACAGAACTGTAGTCCGAAGCACGAGGCTTGCTTTAAGAAAATAATGCGCATATAAAAGTGCAATATGTCGATAAAGAGAATCTAAATATTTATTATACAGGGTGTCCCAGCCGAGAGTGACCCATTTTAAATGCTTATAACTTTTATACCAGTCATGTTAGCCACCTGCGGTTTACGCCATTCCTTTTCTCTTGGCCTAAAGTTTTTTCTAGTTGGTACCAAATTTTGTCTACAATTATACAGTGGGAGTAAAAAAATTGCCTTTTTTCGACATTAAAATTTTCAACTATTTTTAATGGAACACCCTGTATATTGCAACGCCATAATTAGGAGTCGTGTCCAAGGTATCCATATACCAATAAACATCGGACTTATAACTTGAAGTTTTAGCAGCAAAAAATTAAAATAGTAGTTTGGGTATTTTAGCAAACGTATTTTTTATTATCATATTTACAACTATACAGGATCTTAGACGTGGTGGATGAGTCATGCGATGCCTGTCATTAATAAAGAAATAAATATAAATCTAAAAAAACTGCTGTTACAGCAAAAAATTAAAATACAAATCGAGCTATATTTTTTTAAAACTAAAATAGTTATAGGTACTTATCATCTACCTTTGTACTAGGTATCCATAGTAAACAATTGTCACTGTCAGAGTAAAATATCAAATTAAGTTAACAAAAAAACATAAATTTTAAAGAAAATGATTTATTCATTAGTTGAAAAAGCAAAAACAGTAATCTTTTATACCGAAACCCGATCAATAATAACGACACAAAGAAGATTTAGAACTAGATTCCAGAAAAATCCGCCAAGCAAAAACGTTATTAAAAAATGGCATAAAAATTTTTCAATACATGGATACTTGGAGGTCAAGAGACCAAAAAGGAATTTGTTTAATCCTGAATATTTAGACAGACTTTTAGCGGTCCATGAGATTATTGCAATTAATAATCAGAAAATATCTCTTAGGAAAATGGCGGCTGCATTAAATTTATCTAAAAGTGAGTGCGAGAGATGTGTTAAATGTTTAAAATTATTCCCTTATAAGGGTGGTTCTATACAAATAGGGTCATATTCAAAGCATAAGTGTGTTGTTAGTTTTTTTTGTTAAATGTCTTTAAAATTACTCTTATACAACAAAGGTTCAAGTATAGATTTACTTTCCAAAAGGGCCAGTAAAATTTCCTACAATTTTCAGAGATTTAGCCACTTTTTACAAAGAACGCATCAGGGGACTGACTAAATTGACAGGGGACTAAATAAAAAGATTGTTTACTTGCGAAACTCTTTTGGACTTGTTTAGAGTTAACCCAAATACGCTGTTAATTATGTCTGATGAGGCGAGTTTCCAGATAGATGGTAGATGTAACAAGCACAATTGTAGGATTTGGGCATCAGAGAATCCAAGAGCATTTAACGAGTTCCAGCGAGATACTCCAAAGGTAACAGTTTGGTGCGCCATCTCTGCTGAAAAAATATATGGACCATTTTTTTTCAATGAGCCAACGATAACAGGAACTGTATATACTGATATGTTGGAAAATTTCTTTTATCCACAGTTAATACAGGAGGGTATCTTGGATGAGGTCTACTTTCAGCAAGATGGTGCTCCACCTCATTATTCTTTAATAGCAAGAGCATCACTAGATATGACATTTGGGGCAAAATGGATAGGAAGAGCTGGCCCTATAGAATGGGCACCGTACTCTCCTGACTTGACAGTTCCAGACTTTTTTCTCTGGGGTTATGTCAAGGATACAACCCCCTTCCACATAATTTGGATGATCTTAAGCGGAATATTCGTGCAGTAATTGAAGCAATTCCCCAAGATATGTTACACAATTCATTCAACCATTTAATGGTCCTACTTCATAAATGCGTAGAACAGAACGGTCAACATATACAGCACTTTTTTTAGATTTATATTTATTTCTTTATTAATGTATAGTTATAAATATGCTAATAAAAAATACGTTTGCTAAAATACCCAAACTACTATTTTAATTTTTTGCTGCTAAAACTTCAAGTTATAAGTCCGATGTTTATTGGTATATGGATACCTTGGACACGACTCCTAATTATGGCGTTGCAATATACAGGGTGTTCCATTAAAAATAGTTGAAAATTTTAATGTCGAAAAAAGGCAATTTTTTTACTCCCACTGTATAATTGTAGACAAAATTTGGTACCAACTAGAAAAAACTTTAGGCCAAGAGAAAAGGAATGGCGTAAACCGCAGGTGGCTAACACAACTGGTATAAAAGTTATGAGCATTTACAATGGGTCACTCTCGGCTGGGACTCCCTGTATTACACAAGGTTTAAAATTATTACTATATACAATGTAAGAATATTCTAATATAGGTATATTACAAAATTATGTAAATTTTTATCAGATCAATATATTATTTAATTAAGAAATAATTATGATGATCTGTAGAGTATCCAAATCTTGCAACAGGTCAACGCGACGAGCCTAAGACAATTGACCATAAAAAGGAAATTTAATTGACACAGGTTCCACATAGCCAAAAAATATTTGGTGCGCTGTGCATCTGAGAAGCGTCTGGCATCTAGGCGTGTGCTGATTGTTCGTCATTAGCCCAGCATTGAAAATGCGATTTTTAAGATGAACGTGTACACGCGTTACGCAGTGTAATTATTTTCATGTGTATAAATTTAGAGACTTCTCAAGCGAGCTGTAGCGTTTAGATATTTTTATTATCATATAATTTTGTATTTTCTTTTAATAAAGCCTAAGGTTATAATAAAAAAAAAATCATATTCAGATAAGTTGTATGCAAGTATCTGATAACGCTGCGTAAAACTCCATATTTATGGTTTTTATTTCCCCTTTCTCTTCATACGTCGTAGTGCGAGCATTGTGCGGCGAACTACAGATAATAATAAAGCAACTTTTTCTAGCTTCATGACTTTTTATATCCATTGGTTTGCAGCAAAGCTAACCTTATCTAAATAGGTAGTATGAATTTATTTTTCCCTTTGTAAAATAATGGGGTCATTTGATCAAATCTCAAATTACACCATTTACCTAATTTTTGTAAAGAAATTATAAGGTATGGTTAGCCCTGAAGATTTGAAGTCAATCCGATAAGTAGTTTTCGAAATATACGAGGTCAAAATCAAATAAAATTCTCGCGAGGCGGTGACGTCATTATCTCCCACAGTTCGTTCGCTTTCAACTTGTACAACGGTCTTTCTGTGCATATGCAAGGGAGATGCCAATACTGTTACGCACCGCGGTAGCGAGCACGACTCGATTTGCTATAAGAGATAGTGACGTCACACAAGGGTTTTCGCGAGTCGATGTTCGTAAATTATTTTAAAGGCTTTAGAGGCGTCAAAAAGTTAAAAATTTTTGTAGTACAAACTAAAATTACTAAATCTTTCAGAAAATGAAATAAGAAAATGCTAAATGACCCCATTGTCCTGTATTATTATAAACCGAGTTATAAACTAGTAATAAGATATTTTTAATTATCTATCTTATTGGTAACAGTAGTAGGCCATGGTCAATTTATTTGAAACAAATACAAAATATTGATATTAACAATTATATTAAAGATTAAATATTTCAAAAATCAATTTCAATGTTTCCCTTCATTCTCATTTGTGTATCAACATTTATTATTATTATTATAAACAGCAGTATTTCGGAGTTTTGTGAGGCAATGGATAGGCTACTAAAGTCTAGATGATATACAATTATTTTTAATGCAATTATAGAAGAGTATCAGAAATTTGCCAATATTGCATTCACAAAAATTACCATTTTGAAAGCCACCTTTAATTATCTCTGGGCTATTTTAAGTTTTAGGGTCAAAGTGTTTTTTTTTTTGTTTTCCCTACTTTCGTCATATGTAACGGGCCGGCATTAAATTACAGGAGCCGACGCCGGGCAGCATTAAAAGCCTCTTTAGTTTACGGACCATGTATACTAACAATTAGAAATCTACAGGTTAGTTGCTTCCTTTCCTCCGGCGTCTGAGGATGGATCCCGCAGAAGAAAGCACCATGAGCTGTCGAGAGCCCCTGAAAGTTGGAAAACGTTTCAACGACTATGTGTATATTTTTTACGTTTTCGACGTCTCAGCTGTATCAATACAGTAGAAGATGTCCTAACCATTGGGATTGAAAATTTAGCATTCAAACCAGAGTTTAAAAATACACTGTCCGCAAAATCGTTTTTCACGGATTATTGTAGTTCGCTCATTCAATAACAGCTTTATGAGCCCATTAAATCGTCAGTAAGTTTGCCTAGACATAAACGTTTTTAGTGAAGTCTGGTACTACAAAGATAACAAACCGTTTTCTCGGTTCAAAAGCAGAACTATTCCTGGACGTTCCTATTTCTTGGAAAAGCGATTGAAAAGAATGTTGGTTAATATCAAAACGTAGAAAAAAAAAACATTTTTCTAGAAAAGCGTACTTTTTCAGTAGGTAAAGTTAATTTGGAAAACCAGAATAAATGTTTTGTACTTTAATTGTCTCATAAAACAACCATAAATATGTAATTCAATTAGTAATCTGACATTCATTTTCATAAATAATCAGCGTTGCGTGTCCTAATAAATAACTTATATTTAGGGAATAAATCAAACAGGTGTCAGCAAATATTGTTACCACAAATATCAAGAAAAAATAGATAGGCTCTTTTATGGCTCTTACTAACCTGAACTAACCAGAAAATAAGTTCGGGGGGGCTAGAAACAAAGTAGCGGCGCAGGCGAAAAATTTTTGGGTGCCACGCCCTTTTTTGAATGATGATGCTTAGTTTTCAAGTAAGAAAATTAAAAAACAACAACAGAAAATTACAAAAGCAGCCAGATTCGTTGCAATTTTTGTGTAATTTTACCTATCTTAAGTAGTGATGAGTTTATTTTTCTTGTAAATAGGTAGTTAGACGACCCGAGCTACGCTCGCTCGGGGGAAGAGGCCCCCCCCCCATTGGTTGCGCCACTGCACATCACCTATCAAACAATAATATGTAACAAGTTTAATCGGCGACAAGCCATGACGTATGGTAGCAGTTGTACCTTGTACCTATAGTTTCTCTGCTTTCTTAATCTTTTTGCTTTTCGCTTATTTCAAATTCTAAATTCATGGGGGGGGGGGGGGTAATTACAATATTACCCCCCCGTAAAACCACCCTAGGTATGATGTTAGTGTCATTTCATTTTGTGAGAAGCGAGATTGGATAACGATTTTATCTAAAAACACTATTAATCCATACACTAAAATGAACAAAAAAATTAATACCTATTTTATCAAATATAAAATTAAAGTCAAAAAAATTCAAAATCAAATGATTACCTTATTTTTTTATTGTTAGTTACATGACAACTAATGTGTATTGTTGTTAGTAACGGAAAAACTTGGTGTCAAGAACTTGTAAAGAGCGTTCTTTTTTGAATTTATGAGATTTGGGATTATCTGGAAGAAAACAATCCAAATGTGGAAATAGATAAAGCAGCTAGTAGAACCACCTTTAAGTTATTGCCAAAAGAGTCAAAGGATTAGTACGAAATTGAATATAGAAAATTTCGATTTCTATAACGATTTCTCGAAAATACAATAAACATAATTATATTTCTCGCAAATTTCGAGAAGAAATCTAAGGTCTGTAAGTTTTCATCTCTTTAGTCTTACTATTCGATGATTAAAGTAATGTTGAAATTAAATTGCAATATAGATATTGGTAAATATTATAAACTTGTCGCGTTTTTGAAGTGAAAAAGAAAAACTGTCAACCTAAAAAATCTTCTTTGGGATCTTCTGTAGCTTCTAAGTCAGGCAGTTCCGTTAACTTCTTTTATTCCTTGATGCTTGTGTCGACCAATCTTCTTATCATTATTTGGTTTGGGCAGAGCCCTAAGTTGCTTAATATGTCGTGTATAGTTCTGGAGAGCAGGGCTTGTCGAGGCCACCAGCATGAGTGCCTTTCTACAATAGCTGGGGGCAGCCAATTCTTCGGAAACTTGTAGTTGGAGCCTGGCGGGGATTATACGTGAGTTTGTCGATTTGTAGCGAGGTTCGTCCGTCTGTAGTAATCGGTTATAATTTTGTCACAATATTGAATTAATGTTGGTATGTCAAAGTCCCTGTGAAGTACCCTGGTTGCAGCATACCTTGGGGCATCCGCAATGATATTTAAGGCCCTATTCTGCAGTACCTGGAATTTTTTCTTCTCTGTTCTGCTTATTGTGCATCATGTTGGTACACCATAAGTCAGGATCGACCTGACCAAGGCTTTGTACAAATTATCTTTGGCTCTACAACCAGTCTTACTTTTCTTGTGAAGCAAGCAGTGAACTGAACATAGCTGTTTGGCATCCTTCTTTCTTCTAAGTTCGAAGTTTTAGCTCCAATTTAACCTCGCGTCAAAAACCGGTCCTAAGTACTTGACTGTATCCAATTGACCTGAATGCCGTTTACCGATAACCTGGTCTCAGGTCTTCTCACTCTGCCCTTCGAGTAGAAAATCGCCTTCGTACCTAAAATGTCTTTGATTTTGACGAGAGAACAAATTGAGCAGTTCCTGAAGAATTCATCACACGATAATAAATCATACCTCATGATGAAAGTAGCCACCCACTATACTGGTGCCTGTCGCAGACAAGAGCTATGCCAGTTGACAATCGACAACATCGAGGATTTGGATACTATATTAGTAGTGAACATTCCAGGTATAAAAATTTAGGTTCCGCGAAGTTTCACTGTAGTTGAGCCATTTCAAACTTGTACAGAAAGTATAGAGCTTTTCAGCCAGCAGAATAATTATTAAATGTGCTAAAAATACAGTTGGTATCAATAGTTGCACATAACCGAAGCTTTACACTGGTCACTGTTTCTGTCGGCCTTCGGCCAGTTTACTGGCAGACTCTAGTGCGAGCCTAAAAACTATCAAAATACACGATGGATGAAAGTCCTCAATAGTGGCAGAGGGATATATGTATTAGTACTATATGGCGCCTTGCCCATTTAACCAATGTAAACGTAGTGAAGACGAGGTTCCTTGTTCCGTCAGAGTCATTTCGCGCAGTGCGGATGCGCGAGAAAAAGAAAATAGCCTTTTGTTTTAACGGAAAAAATGTCAAAATCACATTTGACTTTGACAACTGGACCGAAATTTGTAAACAAACATTAATAGTATATTAAAATACAAGTACGGTAGGTACGTCTTTACCGCATGTGCGTTATGATTAACAAAACGAGCCGAAGGCGAGTTTGGTAAGTCACGCAAATGCGGTAAAGACACCCACCGTAAGTGTATTGTACGATATTTTATCTACAAGCATATTTTAGGGCACCAATATTAAAAACTCTAAAAGAGCAGTATTTTAATTTACCCCGTAGGTGCCTTGTAAGTCGTTATCAACAATGCATTAACATCAGGTTGCTAGGGAAATTATAAAAATTTAATAGTTGGCTTTTATATGACAGATGTAAAACTACACTTGAATAATAATATAAAAACTTGTTTTTATAGTATGTAATTACTTACAGCACTAGTGCGGTTAGTAGTTACTTACCGCACGCTTGTAGATAAAGTTCTTGATTTGTTTAAGATTTTGTATATTATTTCGATTAAGAAAAGAAAAGGAACGCAGGTAAACATAATAATAAAACTTTTATTAGATATTTTACAATTATTCTTAGAGTTTAACAAGTAAAATAATAGGTTTTTGTAGGATTCTTTGAAGTGAATGCAATTTTCGGTAAAAATAGGTAGGTACCTAAGTATATCATCAGCAGCAAAGGAAAATAATCTTTAGAAAATGAACTACCTAGTTATTGTTCGCTCACGAAATTAACGTAGGTAAGTTAAAAGGAAGAAACATCCGGTCTAGGTACATACCTGTAGAACGATAAATCTTTGTTTAAGATTTTACGCCTGTTTAAAATAATATAAAATATTCTGTTCTGCCTCGGCATCGTCACAAAATTATCACACTTCACACATACAACCAAAATTTGCAGAAAAGTAAAGATAAACAGCACACAAAAGCCGTTAATAATACCAAATCAACTCGATGGAGCGAACTGTCAAACAAATTAACATTTGCTAAAGATTTCGAGGTTATGTCGAGTAAAAATGAGACGTTGTCACGTTGTCACTATCCAGTTATATAAAATTATTATTTAACGCGTTTTAGTTTAGAAATGGAAATAAATAATTTGAAAGCACTTGGAAGTACAGACTTAATGCTTATTTTACTATTTTTTAGCAAGATTTATGGTAATTTTATCATTGCTCTAATTTTCTAATGCTCACTCTTCTTTCCTATTCTAAAGAAATAAAAGTACATTTGGCAATACTCTTACGGCGCATGCGCGCAAGGCGAAATGACCCTGGATCTTTTATCTCTGTTGTTGCTTCAAGATATTCAGGGTAATAGCCATATAGTACCAATACATATATGGAGGGATATATTGAAAACTCGCTAGAAGATGAGAAGTCGTTGCAGTTGCTTGATCGACGCATCACCTTTGTACCTAGCAAGGCTCTTTCCATAGAGCGTTATACTATCTATGTTTCTTTTAGTGTATACCCATGTATATGTCACTACAGAAAGAACACTTACTTTTTGGGTATGGCGGACTATTTTCTTGTTTTCGAGAGTTCTATTTATTGTTCCCAATATCCGTTTCCGCTCTATGGTTGTTTTTATCTGGTTTGCAAATTTGTCCTGAATAAATGTATTGCTTTACCTATTTAAGTTTTTTATTTTCTCTTTTTATTTCCTTGTTCTTTTCTGCATTTGTCATTGTTTTTGCTTTCTTCAGATTTATTTTCAAGTCTATTTTTCGTGATTCATCTTTTAGGGTTAGAAGCATACTGATCTTTGATGTTGTCAGCTTATTAAGAACATCATCATCTGCACAGCTCACATGCTTTAGACGTTCGGCATTATTGCGTATTTGCAAAGAGTAGTCAAATAACGATGTCCTACTTTTTTATTTTAAATTGAACAAAGTATATGGGTAAAAGTTATTACAGTATTTCTTGAGTAATTTTTAAGTGCAATATGAGATAGGATGGTGAGCAAATGACCGCCAAAGCTTCGTCTAGAAGAGCATATTCGAGAGGTATAGTTCTTTATAAGGGTCTCACATAGAGCCGGTTGAATTTAAAACATTTTTTGTTTCTTTCAATATTCAATAAGAGATAAAGAAATAATACTATGGTAGTAAATCGCAGAGCCGTATTGGCTAGCTGATATCACCACCATGCGAAATTACGAAACCTTAAAACCTATTATTTAATATAACGAGTGTTTCACGCGCAGTATATCACGTGGCGCCATCTTGATGAAACTAAAAGTCTCTAGGGTTCATGCCGTAATATAGTCTAGACTAAAAATATTCGGTTATCTGGGGTAATGGCAATAGATATCAATCTTTGTTTCTCAATGGTTGTTTCGTCGTTGGTAAGCCTCTTTTTTAGGGTAGGCGCACAGATTGTTCTTCATACATTTGATTCATCTTTCTTCTTAATAAATCCGAATCATTCTTGTCAATACTTCTAAATGTGCTACAGTGGCTTCTTTCTGGGAATGATGGATTTCACTACTATATTCTTTACCGAAGATAAAGAAGTACTTGTTAAAGCAGACGTCTCGGCTAAAGCATTACTTGGATTAAAATATCTATTCAGCAAAGATTGGTTTACATTTTTAATTATTTTTTAGTATCGAAAGATAAATGCTTTCTTCTGAAAGTGACACTACAAGATGCCTAACTCTCAGCACAAACGCATGGTTACCATATTCTAATTCTAATACAACAAAAAAATCACGCGCCGGTAAGCCAAACAATAATTAATATAACAAAATTCACTCCTCGGATAACCAATTGGAACTAAAATTGATTTGTGATGGACTACATGCTTGGTGAAATGGATATTCCATGGTAGAGGAAATTAAAGTCTTACTTGCTATATTTCACAATTTCAGTTTCCTGACACGTGTTTCAACCCTTGCGGACAAGCACGTATCCAGGGGGGGCCCCGGGCCCCCCCCCCCCCGAAATCCCGAAATTTAAAAATAATGATTTAAGTTTTAATGTGTGATTCGCTTCGCTTTGAATTAATTAAAATAAGTCCACATTTTTGAATGATCTTCGTCCTTGAGCCCCCTCCGAAACGAATTTCTGGGTACGGGCCTGCCTTGCGGATCATTATCAAAGGAATATAAGACAATACTAAATTCTACATGCCATTAAAATAAAATTAGGAAGATGAAGTGAATTTGATTATTAACAACATTACATCGATTTTTTTAAGGCTTTTTGATTGCTAATGTTTCTATCTAATAGGTTGAGTTTTCTACCCTTGTGTTGAGTATATATCGGTTTTATTTTGTTGGATATTGAGTGGTTATTTATTATACAGTGATCCGCTATTCCTGTTTTATTTTGTTTTTTTCAAATGGATGTTTTATGTTCTTTACGCCTAGTTTTAAAGTTTCTACCTGTTTGACCTATAGGTATAAATTGCATCACAGTCATCACATTGTATTTGGTAGACCCCGCTATGTGTTAATTTGTCTTTATTTTCAATTTCTGAATTAGCAATGTATTTACCTTGGTTATTTTTATTGATTTGTATGGGGATATATTTATGGTTTTTGAGTTTTTTGGAGATTTATTGACTTGTGTGACCTGTATATCTGATTGAACTGTATTTCGTGTTTGATGGAAGGGGACACATATACAGGTCACACATTAGAAACATTAGCATTGTTTTTAATTTTGGTAATTGATGTTGGAAAATATTCACCGATACTCTACAACATCCCAAATTCTACAAGCTAAGGAAACTTTGATCATGATATTTCTCGACTCGAAAAGTAATGCTTTTCGAATATTAAATTTCTTTGAGTGTAACTATACAAATAACTGGAAACCCCAATACACGATTTTTGATTCGAACTTATTCGACTTCTATAGCTTTTTAACTCCGTTATACTGACCTTTATATTCAACACACGTTTAAAGCCCATTCAAAAAAAAAAACTTATCTGTAAAATCCTTTTATATGTGGCGCCCATCCCGAAGAGACAGGGCCTAAAACTTTTTCAATTTTATCAAATCACTCCGTTGAGGCTTTTCAGTCTGATGGAAAACTTAACAAAAAACGAGAAATAAAATATTCCTGTAAATTGTGATCGAATAGCTCTCAAACAATACCATAAAATAAAATCGACTTTCAATTGATCTCCTTTACCGCTGTGAAGTCGAATCGTACGTAAAAAACTCGGGGTTTGTAATATATTTCTTTTCAATAGACCGTCATCTTTAAACCGTGTGATTTGTTGAGATTTCTTTGATTATGAATTCTTCTCGAATTAGTTGATGGAAGAAAGTCTTTATTATAAGAGGCAACGGAACTGTGCTACAAAAGGTCAAAAATTAGCATATGTGTACTTTAAAAAAAATATTAACCCTGCAAGCGCGCTCCTAAGGGATACAAGAACTTCAAAATGGCTCCATCCGTTTTGGAATTTTTTCTTTTATTTATTAAAATTATATTCTTTAGAACCTATATGTGAGTTGAAGTTAGGTAAGACCAGGTTAGGTTTTACCCCATAAGTGAAACTTTTTAAGATAAATATTTTACCAGTCAAGTAACAAAGGAGTACTAACTACGAGTGTGACGAATATACGTTGCTCTGCACCGATTTTAGTGTTGAAAATCGACTGTTGAAGCACCGAAATTTAAAATTTGAAAAATACTTGTATTGTAAGTTTCAGTTCATCGCCATTCATGTTGTCCATGGTATGGAGGCACCCCACCAAGCATTTATTTAACTGCTGTCATGTTTTCAAGAACGCGTTATTGCTTTCCTAAAAGTGTTTGTATTTTGATTACTTAAATTTAGCTCTAAAAAAGAATTCAGGAGCGGAAATGGAGAAATGTATGCATCATGGAGTTTCGGATGAAATCCTTATTGCGACAGAATCTGTCAAAATCGATTTATTTTCTAATAAGTCAATAAAAAATGTATGAAAAAGAATACGACATATTTTATAAATGGAGAGTAAAAAAGAAAATTATGAATTTTGAGAAGGAAGATATTTTTTAGTTTACTTTTCGATGTATCTGCACCTTGGCAAGCATCCTCACTATGGCCAAGGTATTCAATGTTGAAACAATGCTTAAGCTAAAAAAAAATGTCGACATGAGCAGACATTTCAAACTTATCGCTTTACTGAAAAAAAAATGGTTGGTTATAGACAAAAGAAATCGAAAATTTTAAGTCCAAATGAAATACAGACGTTTTTAACCGATGTCTACATTCATATTGAAGTGGCCACAATTATCGGAATAGCAGGGTGTAGGCGGGAAGAATTGTTGAATTTATTAATCGAAAACGTTCAAGAAAAAAAATTTTTGATTTTGATCAAACTATCCGACAGGAAAATGCACACCAGTAGAAGTATAATAATTACTGAAGAGAGAAACTTAAATTATATAAGAAAATGTGCTGCGTTATGACCACACATATGAACCATATCTGCCATCAAAATTGAGTAAAAATTATGAGATTATTATTCCCACTCATGAAGTAGAAAAATATACGCTTCCTTCTGAAAGCTCTCTTTATATAGAGGGTAAGCTAACAAAAGCTGATGGAACCGTTTCAAATACATTAAAGTTAATTAACAATGGTGTAGCATTTCTTTTTAAAAAATACGATATCAGTTAAGTCGCGTTACTATAGATTCAGTTAGAGATGTTGGATTAACTTTAACGGTCAAAGGGTATTTATCCTATAACAAAAATAAATTAATAAACTGAAAAATGCTGGCTGGTTTCCTGGAGAAGAATCAAAAGTAGATGATTCAGCTACGGGATTATTTACTGTTTGTATTCCACTTAAATTTTTAAAGAAAGATCTATTGCTACGAGATGTCGCCACGTGTAACATCTCGCATATGTACTTAATTTTTTGATGGGATTATTTGAAGACTATAAGAAAAATGTTCTAAATTCTAAACACGAGCTTATTTTAGTTCGAGATAATTCAAATAAAAACGCAACTGTTAATACTGAAGTTCCAAAAACTGTGCTTACAGAACTAACTTGGAATGTACCTCATATTATCAGTAGCTATCCCCCAAGAATTGAAGTTAGCGAAAATTATTATTAAAAATACAAATATATTAATCGCATTTCCTAGTTGGGAATTGATAGAGTATCCTGAATAAACAAAAAAGAGTCGTCATAATTGGCCTGTATAAACTTCAGCCAGAGTGAATACCCCTCGACATGTGGCGATATGTTTCCAAAGGAATTTAAAAGATAAAGCTACAACCGATATGAGTAGATTTATCAATAAGAAGTTGCGGAACATTAAGGTGTATTATTTATGTTATGTAGTTATGACCTAGATATATTCCTTCACAAAGATTCTTCGTTCAGTGTCCCATAGGAGAATGCTTCAAATAGGCTTGATGTTTTCAATACTGGAGCAAATTCAGGTTCCTCTTCCTCTCTCTCAGAGTTGGGAGTAGTTTCATCCGTTTCTAGGATCACTTTAATACACTCGATGATAGTCAATTCTGCACTTTCTATTGGCAAATCGTCATCAATAGAGGCAAATTGTTTCAAGGTCACAAATGTGTCCTTAATGTTAGGACAACCACTGTCTATACATGTTAAAAGCCTCTTAATAAGGTAGCATCTGTAGACCTTTTTAAAATTTTAAATAATGCGTTGGTCCAAAGGCTGGCAATGTGAGGTAGTATTGGGTGGAAGAAAAATAAGTTTGACATTATCCAGTGTAATTATGGGATGAGACGTTGCATTATCCAAAAACAATACCACAGTTCTATTCTGCTTCTTCACCTTGATATCAAATTTGTAAAGCAATGTTGTCATGATGTCTGTTGTCAACCACGCTTTTTTGTTCGAGACCCGTTGGAGAGATATGCGCCCCTAAAACATCAAGGATTTTTGTTTTTGCCCATTATAAGTGATTCTTCCTTCTCATCATACATATTTGCACAGAATATAATTATTGTAAATCGTTGTTTTGCTGTTTTTTTTTTTCTGGTATACTTGTCATCTTTCAATGCATATGTTCTTGTTGGCAATGCACGATAGTAGAGACCTGTCTGGTCCATCCATTTGATGCCTTAAAGTTATCCAGTCCTAGACATTCAGCAGATTCTAGAGCTTGTGCTTGAATTATGGGCCCGGATATTGGTAAGTGCTTGTTTCGCGGTTTACAAAACAACTTGGTTCACTGCCAGTCCTTCGGTTTGGGAAATTTTCTTTTTGTTCACCGTTGCCACTTTCTCGAAACAAATTTCTACCTTCTGCTTTATTTTGAAGCAACATAGTCAACTGGGTCTTACCCACTTTTAATTTTTCTGCCTATTTCCTGATACCTAAACCAGTTTTTTCACTTTCCTCGATCATTTCAATATTATCGCTTAAAGAAGGACGTTTTCTTTTGCCCGCCATCTTCAAATATTCACGTTAGTACCAAAACGCACAAAAACTATTAAAAACAAAACTAATGTTAACAACCGATTTATCAGCCTTTAAGGCAAAAATCGATTTTGACACTGGTTTTGTAAATAGCTATTTACTCCATTCTTTGAAAAATACTACTTCTTTTACAGAAACAAAGAAAAATAACGCTAACGAAGCTTTCTTAATCTTTAATGGTAGTAAATAAAGTAGCCGGTGTTGTAAAATATCTTTCAAATCCATTAAAAATGCATTCAACTAAGTTCCAGTTTCGGAAAGTTTGTTCGGCACCACTATTTCTGAAAAGTTTTCTAAGCACTCTTGTAATAATATCTGTAAAAGAAAGATATTTTGGTGAAGTTATAAAGTTGATAATTTAACTCTTATTATGTTTTGTGGCTACATCATTATAAAATATACCGCTTTTGTTATTCGGATTTTATGGAATCTCACCTAATAAAGGAGTGGGGGAAGCTTTTAGGACGTCATTGTAAAAAACTGTCATTATGTCGTTATCCTTCAATGGATTGTCTTGAAGTTAGACTTGTTTAATAGGGAATTCCTTGGAGTTTAAATAAATGATTTAGGAATTGTCACAAGTTTCCCAATACAATTTAAATGTATAACTTTTGGTTGTATAGGAGACAATTTGTATTGAAATCGACTCGTTCAAACCGCAAATCAATATCACCAACGGTTCAAGAGTTGTTTCGATATTTCTTATAAAAAAATGTATCCGATATATCTGCAATAAACCAGATAACAACTAATTTCATTACCTACTATGTAATAACCTATAAAAAGTGTAACAAAAGGCAAACACTGAATAAAATATGTATATGAATAATGAATATGAAAATAAGCACAAATTTTAGAACTAGAAATAATTAGCAATTTAACGAGAAAAGAAACAAATGGTTCAAAAGGTTTTGCATTATTTTCTAAGCACTAATTATTCCCAGTTCTAAAGTTATTTATTAATTAATTATTTATATTTCTAAAATTTGAGCATATTTTCATATTCATTATTCATATACATATTTTATCCAGTGTTACGGATGTTTGTTTGGCCCCTTGGTCTTCTGTTCGCTTTTTATAGTTTATTACATAGTGGGTCATAAAATTAGATGTTAGCTCATTTATTGCGGATATACCGGGTATCGGCTAATGAAAACTGAATCATTTTTTTAAGAAAAATGAAAATAACTCCTGAACCATTCATTGGTGATGTTGATTTATGGTTTGGACGAGTCGATTTTAATGCAAATTGTCTCCTATACAAGCAAAAGTTATATCGTCCAATTCAAAAATACCGAGAAAAATCAAGACATAAGTTGAATTGAATTTTATAGGTTATTACATAGTAGGTCATGAAATTAGTTGTTATCTGGTTTATTGCAGATATACCGGGTACATTTTTTTTAAGAATAATCGAAACAACTCTTGAGCCGTTGGTGATATTGATTTGCGGTTTGGTCGAGTTGATATCAATATAAATTGTCTCCTATATTACTAAAAAAAAAGTTGTCTCATCCAATTCAAAAATATCGAGAAAAATTAGGAAATAAGTTAGATTGAATAACAGCGCCATCTTTAAATTGTATTAGGAAACTTGTGACAAATCCTGAATCATTTATTTAAACTCCAAGGAATTCCCTTTTAAACAAGTCTAACGACAAGAAAATCCGTTAAAAGATAACGACATAATGACACTTTTTTCAAAATATCCTAAAAGCTTCCCCAACTCCTTTCTTAGGTGAGATTCGAAAAAATTCCAAAAATAAAAGTTGTAGTGAACGATCTTAATTACTTACTTGTTTCCCTACACTTAAGTGGCATTTTTTGCCATAAAATGAACTTTTATAAATAAATAAGCCATTACGCCTCCTTGCGGCAATTTCAGAAACTTAAAATGATTCTTAATGAATCTCTCTTGGCAATTCATAATGCCGTTTTATTTTCAAGTCTGTGAGACGTATCGTTTTCGAGATATGGCCGCTCCGCGTCCTGATCCGATCACCCTGTATTTGACCACACAAGTTTCAACTGGTAGACATAAGACATTTACTGTCATCTTAAGGTAAATAGAGTTAGTATAAAGCTATTTGAAAGAATACTGTAATAATTTTTCGTGATGCATATTTAGTTAAACTACCAGAATACATATAAAATGATTGATAATTGTATACTATTGAACCTATCACGTACGGAATAGAAAATCAAAACAGAATCATAGGTAGTTGTTAGTTTGACCATTGAAATAAATTGCTCAACCATGTTCATGTAAATGATTGGCCCTTTAATTGGATAGACAGTAAATGGGTTATAAAGAAAGCAATCATTACATTATAAAATAATCGATTTTTATTTAAATGACAATGCGATGACTGTGGTATTGTTTCCGCCAAAATTAGTTATGTTTGAGATCGACAAAGTATAAGCCTAATGTATTGATCTTTGTATATGTTTTAACAATAATTAGCATTTTTCATTTCCCGTTGGGCAATTTATAGTTTTACGTGTATGTAGGTCATAAAAATCAATAAATGGAAACATTACCCCATATGCAACAGGTTATTTTAATTTACATTGTGTCGCTAATGGCATTTGATAAAATGCTGATAAAAAGTTATGAGGCACGTCTTTTATTTATTGGGATCAAATTATTATTGTTTCAATAAAACAAAAATTTTAGTACTTTTTCTGGTAGGTAATTTTTAATTTTCTAAAAATTGCTTTCTATTCATACACACCTATCTTTTACAAGAATACAGAGCTAACAACGTTGCGTGACAACTAACTTACGTTTATTTAACGATTATTGTTGTGCTATACACAGCTGGAATAATGCAATCAATAACATTTATTTTAGGTTTTAATTAAAGTAATTTTCATATTTCATAATATTTTTTCTTTTTCAAAAAGTTGGCTTTTAAACAAATTACACATAACGTTGTATTTTGTTTTTCTTTTTGTATGGTTGATAAATAGCAAGACATTTAATAGCACTGATCAACGCGATTTTTATATTGGCAGGTAGTGAATTGTATGAGGGGTCATTTAAAAGAGGTGCATTTTAAAACAGAAAGATACCTTAAAATGGATTGTTTATAACATTAAACTTATTCTCTTATTTAGTCTTCTGTTCAGTTTCGAATTGAGTGATTCTGTGAAGTTAAGAAAGTTTTTTCAACGACTTAAATGTCATTCCGGTTTAACCGAAAGTTGACACTTCTGAGAAGATACTAAAAAAGTAAGATAGGGATATGCAAGCCGTTTTACTTTAAGACGTACCGTTAGAAAGCTAGAAGCAATATATTATTTTTCTAAAGTCAATATCTCGGAACCTATTAAGTTTAGACTTATAATGCACTTATTAAAAAATAATTGCAATTCTATGTTAAATCCAAAAATGTTCTAATATGATGTTTCGTTAAAAAAAGGAACTTTGTTTCGCTACGGCTTTCTGGTTCATCCTATATATATATTTTTTTTTAAATTCTAATCGACTTTAAAAAAAGCCTAAAGTTTTTGTCTTGAATATTTTTTGCTAGCTATCTTACTTTAAGAAATAATCGACCGTATCCATATATAACTACTAGCAAGCTTGGATAGCTTTGTTTGTACACCATAAAAATTGCGTACGTATTGTTAGAAACCCAAACGTCCACCACTGTCTCAAGATTTATCCTAAATTTTTGGCTTGCTCTATTGTTATAATATTCCCGCTCTCTTGTGCAAGATAAAATTACGGGTGTGTCGATCTATACAATGTTAAAACTACCTGAATAGATATACTTTCAGTATAAAAATAATACAATTCTCAAAGAAATTAACGCACTACCAAAAAATAACCGAAAGTTTAAAGTAAATTTTTGTCAAAACTACTTGTCCGATTTGAATAAATTTTTTTTTGAATGACAGGTTGACTCTTCCAGAAAGTTACTGTACTACTGTATTTGCATACAAACTTATTTTTGTATAAATACGGGGTGTTGCAATGATAACCTATTTTTTTCATAAAATTTGTAACACCCTGTGGAGTTCAACAGTTACAATATCAACTTAAAATCAGAATCAAATTGTACCGTATATCATTTTAGTCAAGTTCTTCCCATATTTCAATCAGTCGCCTCCCCACGTCTTTCAAAGCATTCAAGTTCCGTTCCTCTTGTAACCTTCTCTGAAGACTGTCCCAGAGATTCTCTATGGGATTTAAATCTGGGCTTCGAGCTGGCTATGCCATGGTATTGATGCCAACTTCCCCTAGATAATTCCTCACAACTCCCGAAACATGAGGCCTGGCATTATCTTGCATCAACAAAAATCCTTGCCCTATATATGGCGACAGACCATCACAGATCCTCCTCCTAATAATGTGGTATTTGAGAAATTACACTGAGCGTATCGTTCGTTAGGGCGTCGATATACATGCATGCGCCTGTTGTTATTGTACAAAGAAAATCTTGACTCATCCGTAAATAATACCTGTTGCCATTCAGCTTCTAACAAGTTGGCAAAATTCAGCGTCGCTCTTCGATGATCTCTAGTTAGAGCTGGCCAGCGAGCAGCAATTCTAGGTCTCAAATTGTGTTCTCTTAGTCGTTGACGAACTGTTTCACCACAAATTTGTAAACCGTTAGCATCTGGTTTGGTAGCTGGGTTTGAATGATCCAGGCTGTTACAAAACGTAGTCTTTATGCTGATAGTCTTAAAATCCGCTCCTGAACAGGGATTGTTATTCGATTCCTTCCTTGTCCCGGTCTGCGACCATGACTTCCAGTGTCTCTGAATCTTTATATAACTCGTGAAATGGTTATGGTTCAGTAATTTCAGCCTTCCTCGGATAATATTAATGCTTGAGCACATTCTTTGCGAGTAATTAGTGTAACTTATGTTTTTTTCATAGGCTGCCACTCACTTTAGTGCATATAATGCAAATTAAAATTAATAAAACATGTTATGCTATAAAATTGTGTTTCTCTTGTTGTGACCAAGAGAATAGAGTAAATCAAAAAACAAAATGTTACAAAAAGATAAAGCTACAGTTTGAATTTAATTTTCAAGTTTATATTGTAACTGTTGGACCCCACAGGGTGTTACAAATTTAATGAAAAAATCAGGTTATCATTGCAGCACCCTGTACTTATACAAAAATAAGTTTGTATGCCAATACAGTAGTACACACACTTTCTGGAACCTGTCATTCAAATCGGACAAGTAGTTTTGACAAAAATTTACTTTAAACTTTTGGTTATTTTTTGGTGGTGCGTTAATCTCTTGAAGAAGTGTATTATTTATCAAATGTTTTATTCTGAACCACACATAAAATTTATTTTCTTTTTAAATATGGGTTTTTATTGAAAAAAAATACAAATTAATGCTATTAGCGCACTTGTTCCGATAGAAAATCGTCGGCAAGCTGCTCGTTTGCTAATATCGACGCGTGCGCTAAAATAATAAGTCATAGAACTTTAATATACTATTGACTATTTCCCTCATATACTGTAACTACGATGCGCTTTTCACTTGATTTTCGGTGAAAATCAGCCCTCGGTCGCGATTGAGCTGAAAATTGCACTCTTCTGGTTTTTCATTGTTGGTTACCTACGAGAATAACCGTCACTGTCATAACAAGTTCAAATTTCTGCTTTGACAATTTCGCGTCAATTTATCAAAATGATTCGTTTCGGAGCATTATACCATCCACTGACGATAAAGCAAAGATAGACCATGGATCCCATTCATGTACGTAATTTTGCGCCGAGCCTACAACTCACTGTTTATAAGAGGACGATAGCATGGGCACGCTACTACGAGGTTGAATTAGCAGTGGCGTATCACTTTCAAAGCATTTTAAATGTTGTGTTAAAATTATCAATAATATCATTTCAATAACAATTATATAAAAATAGGTGACCATGATACAGGCCAAATCGTTTTCTAAAAACTGGCAAGAGCATTGCTGTATTTAGAATGAAAATAAAAAGTGATATTTTGATAGACGATGACGACATGCGAATGAATTCGTGGCTTCCAAAAATTATAAAATATGAGAAAAAAGTGCCTCAGGTTAACATTAAACATAAAAACATATAAATAATAACAATATTTTAAAATTACAATTTAGTCAAATAAGTACGTCGGAATTTGCTTTGTTACCTAAGTGTTAAATAATACTTCACCTGGGGCAAATTGACGTATAACTCGTAGGCTGGAGCCTGAGGGCTCAAACCTAGAGAGGTATGGCAACCTTAATAGTATTACATATTGCCAACGATTACATATAATACTTAAGTGGAAGAAAGATTACAACAATAAATTCACAATCTTAACAGTACCTATTGTTTGTGACTTTCTCCAGTTATCGTCATTAACCAAGAAAAAAATAATAAAATGATTTAATGCAAAGGATATATTACATACATTACATATTATATGATACAAATAAAAAACAGTTCAGTTATCCTAAAAACAGGCAGTTCAGTTCTACTGTCCTGTAAAAAGTATGGTTTTATTTAATAAACTTCTTACCCTATTTTGCCTAGTATTTTCTAAATTCTTTAAGGTTTCGTGATAAATGTAAATATTAAAATAAATCTTTCATATAACTTTAATTAACGTTGAACTATGGCTGTCTACTACTGGGGTGTCTTCATACAGATAATTGCCAAAATAATCGTGTACTGTAATGGGGAGATACCGCATTGTATTGAAATTTAATTCCTAAGTAAATGATTAATATTTTTATTGAAAATGTTTGTTGTTTTATTGAAAAACCTAAAATATTTTTCATTCAGCATTGGGAACACGTGAATGGTTAGTTATCCAAACCTAATAACTATATTTGATTTTTGGCAAAACATAGAGGAACAAATAAAAAATTGCCAATTTCTTTTTTTTAATTTCAGCCTTTTTTAATTTTATTTTACCTTTTCTGTGGAGACGTTACTTGAGACAGTTTTTCTCTAAGACAAGATTTTGGCCCGATGCTTGTTGAGGAAAGTGAAGCCCTATTAGTTGGTTCTTTTAAAATTTTTAGAAGTTGATCCTCAGTTTCTGAAGCAGTCAGTGTTGTGGAAGAAGTTTCAATATCTAATGCTGTTACTGGCTTTGATATCGTCGCCGCACTAGCAGTTATGTTCTCTGAAAAAGGGCTCTGGAATTCTTCGAATTGAAAAGTTCTAAAATAAAAAATTGAGTTTGCATTAAATATTATATTGTAAAGTCAACACACCCTTACAAGTAGTTTTCTAATGTTTTTTGTTTTATCTGCATATGGCAGCAAGATGTTCCTCAATGGTTTTCGAGTTTTTTAAAATTTGCGCCTAACGCGACAATTTTTATTCATAATAAAAATTTGTACATTAGTATGTAATGTTTAAAATAATAGTAGGTAAATAAATGGTAAATAACTTGTAATACAAGGACACTTATTTCATGCCCAGTGGTATCTCAGGAGAGGCCGGCGGCTCTTTAATACCATAAAAAAAACTAAAATATGGAGTTTAATAAGATATTAAACATAAACCTAAACTTTTTACGCCGATTTTATAACAAGCACCTAACAAATTAATATTATTCATTATTGTATTTTAAATTAATTATTCTACAATTTTTGCCAATCTAACCTATTTAAAACAATAGTGACTTTGTTGTTCAAAGCGCAATTATTTATAATAGCCCTGTTAAAATTAAATTAATATTCTGTTTGACATCGACATTAAAAAAATACCTTCATGCACCGCTACTGTTGGTCGAATTATCAATGAAATATTTATCTCATAAATACTTACTTATGAAAAGAAAATCCAGGCACTGAATCGGTTATTTTACAAACCTGACACTGTCTCACCATATTGTAAAATTATAATTATCTCACAAAACTATAAATCACAATAATCTCCCACTAAATTAATTTATAAAGCCGAAAATGCTTTGAAATAATAATTATAGTGTCAAAATTGTGACATTTATTTTCTTATTTTCGCCTGCTACCGCTAGGAGGCAGACGTTGCCACATTTTGCGGACTCTACACCAGTGTCGAATAGTCCGAATTATATAGCTACCGTTCTAGCTGTAAAATTAATTTTTGATTGACTGCCACTACTGCCAGTCAACAGGTTTTCTTAAAACCCGCATTATAGCACTAGTAAATACCAAGTTGTTACAAATTGAGTCAATTTAAGCAGAAATAAAACCCAAAAGGGGTAAGTTTTGGACTCATCGGCAACAATGTACAAATATTTTTAGCGTGGAACTCGCATGGAACCTGGCGGTGTTTTGCATCTGACCTCTCGTCTGCTTGTTATGATAAAAGAGCATGCGGCGTCCATCTTTGCTTTATCGTCAGTGATACCATCTATTATAATAATTGTGTTTTCAATTGTAATACTTTGTATTGCTCGAAATAAAAATGTTGTCTTATATTTCTGCACCTACTAGTTTTTCATTCAGGAAATAGTTTCAAAAATATATTTCGTGCATGTAAAATGGCTTGATAATCATGCACTCAGATTTGTTGCCCTAAAGAAACAGCTTGAATGCATTTTAATTGTTATTTACCTTAAAAAGTGCCCTCCCTTCGGTCGGGCACTTTTTGGTAAATAACAATAAAAATGCATTCAAGCTGTTTCTAGGGCAACAAACCTTCATGCATGATTTTCAGCAATTTTACATGCACTTAACATATTACTATTGAAAAATGCACTGGAAAGATGTAGAGCCATTTTTATTTTTATTTTCATCGGCCCAACAAGAAAAATAAACCTTGCGAAAGTTGTAGCTCTTTGAATTACCTGCAGCTTGCGTATACAAATTTTGTTTTGTGTCTTTTAGTTTATTAATTAAGAACTGTTTGCACATTGGGTCAATTTCAGAAATATTAACTTGGTTAATCCCAATAGTTGTAAACTTGCAAGGTAACGCCGACGTGATGGTACAACAATGAAATTGTCAGCCCATTGTCAAATTAAACTTGCCAGTAGATTTTAGTGGGTGAAGTTTTAGTTTTTGGTTTCGGTCTAATATATACACCTACATGTACCGGGTGTCCAAATAAGAAAGGACGCCAGCTATATCTCAGGAACTATTAGTCCCAGAGCTTTCAGGTAAAAGTTTTTGTACAAAATAGGCCATAAAAAATTGCTGGAAATAATTTTTAAGTCTAGCAGTCGTCCGCTAGAGGGCGCAACAAACACTCATAAGTCAACCTGTCATTAAAAAAAAATCATTTAAATCGGACAAGTAGTTTTGACAAAAATTTACTTTAAACTTTTGGTTATTTTTTGGTAGTGCGTTAATTTCTTGGAGAAGTGTATGTTCACGCTGTAACCAAAATTTGTATTTTGCATCTACAATGAGGGTTACTTACTGTCGGGCAATAGTAAACACAGTATAATGCCAGAATAAAGACATAAAATGTTGACTATAAAAATTGTGATTTATTTAATATTTTTAAAATAAATAATAAAAATGTCTCATAAAATAAAATAATTTTAACCATGAGCGACTGTTCCGCGTCAACAGACATTTATTTCAAGGATGTCAAAATATTATTGACAGATTCAAGTTAAAAGAGGTCGGTAAAAATACATTTTTAATAAAACGCCATGCCAACTTGATCTAGCATCAGGAATATTAAATTTTATCTAATAAAAAATACTGAACATATTATTATATAAGGTTGAATATGGTAAAATATATTGAAAATATATAGATATACGAATAACTTATACCGCGTGGGAATGCACTAAAGAAAATGTAATAACCATGATTCGGTAACAAATTAAATTGTGCCTTTTAGGGGAATTAAAATTACTGAATTGTTTTGATTTAGCATTGCTCTCTTTAGAGAATTTACCCCTACATATTATGATTACGATATTATGCTACCACCAGGGCTGTGGGAATCAACTTTTATTTTTAACTCCCAACAGTAAACGGTGAGGCTTTGTATATTCCTCAAGTTAGGTTATTTAACTGGTTCGTTTTATATATTGGTTAAGTGAATTAGACAGTTAGATCCCATTTAATTCGGCGTTTATTTATCCAATTTGGCACTTATTTACACAATAACTTTTTAATACATGATTGACTACTAACTTATAACATTACTTTTTATAACATTACTACAATTACTTGGCGCTTTTATTTCAGATGTGCTATTTTGTCATGCCCAACGGACGATGACCCACAATAATTTTGACGTACGTGTTGACCTTTCACTAGTTTAACCCGCAGTGGTTCTCGAGAGAACATAAGTGTGCTCTCGTCGTTAGAATATCACGCTCAGCTGTCAGATCGGCCAATCACAAGGCAACATATTTCGCGCGTTGTGTTCTAATTGGCTATTTACTGTTCCGCCATGTTTTCTCTGGACCAATGGTTAATTTTCCCGCTTTGTGTACTGTGGTGAGCTTAATCTCCCAGCGACAAAGCACATATACGTTTTTACAATCTTCAAAAATAGACTTTTTACCACTGAATTGTGTTGAGAACAATTTCTTGCTAAATTAACCGTAGCGACAGGCCGCTGTTTTAGTATAATAGGTATTTGCAAATTTGGTAGCTTGTCTGGGCGACAATATTATTTCTTCTGAAAACATTAAATGCATTTTGTTTCGCTGTGTCTCTGACCGTTGAGGAATTGTGTTGCTAATGGAATATTTGAAAAGCATTTATTTTATCTAGACAAAGAGTAGTATTGATTCAGAAAACATTGGTTGCATTTAATTTCATTATCTTTATTGCATTTGAGCAATCGTTTCCCCAACAAGGGGCATCATCAAACGTTTCTTGCAATATGTAGCACGTACTTCCTAAACGACAAATCTGCGAGCGGAAAACCATTTTTTTAATTGCAAATATGAAAAAAATGCGAAAATAGTCGACCGAAAAGCACAGTGAGAGTGACAAGTGAGGTTATGTTTCTCTAGCTGTTAGTCACTCGACAAAAATTGTAATAATTATAGACTAATATTGGTTAAACAGGCGCTAACACGGCATCTAATCCACCTTTTTGGTTCCAATTCGGTATATGCTAGATAAATCAACAAGAGTTTTTCATTTTTTTTTTCATTATTGTCACAAGCGGGTACCCTATTTTCACATCTTTTTATATTTGCAATTAAAAAAATGGTTTTCCGCTCGCGGATTTGTCGTTTAGAAAGTACGTGCTACATAATGCAAGAAACGTTTTTCATTTTATGCCATTTTTCGCATAAGCCGATAAACTGGAGTGGTACCGAAAGTAGTTACGATTGTAGGAGTATTTGGTGCCTGCCGCAGGGAGAAGCTTTGTCAGTTGACTCTTGACAACGTGGAAGATATGGAGACTTCATTAGTTATTAAAATATCACATACCAAATCCAAGGTACCACGAAATTTCACTATCGTTCAAAAATTTTATTAGGATTTTTATCGAAAATATACTGATCTTCGTCCAGCAGATGTCGTACATCGGCGGCTCTTCTTAAAATATGTAAAAGGTAATTGTACCAGAAATCCGGTCGGAATTAATACGAACGGAAAATTTCCTGCTGCTATAGCAAGATTTCTGCAACTTCCAAATTTAACACTCTATACGGGGCATTGCTGTCGCCGTTCCTCTGCGAGCTTACTTGCCGATGCTGGAGCAAATTTGACGACAATTAAGCGGCATAGGGGATGGAAATCCTCAACCGTTGCGGAAGGGTACATCGTGGATTCCTTGGAAAATAAAAATTCTAATGCTCGAAAATTGCTTACAGTACAAACGACATCAGCCGATGATACTTCAACATCAACTGGACATGCTGCTGTTTCTGTTCAATCCTCCTCAACCGCGAAGAACAGCAGAACTGAGGAAGGAATTCATTTTTCAAAATTTCCAAATTATACTATTAATATAAGTGTAAATAAATAAAATAGAAATGTTTTTTGACGTTTTTTTTTAAAGGAACTGACATTTTACTTTTTACACTCGTGCCTTAAAGTAGGTATCTTAAGGCACTAGTGCCTTAAAGTAACATTTTTAAGGCTAGTAGACAGTGTTAAAAGTTCCATTTTTAACATATTTGTAGAAAAAAATGTTTTAAAGTTTCTAAGAAGGACCGCTATGTAGCGCAATTACTAGGGTATAACTAAAAAGTCAAATTTTATCAGATAATTGCTATGTTAGTATACCGTTTTAATAAAGGAAATATCGTGGGAGTACAATCCGAATCATGTCCATAAAACATAATTGCGAGGTAAACCCAATTAAAGGTTTGAGTTGACCTGTAAAATTTGTTTTCATTAGCAAGTGGTTGTAAACACCTAATAACAGTTTGTCTGCTTATTTTAGCAGCACATAAACTAATAAAACAAAGAGTTTAGAGAAAGGGTCGCTTTTGTTTAAAATTTTTTAAAGCAGGTCTGGACTTAAAGATTTCTCTGCTGTATTTATTTCTTCTTTTCTTGGACTAAGTGTACAAAAATGGAAATTCATCATCCTAGTCAATCATGTTTCTCAACTTCGATTTCATTATCGCCCATGCATACATAATCTAGCGCATTATGTGAGGTAGGCAGTGATTGGTACCAATCATGGAATTCGACGGGAATTGATCCACTTCTGCATAATTTTTGGAGATCTTGTCTTTTCTTTTCACTTATTGTTAATGGCTTTTTGTACAGCTTCTTCAGATTCTTTGAAAATGATGCCGTCTTTCCCCTACCCAACACATTCATACATTTATATGGGTCGTCGTGAAAGATGTATTGTATAGGTACTTGAACTTTTCTTTAAATAACTTAAATTGTTAATAAGTATTGAGTTAACCGCTTGATTTTCTGTATATTTAGTTTTGTTTCGGATTAGCATTTGAGACAATGTTTAAATCGTAAAAGTCATTCAATTTCAATTCGCGTACGTTCCAGGGTCACTTTTTTTGTTTTTGTTTCGTTTCGATCTTGTCAGTCTGAATACATTTAGTTAGTCGTTTATTGTGTAAACCGGTGCAAATTTATTCGCATGCTCATTCGAGCCTGGCATGGAATCTGCTTCCCTATAATACGAATGCCCACAGTTTAAAAAATTATATTGTTCCAAGGTATGTCGCCTGCACCAAATAACCCCACCAAAAGAAGTCCAGCGGATTTAGGTCTGGCGACCTAGCAAACCATTCGATAGGTCCTCTCCTTCCTATCTACCGATTGGGAAAGGTTTCATCCAATAATGCACGTACAGTGGCAGCATAGTGAGAAGCAGCACCATCTTGCTGAAACATCAGTTCTTCGTCAGGGGAGTATGGGTCCAATGGATTCGGAAATAAAGCCACATATGCCGGAATTAATTCAAGTTGAAGAAATTTGAGATATACTTGTCCAGTTAAAGACTGCTCAAAGAAAAAAGGACCAATTGCTCTTCCGCGCACTATTCCACATCACACATGCACTGGCTGTGAACGTCCATCATCCAATGCGGATTTTCTGTTTGGCAATAACGATTTCATTTTATAATTGAGCTGTTTCAATTTGAGTACGTGTTTCAAATTTTTCTCGTTCCGTTAACTTCACCATTTTGAAAACCTTAAAGTTGCAGCTACGCTTGCCAATTACTTATTTGAAGTAAAGTTGTCATACAGTTTCTATGGGACTGAACGGCCACAAGTCAATATTTAGAAATACCAGAATTGAAAAAAAAAATAAAATAAAGAAGTTTTTTTTCGATTTACAAATAAATTCTCAGAAATGCGGTCCTTATTGATATATTCAATCATAATTTTTTCGATAACTATTTAGTTTAAGTATAGGACATGGTACATGAAACGTACTTAAAATTCGATGCAAAATTCGATGCAAAATTCAAAAATGAAATAAAAAATAAATGTTTTCATTTGAAAAGATGAGACTGACGGTCGTAACTTCTTTTTGGATACCCTGTATACATGAATTTACCATAAAAAAATCACGTTAAGAAATGAAAATAAACTGCTCCGAACTTCAAATGAATTTAGACATTACTTCTGGGACTCACTGTATAACTTTTCGACATAAAATAATGTTATGTCGAAATTGGTCTAGGAAAATCCCATTATTAAGATAAGTACATGCCATTAAGTAACACCCTGTATATGGTCTGGTCTTTGATATTCCAGCCTACTATACATTTCTATATCGTTAACAATCAAGTGCGATTGCTTGTATACATAAAAGACACCTGTGTATCAAAGTTTATACTAAATGCACATGTTTAACCTGTACCTAATATATAATATTATTGAATTTTCGATCTCTGTTTTATATAAAGTATTATATTATCCAGATCAAGTCAATGCCCTCTAAAAAACAATATTTACTTTATTAGATTTGTAAACTTTACTGTATATTATAAAGTAAATTTTAATTTTGTAGTTTTAAAAAACGCTATTTATTAAAAAAAACATTTTGATATTTAAAAAGCTAAAAGTGAAACTTTTTTAATACTAAGCTCGCTTAAAAATGCAACCATTTATCTTAATAAACAATAAACTTGTCTATGTTCAACCCAACGTATACTTTTCTTTTAAAAAGATTGCATTGGCGTCTTCCATTATGTATGAGACGAAAGAAATCAAATAAAATAAATTTTCATGTTGTTTTCACATCTAAAACCTTTGCATTTTCCTTTTTGTTTTGAAATTTATACTGCGGATGTGGATTAATTCTTAAATTCCAATTATTGGAAAAGAGAGAGTATATAAAGGCCAAGATTTCATTACCATTTTGCTTCTGCTTTAGTAATTCCTAATAATATTAAAAGTGATCGTTTATTATATTATTATTTTCAGTTTCACCCCTCTTATTAATTCTCCAATGTAGCAGAAAAGAAGCTCCAGCTAAAACAAAAATTTACACATTCCATTATCGTACCATTTTCCATAAATATTGTACTTAAGTTGAGTGAAAATTGATTTAGGTGTTTTTCAGTAAATGTCTTTAAGAACCAATTTATTTATGTAGTTAAATAATGTTTTTCCTATGCCGATCTTCTAACGATTCTTTGAGTACTATTTTAACACTTGATCGGGTTTTATTTTTTTCTGTGGTTTTCCGTTATTTTTAAATTTTGTTAAAACCTCAAGGGACTACTGGGACTTTTGAATTTCATGGTAATTATACTTATAAATATTTATTAAATCGTTATAATTTTGCATAAAATCCATGGCATTATTTTTTGTTCTGTAAGTATTGTATTTTCAAGTTTAAACGTGACTGTATTACTAACAAAAAAATAATCTTAACAGTGGTAAATTATTCACCGACTCTGTAATGATGGTTATTACCCATGAGAATGAAGTTTATGACACGGTTCCAGAGTCAAGCGAGAGTTATATGAAGGAGCATTATAAATATTTAGGCCTTAATATATTTATAGCATGCCTACATATTATTAGATTATGTCTTGCAATTGTAAATTATCTGGCAAGTGTGATAGCTAAATTTTTAGCTCACGCGAGTATATCGTTAAACTGAGCTCTAAGCGAAGTTTGCACTCAGTTAAGGGCATTAAAGATTTATGAATCGATTAGCACTGAATAAAAATTGTTATAAAAATATATCAATGAGGAGATATAGTGTTGTTGTAGTTGAATTAGATCAATTACAATTTGGTAACGTGTCTTTTCGTATTCAATTTAAATCAGCTGAACTTTTCAATGGCTCTAAAAAATATCTAACCTATAAAAACAATTTCTAACACAGAATTTTAAACCAGCAGAATGTTGGGCAATCATTCGTTGTGCTCGCTAATCAAATATTATCTGAGACGGAGAATGAATGCAGATGGCTCCATCTCGTGGTGCTGGTAAAGAACACCAATTCTTAAAGCATACCTGCGCCCTCTGGCATTGACTAACAAAGCCACAAATCCTGCTTTTGCTGTTTTAAAACAGACACCTATGCTTTCTCCTGTTGTCAGAACCCATAGTCTCAATGACAAGCTGTAATACAGCGAAACGCATCTGAGGATGGTTCTGGCAGAAGGAAAAAGCAAACCCTTGATTTTTTGTTAAGTTTTTCGGTTACTAAACCGACGCCCAGCTCGGATATAGTGCTGCCTAGCGAGGACTCCTGCAATTGTGACTTAATGTCTTTGTAGGAGATCCTCTGATATTTGTGGCTTTGTAAGTCCATGTCAGAGGGCGCAGGTATGCTTTAAGAATTGGTGCTCTTTACCAGTACCACGAGATGGAGCAATCTGGCTTCATTCTCCGTCTTATCCCGTTTTTTCTATTTTAAAACAGACGCCTATGCTTTTTCCTTTTGTCAGAACCCATAGTCTCACTGACGAGCTGTAATACAGCCAAACGCGTCTGAGGATGGTTCTGGCAGAAGAAAAAAGCAAACCCTTGATTGGATGACGATAACAAAAAATATTTTAGCTATTTATTATAAAGTTTACGATATGGTCAGCAATTTTGTATGTGGTTTTACTCATTTAAATTAAAAGTAAATCATTTCACCAAAAAAAATTATACATGAATGTCACAATATGACCTGGTTCTACACAGAGTGGCATTGAAAGAAGTACAGTGCATAGTACCATATGATAGAGGATCTCAAAGAATGTAAAAAGTTCCTATACACTTATGTACAAATGTATTTTGTTTTGCAGATACAGGATATTTATTACTATATTTAAAAATAATATCATATATTTTTTAGTTGTCTTCTGACTAAATGGAGGAAATTGAACCAAAATTGGAACATCATACCCTCTAATATATAAGGTATATCATCGAGATAAACTTTTCGCAGTAACTTTTCTACCGCAAAATGTAATAATAATAATTGTTTTACTGGGCTGTACTAAACTACCTATTCTATTTAAGCATATTGAATCCTGCAACCCAATATGGCAGCGTAAGAATATTATGTACCCAATTTTGGCTCAATTCCCTATACTTAATCGAAAGAAAATTAAACAAAAAATACAATATCCTGTATCTCGAAAACAAAAGAAATTTGTACATACCTAAGTGCGCGAGTCCAGCCCTTACCCAAAGAAGGCAAGAAGACCTTTCCAAACAACTATCGTCCAGTCGCATGATCTGCAGTTATATCAAAAGTTATGAAGGAGGCTATCAACGAGAAATTACTAAAGTACCTGAAACGCAATAGAACATTATGGGGAGTCCCGGGCGGTAAAGTCCGTTCACAGATTTAAGAGAATTACTAACCGACGCCTGTTTAAAACCAGACTGGGGTCTACACAGGCCCGCACTGAATTGTATTTCAAGCATAGATAATTTGACACAAATAATAAATAATTTTAGATAGAATCGAGGATAGAATATATTATAAATATATATTATAATTAATTAATGCAACTACAGTTTACTCATTTTCACTGTCACTATCAACACTTATGTTAATAATAAATCTTTCTGTAATATTCCAAATTTGAATGTATGAATTATCAACAGTTTTAATATGCGAAACACAATTTTTGAAGCTACTCACAGGCACTTTGTCCACTTCAGTAATAATAATATCCAGTACACTAGCGTGTATAGTGGGTGATATATTAATATGTCTAACGGCAGATTTTAATTGATGCCATATGTGTTCTATGGGATTGAATATACAGTGATGCGGCGGAAGCCTTAGCACCGTATGCCCCTTACTTTTAGCGTAGCTGTCGCAGCAGTACTCCGTTTCTAGGTTCAGAAATTTAAGGACATCAAGTAACTCTCTTTTAGTATAACTTTCATAAAAATATATATCATTCTGATACATATAAATTCCTGTATTGCAATATTCGTATCTTTTGAACAAGGGTGCTTGTTCAACTGTCTACTGTGGTAACTTGCGTTGTCCATAACAATCATACTGTTTGGAGAAACATTAGGAATTAACTTACTTACGAACCAATCCTCAAATAACTCCGCTATGGTATCGTTATGATAATCCAAACACAAGTTATTTAAGTTCTTGGCTGCCAATGAAAGTGCATTTGGTACCCAACCATCTTCGGACCCTGCATGTACTATGGTTATTCTTTTTCCTCTATTTGATGGTGCCTTTGTTCTACACCTGTCACTAGAATCAACCCAACCTTTTGATGTATGGGTATCATGGGTATCAAACCAGGTTTCATCTAAGTATATAATAGGTCTGTTCTCACTTCTGTACTGAATGATTTTTGTCAAATATTCAAATCGCCGTGCCTTAAGTCGTTGCGATTTCATGATTACTTGCCGTTTATCGACATTTTTAAATTTAAAACCGATTCGTTGAAGACACTCAGTGTTGTCCTACCGCAATTAATATCCGTGTTATCTATCTCAAGTCTTTTCAGTAAATTATCCAGTGTTGGTACCGTATGCTCTTCATACATCTTATAAATTTTGCGTCTTAATTTGATCTTTTGGAAAAAACTAAAAATCTTATGTATAGCTTCGCTGATGACAGCACACTTGTGTCACCTTTTACTTTCGATGCTCGGACCTCGGCTGCCAATGCACATCTTTATAGGCAGCAGGTTTCACATCTCAACAAGGACAGTTTTCAAAATTATTTCAACTCCTGAGTTCAGAAAAACCTACGATGTGAAGAGTCACTTCTTTTAATCTAGAAAATTAAACATGTCTAGGCCGGCCATAAAATTTGAGGCGTTAATCGGCCGGAGAATCAATCAGCATTCCACACGCCACGTGCCCTGTAGCTTTGTCAATGTTATCCTCAAAAATATGGATGATAGTACGTTATATATTTAAAAACTAAAAAATTCTCTGATATAGAAACTACCCAACAGAAACCCTTTGATTTTATCGAATACCCCGTAAAACTGGATAGATTGCTGATTAGACCACGTGATGGAAAATTCAACAAGTAGGTTTACTGGAACACTGCCATGAGAGTTTAATTTATTATTCTAACCAAAGTCCAGTTCGCGTGGAATGCATTCAATTTGAACCTTAGTCGTTTTAACAATAGGTGACATACCAACTTATTTCAATAAATTATAGGTAGTAAGGTTTTTGCAGCATTTGGCTAGTTCGGGTATGTTTTGAATAATTTCTTTGCTCTGGTTGTGTCAAGGTTAAATGTTACCTAAATTAATGTATTTCGACGATTTGCGGTAAAATTCTTTCTGCAAATATGTATATAGGTTACCTTCATCCGTCAGCAATCACGTAAAATTTACTCAACTAGAATTAATATGAACCTCTATCTTAGTTATAATAGAGTATACAGTGTGTCCACGTAAGTTGGCGGCATATGGGAAACTTCTTTATTAATTTTACGAAAAAAAGTTATTCTTCATAAAAAGTTCTGCATGGTCCAAAACCTAAACTGCAACCATCAGATGTTAAATTTTTTTTAGTCATATACGAGGTTTGTCAAAAAATGTGATTTTTGCTCTAGAGTAAAGTACCTTTCTTTTTGACAATATCGAAAATTGTTATAAAGAAAAGATGTTTAGAATTAAAAATAGCTTTCAAATATTCAACATTGTTTATTTGCATTAAAAAAATATTTTTTTCTACAGTTTCTCTGCGATTACGTTGGAAATTTAAGTTTGCACATACATGAAATACGATTGTTGACGTTTCTTCGAATTTTCGATATTTAGACAGTTCGCAAAGCCTACTTTAATTATCAGTTTTAAAAAATGCCAGTGCATCCTAGATTTATTATGCATTAATGTGCAAACTTAAATTTCCAACGTAATCGCAGAGAAAATGTAGAAAAAAATATTTTTTTAATGTAAATACACAATGTTGAATATTTGAAAGCTATTTTTAATTCTAAACATCTCTTCTTTATAACAATTTTCGATATTGTCAAAAAGAAAGGTACTTTACTCTAGAGCAAAAATCACATTTTTTGACAAACCTCGTATATGACTGAAAAAATTTAACATCTGATGGTTGCATTTTAGGTTTTGGACCATGCATATCTTTTTATGAAGAATAACTTTTTTTCGTAAAATTAATAATAAAGAAGTTTCCCATATGCCGCCAACTTACGTGGACACACTGTATAAGTTTAAATTGTGAACTTAAGACTTATTGCTGTAAAATATATTGCCGCAGTATTATGTAGACTATTATTAAAATGTGCTTTTATACGACGCCGACGATACCATTTTCTAACACCCCAACTATCTTTAAACCCGCTTATTTTTATTGTACGTTTAAATACAGATCTGCAATATATTTCAATTATTTTGAAAAATCTTTTGGGTTTTCACTCAAGTCTTAAACAATGGAAACTGACCTAAAATTCAATTTGAATTCTGACAAATATTTTTCCCTTGACTGAAAGCAATATATTTCTATAATAGCATTTTATCCTTAGTCCGAGCACAATACGTGACGAGCGACTTAACTAGAATATACAGTAAAGTAGGCAAAACTTATTATTTTATGGTCGTTTTATTAGTAAATACGAGTACTTGTCAACAAATATAATATTTTCAAAGATCTGGGTGAAACAACTGACGTAATAACCGAATTATTTCAAAACGCTTGCTTTATAAAAGGTCTGTGTTTAACACTCTGATAAATGTATGTGTATTCTGCTTATGTCAGCATACTGTACAACTACCTAATACAGGTGCGTTAGATTGAATGTTGCTTCACTATCCTTTACCTTTTATCCTTACAAAATAGGAAAGTATAAATAATGCTCTTTTTTGAGCATTCCGGACTTGCACACCGAATTTTATTATTAATTGGCTTATTAGAAAATAATAAAATTTGGTGCGCTACTCCATTATATAAAGATCTTAAAAAAAGTCTCATACAATTTTGATGTAAAATTAATAAGGATATTGAGGGTAGCAAAATTTACATGCGATTTCTCGTTGCCAGTCCGGGCGCTTAAATAAAATTAATTTCGAATTATAAGATTGAAACGTTAGAATTACTGTCCATGTCTTTCTTTTATAATTTTTCTCCCCCTTTTCAGTGGTATTCTGGTATGTCTTTCAAAGAAAAAAGTCGTTCAAAGTGTAACTATATAAATATTGTTCGAAATATTGAAAAGTTTTACTGTGTGACTGGCTTTATGGTTGTTCAGCCGAATGCCAGCAATAAGAAATACTTAAGTCAAAATAAACTAAATCTTTACTAAAAAATATTGGTAATAATATTAAATGGTTTAAACCAACGACAACGATTTTAGTAGTATCAAAAATATTGTAGTGGGAATATTGAAATGGAGCCAAGAATCAAAATTTATTATTTTGAAAGAATTTTTGGCCTTATTTTATTGGGTAATCACTCATATTTCCCTTGGATATAAAGTTTAGTTTTAATAAATATCAACATGATAGCTTTCCTGAAGTATACAGGGTGAGTTTTTTTAAAGTGTTACAAAGTTACATTTAGAAAACGGTTTGAGATATTTTCAGTTTTGGTGAGGTAATAAAAAGATGACATATTTAATTTTTGATATTTACTCCATCCTTTTTTATCGGGGGGATATTGTTTTTTTGTTCCTAAAATTGGAATTTACTTTAAAAAAATTCCTCTGTATGATTTTATTTCTATTTGGTACAGAATTGTGATTTATTTGGGTTACAAAATTTAAGAAAATATTAACCATTTAATTTCAACTTATTTATCATCTGTCATGCTTAAAATTTTCCAAAATGTACCCTAAAGTATCAAACAATTCCTCACTCTTTACCTACCTGAAGAATATAATAGGTGACTATACAGAGTAGCAAAAAAAAGTTGCGCATAATGCCTGTAACTCTTGAATTACCTCGTATACGAAAAGGTGACCATTATAAAAGTTGTTCAGTAAATTATTCCCCACATTTCCACCTGCATGCATTCTTTCTGTCATTTCTGGTTTGGTTGCCATAGAGACCAACTTACTTCCTTAAAATGGAACATCCAGCATATAATTGCATATTGCAACATTCTTAATTTTTTGTATTTCAAATATTCATCTATGCGCAAGCGTTTCCGAGACGATTACAACTCAAAAATGAAAAACTTCCTAACTGTAATTATTTGTACCTAATACCCATCAAGGTGTTTTCATGACAGCGACCTAAAAGGTATCAATTTTGAGTTCTTGTTTAATTTTCTGTTGTCTGATTTTGAATTTGTTTACACTATGGTTCATTTGAATGAGAAACAACGAGTTGAAATTTTAATAATGAGCGGTTACGGAAATATGAAGAAACACAAGATCAGGTTTGTCAACTTTTCAATGAATTATATTCAAATAGGCCTCCAATAAATCAGTCAACGGTGTGTCGAGTGGTAAAGAAATTTCGAGAAACAGGCAGTGTTAGGGAAGCCGCTAGATCAGGTCCACCTAAAACAGCAACCGGGGGAGACAAAGCTTTGGATATCATGCTCTCAATACATAAAAATCCAACACAATCATCCACGCCAATGGCAATGGATTTTAGTGTGTCTCATCAGTCAGTGAAAAATTTGTTTAGGCAGGAGAAGTTGCATCCCTACAAGATAAAGTTGGTGCACGAGTTAAACGAGGACGATTTTGATAGAAAAGAAGCTGAATTTTGTGAGCTGATGATGGAAAGATGCAATAACGATTATAACTTCGCAACAAATGTCATTTTCTCGGATGAGGCTACTTTCCATTTAAATGGCATCGTTAACAGACACAATTATCGTTATTGGTCTGCTGAGAATACTCACTGGTTCCAGGAAGGTCATACTCAGGGGCCCGAAACAGTTAATGTTTGGGCGGGCATAGTTGGTAGACATAATATAAGACCTTTTTTCATAGATGGTAATTTAAATGGCGAAAAATATCTGGACTTTCTCAGGAATCACATAATTCCTTCTTGCAGAATGGGTTTATCAGGTGTAAATAATGGCATAAACGAACAGGTATGGTTTCAGCAAGATGGGGCACCTGCGCATTATACGGCAAATATTTGACAATACATAAGCGAACAATTTCCAGGACGCTGGAAAGGCAGAAGAGGTGCTATTAACTGGCCAGCGCGATTCCCGGACTTAACCCCGCTCGACTTCTTTTTGTATGGACGCTTAAAGAACAAAGTCCACGTTAACCGTCCAAATGACTTAGAATCTTTAAAAGTCAGAAATACTGCTGAAATTCTGATCCACTGAAAAAGTTTCACTTGTTTATTATTCCGATGATAAGTTGTTCAATTTTCTAGGCTATATATTTTATTATTATGAAGTATGTTACAATTTTAAATAAATAAAAATTTGAAATACAAAAAATTCAGAGTTTTCCCAGTAGAATCCAAATATGCAATTGTATGCAGAGTGTTCCATTTAAAAAAGTAAGTTGGTAAGTTTGTCAAGTTACTTTTAAATGATGACATGACAATTGACAAAAGAAATAAGGAAACAGAAAGCAATTTCGATATTTTCATCCCTCTGAAGTTAGCAGCTTTACGAATTAACCCCATCCTATACAATTGCAACAAAAACCTACCTGAGATTAACTTTAGATTTAATTTAAGGGTAAAACTGCATATTAATTCTATAGTTAATTCTTACCTATTTATTTGGGCCTTAACGTGTTAAATGTACACTTTCGCAATTGGTGTAAATTTATCTGGGGTAAACGAAAAATTGTGAGAATAATAAATATTCGTTAACGACTTTTATATTATATTTACAACCATTTGTGAAACTTCCAGTGTCATAAAAACAAAAATTAATTTTTAAATGGAATCCCGTTTTATCATCAATTTCTTAATAATAATAAAACTAATATCTTAACATACAACTACATTTTTAATTGTAGATGGATAAACTTGCAAAGACTCTTTAAACTTAATGGTCGATAATAAAAAACAATTTTTATAAAAAGTGTCTGCTGATTTAGCGCTCACTGAATAATGAAAATGCTTTTAAGGATTTGTGCTTTTACAAAATTTTACCACGATTCGATTTAAGTACTATATAGCATTTCCTCTCACGAAACCAATCAGTTGTTTACGTGCATAATAAAAGCAGGAATTTAAGCGAGAATTCCGAAAAATCTAGTCGGGATTAATAATAAAAATCTTAAAGAATTTTCTTCTTAAAATCGTCTCCAATATCGGAAAAAGTCAGTTGTAAGTTTTGCCATGCATTTTAACAGTTTAAAACATATTTTAATGGATACATTAAATTTGGTAGATTAAAAATGGCTGCTAAAATGCAGGATGTCGTTAGAGGTATTACCTTGGTGAAATTAGAAAAAAACAGTAAACAAACTATCGAGGAATCGGAATGGATTTTAGAAATTATTACTGTAATTATGATTGTTATTCCTTAAAGAGCTTGATAGCTGAGACATAATTGCGGTAGGAAATGCTACTATGCTCAAGGTTTTGAGGAGAGCAGGGGCGTGCGGTGAGTTATGAAAAAGGGGAAGCACCGCCGGTAGGCCCGCCGGCGCCGGAGCGAAAAATTTTTTGAGGATCCCGCCCAAATATTGGCAATTTTCGACGTTTAAATACAGGTAGAATACTGTCATGTAGGTACTGTCGAAAATGTGAGATTATGTACCTATGATTTTTTAATATTTCTTCTATTTTCTAAATGGCTATGGCTACCTATGTTTTTTTTATTAATTTTTACGTAATTTGCCCGTCGAAAACCAATTCTTTAGTGACCCAACCCTGCCTAAGAGTCATTAAAAACAAGTTAACAAAATTTCATAACAGAAACTAATACAGAAAACTATCTATACATTTTTACTTTGAATTCACAGTTTGATTTAATTTTAAACGGATACTGGGTGTGTAATTATTATGTGGTAAATTTACATTGTTTATGAACAAAGAAACTGAATTTACAATATAATATATATCACGGCATCTGATAGATGGTATCATTTTAGAGCTTATAGTTTGGATATCACGACGTAGTCTTTCTTGTTTCAGGTAAAAAAAAGAATGTAGGCACCGCCAGATTTTTTTTTAAATTTGAGGTTTTTATAAAAATTGTTTATGTCCGAAAAACCACAAGAGTTCCAAGGACTTTTCTCACTAGCGCTCGTATTAACGAAGAGTATACAAGGCCAACAAAACAATTTTAATAAGGTGCTGTATGCAGTAAGCCATTTATTTTTATCGTAATATTCTTTATTAAAATTCCTTGTAAATTTTTTAGCCGCCTTCACTTCTGTCTTTAAATTACAATCTGGTGTAGGCCTACCTGTTGCAATAATATTCCTTTTTTCATCAAAGGAAAGCGTTGAAAATCCTTTTTCCAATAACTTGCATACAGAACAGATACACTTTACATTTCCCGAACTCGATGAGTCGGCAATTGGTTGCTCCATGACAAAATAAATCAAGAAGTAAGACTACACTCAAATGCCAGACAGATGCTCTACACTCTACCGTATACCGCGTTTCCTGGCGAAAAATCGCGACAGATAATCGTAAACCGCCGATTGCAAACACGTGGAAACTAAATATTTCCCCGCTTTTTTTCTCGGCGTCGCTTTAGCGAAGGAAATACCGAGATCTAACGATTTACCCTTGGCATGGTACGGCAGACCATATTATTATTATTACTCGTATACGCGTATACAGTGTAGTATACGTGTTGTATATTGCATTGGTCAGGGATGCATACAGGACCGGATTTGGTTTGGAAATTAGATAGAAATAAATACTTGCCTATTTTAATTGTATGGATAGGTATAGATTAATATAAAATTTGTTTTGTCTTATGAAAGCGGTAGGGGAAGCAGTGCTTTCATCGCTTCCATGGACCGCACGCCCCTGGAGGAGAGCGAGATTGGAAAAGGACGCTTTCTAGACTTTCTAAAGTGTCCAATCCTTTTCCCTTATTGAGATTATGTAATACTTTAGAGTTTGATTGGATGTCAAAATGGTGATTGGACACTGAGATCGGTTCCAAACGCCAATCTGCTGTCGTGTGAGTCTACTTGAGACCGAATGTTCCTTAATCCTTTTTCATTAATATTTATATTTCGTTGAATAACAATAGGTAATATACAGCGTGTCAATTTAAAAACTTTCAATGCAAATATCTCCAATACTTCAAAAGTTAGAAAAAGGCGATTTGGTATAAATATTATTTGGATAGGGGGAACCAGAACCACCATACTTTAGTAAAGAGGACAGTCGCCCCCCAGGCGCCCATACCACCACTTTAAAATTTTAAATGGGACCACCCCCTTTGTTATACCTTAAATAAATGGTCTCACTGAGTAATATTTAGCTGCACGAAAAAATCGATAGAAAAGAAAATTTGTAATTTGAATTGATTGCTGCCATGAACCGCCTTTCTCCGAAAGATATATTAATTTTTGCTCAGATCACCCACAAAGCCACAAAATTAACATAATTAACAACCTAAAACATAAAGCTTTAAAACTAGATTTAAGTTGCTCCCTGATTCCAACAACTTATAAACCAAATCTAGAAAAAACCTTAGTTTTAAATCCTTTTCTTTGATTTGATTTGGGTTATAAAGTCGGATTAGCATTTTTTGAGAAAGAAATAACGAGTTCCATGACAGTTACGACACAGAGTCGCAAAAAAGTCGCAAATAATGCCTGTAACTTTTGAATTACCTCGTATACAACGTTTATGAAAAATGTTCAGTAAATTATTCCCCACATTTGGTTGCCATAGATACCATTTTACTTTTTTAAATGGAACACCCTGCATATGATTGTATATTTGGATTCTACTGGGAAAACTCTAAATTTTTTGTATTTCAAATTTTTATTTATTTAAAATTGTAACAAACTTTATAATAACAAAATAAATAGCCTAGAAAATTAAACAACTTAACATCGGAATAATAAACAAGTGAAACCTTTTTAGTGGATCAGGTGTTCTAAATGACCACCATTTTCTGCTAAGCAGATCGCCACTCGATCCCTGAACCCATCTACAATATTTAAAAGGAAGTCCTCTGGAATGGTTCGAATTTCAGCACTAATTCTGACTTTTAAAGATTCTAAGTCATTTGAACGGTTAACATAGACTTTGTTCTTTAAGTGTCCCCACCACCAGTGTGTATTCTTAGCAGACCAATAACGATAATTATGTCTATTAATAATGCCATTGAAATGGAAATTTGCTTTATCCGAGAATATGATATTTGGTGCGAAGTTACTATCGTTATTCCATCTTTCCATCATCAGCTCACAAAAATCAGCTTTTCTATCAAAATCGTCCTCGTTTAACTCGTGCATCAACTTTATCTTGTGAGGATGCAACTTCTCCTGCATAAACGAATTTTTCACTGACTGATGAGACACATTAAAATACATTGCCATTGGCCTGGATAATTGTGTTGTATTTTCATGAATTGAGAGCATGATATCCAAAGTTTGTCTCCCCCGGTTGCTGTTTTAGGTCGACCTGATCTAGCGGCTTCCCTAACACTGCCTGTTTCTCGAAATTTCTTTACCACTCGACACACTTTTGACTGATTTATTGGAGGCCTATTTGGATATCATTCATTAAAAAGTTAACAAACCTGATCTTGCGATCTCTTCATATTTTCGTAACCGCTCATTATTAAAATTTTAACTCGTTGTTTCTTATTCAGATGAACCGTAGTGTAAACAAATGAGTAATCAGACAACAGAAAATTAAACAGAAATTCAAAATTGACATGTCTTAGGTCGCTATCATGAAAACACTTTTACTTAACTGGTGGGTATTAGGTAGGAATAATTATAATTAGGAAGTTTTTCATTTTTAAGCTGTCGATATCTCGGTGCCGCTTGCAGATAGGTGAACATTTAAAATACAAAAAATTCAAAGTTTTCTCAGTAAAATTCAGATATGCAATTATATGCAGGGTGTTCTATTTAAGAAAATTAAGTTGGTCTCTATGGCAACCAAACCAGAAATAACAGAAAAAATTCATGCAGGTAGAAATGTGGGGAATAATTTATTGAAAAACTTTTATAAACGTCGTACACGAGGTAATTCAAAAATTACAGGCATTATGCGCGACTTTTTTGCCACTCTGTATATACTTGTACACTTGTACTTCTCAAGCACAGACGGATAGACCGTTCGGGATAGCGCAAACGTTCTGCCAATGAAATATGCGCAAAGGTCGTTTTGGTCGTCTCACTTACCTGAAGAATAATTGAATTAAGTCAATCCTGACTGTTTAAATATTACACTGCTTTATTCTTCTTTTAATATAAAGTTTTTTTTTTAATATTGTATCATGAATTAACGTTATATTGATTTTCATGAAAAAAGTGATTAAAATTAAAATTGTGCAAATTGCCTGAATATTTTTTGCAAATACAAGTTTGGAATTCTTTGAACCGTTCTTGCCTCTGACTCCTTGTTACGGTGAATTTCACCTCGTTTTCCATCCAGAAAATGTTATATTTTCCTGAAAAAAGGGGTTCGTTTGCGAGGTTTCCTAAAGGAATAAAAATATTTTTAAGGGTTATTAAGGATGGAAGTAGAAATATTACTACACCATTAGCTTCTACATAAAATTATAATTACGTAGCATTGTAATAAAACAAAATTATAATTTTAAAAATAAAATACTTAGTTTTACCTAAAAAATTAACTTTTTTATCTCACAAATTTCATAGTGAGTATAAATTATTAAAGCCCAGTAAAAACATTTCATTTGCCCCTAAAAGTCTCCAGAGGTACGTTAATTCCAGACATGTCTAACTCTATTTTCTGCTTGTTTCAGTTTCAGATTTTACGCAGCAGTTGGGTCAGATGTACGAACAACACGCGGAGGAACTGCAGATGCTGGTGTCTAACTTCCGTAAAAGAAACAACGAACTTAGAAAAGAAAGGTAAGTTGATTATAAGAAAAGGCAGCGTGTATTCGGAGACGAATAAGAGAAGCTGTCTATCACAGAAGACTAGTATCTTTTGTAATATCTCATTTATTAGCCAAGAGAGTCTGGCAGCTAGAAAATGCAAATATGTCAATCTCAATAATCATTATTACTACATGGCTTCTTTTACGTTTCGTTGATAAAAATAATAAATTTTGTCTCAATCTCAAGATTCATCACGGCAATATAGCATTAACCCGCAGCATTATCCAAAATTGAGATATTATACCGAAATTTATAAAAGAGAACGCAACCAAAGTAGTCTAGGTCAATAATTTCCAAGTGCTGTTAAGATCTGTCCACGTAGCTACTTTGAGGTATATATCCACTTATCCACTACATTCATGTCCATAGGCGGCGGCAAATAAGATAATACATAAAGATAAATAATAGGCTTATCCAAGCAGCCTTCCGGGACTAGTTTTTAATCAGAAGTAGAGTCTACCAGATTAATATTGCATGCAGCCCCAGGATGCCTTGTCAAATCCTACAACTGGTTGATTGTATTTGACAGTTTATTACCAAAATTTTTATGAACCTTTAGGCATATTTACTGGAAATTGATTAATTTAACGTATATCCCAAAAGTTTTGATCTAAAATATAATAGCCCCCATCAAAGCAAAAATGCCAAAATACCAAATCGACTTTTGAAAACAGTATTGTTTATTTTCTTGACTCAGTTCCGATTCAGGTTTTTGAAAATAAAGAAAACTCACATAGCTTTTGTATACATTTCTCAAAACTTTATTTTATTTCCATGCAGAGAGCTTGGAAAATAGCATAATAAAGATTTGTAGTAAAAAGTGTCAAAAAATGAGGGCGTCTTCACAGAATATATGGCATAAGAAAGATGATGATAAATAGCAATCAAATCCAAAAAATTACAGGCTCGAAATAACTCTAGCTTTTATGCCAAGAAAGCATAAAATTAACTTCCTTAAAACAATACACGTTCTATATCTAGAAACGGCGTTTGTTGATCTACCACAAGCTCTTCATTAGGGTGGATTGAAAAACACGAATTTTCGAATTTTGATTTGAAACATTGGGAAAACTTGTCACTTGGGATATATAGCGTGTCCAGAAAAGTTCTAGACGTATGGGAATTTTCTTTATTGTTGATTTTACGAAAAAAAGTTATTCTTTATAAAAAGTTCTGCTTGATGCGCAAATATTATTGACATATCAAAACTTAAGATATCATGTTCAGGGCGGCAAAAAAATAAAGAAACACAGAATTACGTTAAGACGGAAGTACCCTCAATTTTTATTTTAGAGCAAAATGTTATAAGAAAACTTTACTAAGGACTTCAAAGCTTGAGCAGATACAATTTTTCAATGAAATATTTTAATTTACAGGGTACCATCAAAAAGCTTTTGGAAAATATTTTTTTATATTATTTCTTTAACAGTTACCTGCAAAAATTTTGCAACAACTATGTGCAATACTATAGTAACGAATATTGACATGTTAGTCAAAAATGATTTACTATTTTTAGACTTAATAACAAAAGTTTTTTGTTAGTTTTGTTATTGTTGTAAAGTTAACGCTGCAGGAGAAAATAGAAATTGTACTTATCATCGGAGATCACTTTAAACCTAATAGGGAAGCCGCATTCATATTTAATACTAGACACCCTGACAAAATGGCATGTAACGCCACTATAGCAAACGTAATGAATAAATTTAAAGCTACTGGTTCCGTCGAAAATGTATTTAAGAAATAACACAGCAAATGATCCACAACTGAAGGAAAGCAACTCAATGGAATACAGCGGTTATCGAAAACCCGAAAATTTCTTTAAGGAAATTGTCAAAAACTATTCCAGTTGACGTCAAAAAGTCTACTGCTAGTAATATTTAAAAAATAAAGAAATTTCGTCCATATAAACCGAAAATACATTGACACGCGTCTTCCTAGAGATTTTGAATCCCGTTTCCTATTTTGCGCGTGGTTTCAAGGCGAGTATGAAGTTGGTCCTTTTTTTGCAAGAAAAATATTATTCACAGATGAAGCCATGTTTACTTCCAACGGCGTGATATGCTCCCAAAGTTGTCGGTGGTGGAGTGACAACAATTCAAATTTTATAATGGAATGCCGTAGTCAATATTCATTTAAAACCAATGTTTGGTGTGGCATTTTTAATGATCGGATCATTGGACCATACTTTTTCCGACAAAACATAAATGCTGCTATTTACCTAAAATTCTTAAGGAACCAGTTGTCTCAATATCTTGACGAACTGCCACTAAATATAAGACGTATAATTTGGTAGCTTGTAGTGAAATGTGTCTTTAGCTGACCAGAAGTTTTTAAGGTCGACCAAAGAACATTAAGAAATCTGAAAACTGAGATCATCGATGATAAGACAAGCCAACAAATATAAAAAAAAGCCAAGCTAGGAAAGTAACGGATGAAAACATTCTCAATAAGTGGTAATCATTTTTATAACTCCATTGTAGCTTATGGTTGGCAATGAGGCTTTTAGTTAAACTGGAACGAGCTTATTTCCTACATCCCTAGAAATAACTGACAGGGGCTTGTGGGCCTCTTTTCTTCTCCAGCGTTGCAGTCAAGTAAGGTTATATTGTCTTAAGATGTCTTCATCGGTTGGAAGCAAATTTATTGAATAAACCAATGCTCACTCACTGAACGGTTGCCACTGACAGATTTTTACACGATATTTACAAAACCAACAATATTATCAAAATAGATAATAACGTTGGGGTGCAAGAAGGAAACTTTCAATATTTTTGAAATTTTAGGCATGCAATTTGGGGAGCATAAACGAAGTTTTGTCAAAGTTTATGGAAACAATTTGAGAACATTCTTTAAAGGGATTGAGGCGCGAGAAGATATGCTAAGTTTTATGTTTTCTTTTAAAAGAAGTTTATTTATCCCAGGTTACAAGTTTGCTCGAAGTTTCAAATCGAAATTCAAAAACTCGATTTTTCAATCCACTCTGTATTGAAAATTTTTGTGTTTTTTCTTTTATCGCACAAAGTATAATATCATGATTCAGTGGAGCGCGCAGCGTCCTAAATATCAAGAAAGCTTAAGGAGTAAAAATGTTAGAAAGATACGCGAAATGAATGTGTAAGCAACCCAAAACCTGATCGAAGATGTTCAGGTGACGATACAATATAATTAAGTTTTAGTACAGTTATTTACTCCCGAATGTGTTAGTATGTCAAAACTTTTGGAATACGCCAACATATTTTATTATCTCCATAAACTTTTGCTCACTTCTTCCAGACCAGCGTGCACCAGCTCGTTATTTCATACCTGGGAGGCCCTTCTTCAGGAAGCCGAGATTGATTCGAAGGTAATATTACGATTTAAAAAAGTATTAAGTTCTAAATCAAAATCAATAAAATTCTCACCAAATCTAGGTCCATATCAAATTAATTATAATACAAGGTACATATTGACTAAATCAATAGATCTATGATTAAACTACCATACTCGAAATTTATTACCCTAGCAATTAATACTGTTAGGTACATTTTAATCACTTTTTATTTGCTTTTTTAATTATTAATTAATTATCAAATAATTGCTTTCCTCACCGGGCGTATAATAACTACGATGTGACACCCTAAATTGGTTAAAAGCATTATCTGACGATAACTCCAAAGTGAAAAAACCAGTCCACAAAAATCTATATTTGACGTGTTATATATTTTCTAATGTGGTACCTACAATGTATTACCAAAAATAATGTATCATCAATTCAATGTGATTTTTTCGTCAATTCATCAAATCTATTTATAATTAACCCGAAGGTATCCAATAGAATGATTACTTTACAGCGAAAGGTTAAGAACAAAAGTTTTTTAATAATACAATGTTTTTTTCACCTGTACAATTTTAATTTTGTCACACGGGGGTATATTACATGCATGGCGACGTTATATTTTGAGGATTTAATTGGCAAATTTTAATTGAAAAGTATTTTTTAAGTGCAAATTGACTGCAGCTTTAACGTACAATTATTAGGGAACATAAGTACATGGGTTGGGATAGAATCTGACTATGAATTAAGGTTTTGATTTTAGTTGCCTGCATTTTTAATAATTTTTTTTATTTAGAGCCAAATTACGTTTTATTCTGCAAAGTTAAAAAATAAATTAAACAGTGCGGTTACCATTTAAAAAATACAGTGAGGCATCAGAACTTGTTACATATACAGTGTATGTATAAAGTCTGGAAACGGCTTGATAACATCACAATTTATTGGCCGATTTAAACTAAATTTGGTACAGTTGTGTAAGAGGATCTGACGCACCGAATGACGATATTGGCGTTGTTGCCAGCTTTTTAGTTTGTCTGGAATTCGATCGAATTTTATATTTTTAAATGTAACACTCTGTATATTTTTTCATTTATAGTTTTTACTTTAAATTTGTTACACTTTTGAAATTATTCCTAATATCAGTAGTTTTCGAAATAACGGCGTGTTTTAAAAATATGAACAAGTTGTGTTTTATTTTATTTATTTTATTAATAAGACACCAGTTTAGTTTTGATGTAAAGTCATAAAAGCTGTCATTTTTACATGCAAAAATATCTTTAACTAATAGTGAAAGAATTACAATTCTTATGATGAGAGGATATGGCGATAGGGTCAGGTCTTACGAAGAGGTTAAAAATCTATTTACTGACGCATTTCCAAACCGAAATCCAATTTCAAAAGCAACTGTTCTAAAAACTGTCCAACGGTTCGAAGAAACTGGAAATTGTAGAGACAGGCGACGATCAGGACAACCAGCAGTAGTAGATGAAGAGAAAAGTTTAGAAATTTTACGACATGTTGTTAAAACCAATGTTTCTTCATTAAAAAAATTTCTCAAGTAAGTGACGTCTGCTTCAAATCCGTCCATAATGTTTTAATGAAACATGAATATCACCCTTTCAAAATACATGTAGTTCAAGAGTTATCATACGATGATTATGAGCGAGGAATTGAATCTTGTGATATTATGATGTCAAGGTTTGACCAAAATAACCAGTTTTCTAAATTTATAGTGTTTTTGGACAAAGCAATATTTATGTTAAATGGTAAAGTCAATAGATACAACTGTAGGTTTTGGGCAAATGAAAATCCCCACTGGATGAGAGAAGGTCATACACAATGCCCTGGAAAATTGAATGTGTGGGCTAGGCTTCTGGGTAACCACAAGATCGGTCCATTTTCTATTGATGGAAATTTGACATCACAACTTTACCTTGAGCTCTTGGAAACGCAAATAGTGCCTACCATACGAAATGTGATGGGTCCAAATTACATTCTTCCAACATGACGGAGTTCCTCCCCATTTTGGTCGAAACGTGCGCGAATTTTTGAACACTTTTCCGAATAGGTGGATCGGTAGAGGGGGTACAATCGAGTGGCCACCTAGGTCCCCTGATTTGTCGCCTGACGACTACTTTTATGGGGACATTTGAAGAACAGAGTTTATACCACAAAACCTCAAGATTTGTCCGATTTGCAGCGTCGAATCTTGGACGAATTTGAATTATTAACGCCAGAAATAATTTACAACATAATTGAAAAATTTTATTTTCAATTAGCACACTGTCTGTACAGGGAAAACAGTTTGAACATTTAATATAATAATAGTATATTAAAGTACATGTTTTATAAAGCATCATCTTATATAGTTGGGGTCAAGCAAATATTTGACGCGTGACACTTCCATATTGTCATGGGTGTCAAATACGGCAGGCCACTCATAATATAAAAGTTACTTATGGCTAATTTATATTGTAATAATTACCACCCACTCGAAGTATTTGTATTTTTATCCTTTTATATGACTAAAAAGAGACATACATAAACCGAGTTACCTTCTCGTCGATTTGGTCAAATCATATGGGCTGCAGATCCGCATTTTATTTATTCATTTAATCGTTATACACTACTAATCGTTATACACTACTAAGATTGCTTTTGTTAAGACCTGTGATATTAATGGTCAATCCTGAATCCCACCATTACAATGCACAGAATTTATCAAAACAAATTTATTTATATTATAATTCATATTCTTAGACCAATTTCCCAGCAATCATTTTCTGCAAAGGTTTATAAATAACAATATTCGTCAGTCCGGCCCTGACTAAGTATCAGCTGTAATAAAGTTGGTGAAATCAAAATAACCTAGTATTGGACAAATATGACAAGATGGAAGCGTCACGCGTCAAATATTTGCTTGACTCCAACTATATCACGCGTCCATGTTAAAAAACGAGCCGCTTGCGGCGAGTTTTTTTGACGGGACAAGTGCTCTAACTGCTTTATAAAACACGTACTTTATACTATTTTTTCTATTTTGTATTTTTTTCAATAAGAAAATACATATTTAAAAAGAAAATCAACCCTTCAAATTTTGTAAATTTGTATGTCTAAATTCTATGTTGGTAATACTATAAATTTATTTTTGTCATAGTAGCCTTGACAATAAATAATATTTTCTTTGTGTCATTGTCACCAAATTTGTGTTTCAATATTTCATAGAGTTGTTCATAATTATAATTAAAAAAATATGGAGAATGATAATCTAAGTTCAACTTCTCCTGAATGAGATATTGCTAATAAAACGATAAATCAACTTTTACCAGAGAAATCCCAAAAACTTTCTTTTCTCATGGATCACAATAACAGGAAACGTCAGACGTCAACAGAATAAAACATTTAAATATTACCAATGCCAACCTTTAAAAAATAAAAAAAACGGTGCCGAAACAGATCTGTTTCGATACTGAAAACGGTGTCGAAACAGATTTCTTATGAAACAAAATTAGAAAAATATATTTTTTCTAAATTGTACTCGTTATTTTGAAAACTACCGATATTAGGAACAAAGTATGTCATATCAAAAGTGTAACAAATTTAAATTAAAAACTATAAATGAAAAAATATACAAAGTGTTGTATTTAAAAATATGAAATTCGTTCGAATTCCAGACAAACTGAAAAGCTGGCAACAACGCCAATATCGTCATTCGGTGCGTCATATCCTCTTACACAACTGTACCAAATTTGGTTTAAATCGGACAATAAATTGTCATGTTATTAAGCCGCTTCCAGACTTTATGCACACATTGTATGTATATAAAATGTAAAGGTGCGTATAGACCAAGTGTTTTCTCTTCTTGTATGGCTTGCTCAACCAAGTGTACACACTGGACAATTAGTATTAAGTTACATATAAATTGTTGTTGTTTTATAGGCGATGGGTGATATTGCATCAATTTTGGGACGTCAGGTATCTCGACCGATGCTTGAAAGGTCTTTCTATAGAAAAATACAATCAAGGAAAGTGTTTACGCACAGAGAGAGTTACGAGACTATAATTGCCAAGACGGAAGAAAAGTTAGCGAAGGTAAAGGAAATAAAAAAAAATCACCTCATATAAGAAATTGCGTAAAAATCTTAGAGGAGTTATTATTTTTTGGGTTAATGTGGCGCACTAGACTGCATCATAAGCGTTTTTTAAGCTAGGCTTCTCTACCTTTGATTTTTTCTGGCAATTGTTCCTCTTTACAAATTATCCATGTAGGGGTTTTATCTTTGAGGATATTTTACCATCTTTTTAAGGAGGGAGGCTGTCTTTTTGGTACTTAAAAGGGTAAAGGGGTGCATGGTACGTGGCGGTGTGTAATTGTTCATCTGGGCCCGTTGGATTACTCATTCAGAGAGCTTTATTTTAAAAATCTTGTAGTTTACGCTGTTTCATACCTTAAAGACCGCTTTCAATTTGTTGAGGTAAATGGATCACAGAGCACTAATACTCTTCTCACACAAGGCGTACCACAAGGATCCATTCTGGGCCCCCTACTTTATCTGATATTCTCGAACGATATAATTAACTTTCTCAACGAGGGCTCCGATGTTCATACGGTGTGTTACGCTGATGACACGAATGCACTTATAATGAATAAAGATAAATTGCAATTAAAAATCATTGCTGAGCTTATATATAAAAAGATTGTTGCTTGGTCGGATAAGAATTTTTTAACTCTGAACAGGGAGAAAACAGTTGCACTTTTATTTAGTCTGTCTAAACGCATGATGGGTGGCAGCCTTATTCTATTTGAGGGCTCTTCTCAGCCTATCCAGTGCAGTGACACAACTAAAGTTTTGGGGATTACCATCGACTATAAACTTCAATGGGATGATCATATTAATTTATTGTGCAACAAGCTGCGGAGTGTATGTTACGCCTTACGTTTCTTATCACAGCAATGCGGTCGAGAGACACTTCTCACTATGTACTACGCAAATTTTCATAGTCGCATGCGATACGGAGTTCTGAATTGGGGAACCGGGGCGCAGGCTATCAGGGTTTTCCGTCTGCAAAAGTATGCTGTCCGAGTGCTGGCCAGTCTGGGGAGGCTGGAAAGTTGTCGTTCCGCATTTAAAAACCTAAGGATTTCTACGTTTTATGACACCCATATTATTGAATCGTGTTTGTATGTTTTTAGGAATAGGCAATTGTTCAGTTCGGGATCCGCCATATTGTATTACAATGTCAGAAGCGGGGCGCTCCTAATACCTCCTAGACATCGGACAACCCTATACCAAAAAAGTTTTCATTTTAAGTGCTGTAAATTTTTTAATTGTCTGCCGCTGGAAGTAAAGAACGCACCAAATGTAAATATTTTTAAGACTCGTTTAAAAAAATTTGTGCTCCAAAAGATTTGTTACAGTCTCAGCGATTTTTTTAACTGAATATTGTTTTGACATCTTTATTTGAACTTTGTACTTACATAATAATTTATTTTTAGAGTTGGTACCTAATTATTAATGTTACCTATATTAGGCAGATTTTGACGTTTTCTTCAATTACTGTTTCTGAATGTAACTTTTGAATTGAGGAAATAAAAAATTGATTTGATATGATTTGATTTGATTCATCCTATTTATGTACTCCATGATTTTTTTTTTATGATAAGACAGAGCACTGCAGAATTACTTCTTTAGGGCGCTCTGCAGGAAACAATTCATTTTGGTCTTGAATCTTTAGAGATTATACTCAAAAATTCTACTCTTTCGTCATCCATCTTCTTATCAAAGCGTGAACCCAAATATTTGTCTTTCGGTCTCCAATTTATTACGGAACTATTATAAATTACTCAACTTTCGGGAAATTTAACCGTCGACTCTGAGAAACATTTGACAGGGCCAACGCAAGAGTTGGTTCCCGTGGAACTCCGGCTCTGGCGGTAAAATAGCCATTTCCTATAATACTACAAATATTTTGTTTTCAAAGGCTTGGCCCATTGTGCTCACCCAAATTTGGTCTTAGACCCATTTATTCTAGTTCCTTCCACTAGTTTTTATGGGTTAACTGGGGAGAGTGTCGGAATGTTCTGTAGTTCTAGTCTTGGTTGCCCGAGTATTTGTTGCCTTTTTCATCCAATGACTCGCAGTGGCAGATAATATGCTGTATCGCTTCACTTTCTCGTCCGCATAACCTGCAGCTTAGATCTCCATTGTGCAATTGCATATAGTGCAGGTGCTTTTTAACAACCCTGTGTCCTGCCAGAATTCCTGTGGTAAGTCTCAGCTAATTTCTGCTCATCTGCTTCGTTAGTTTCGGGTCTGGGCCCTCATAAAAGATTTGCTATGGTTTAATCACTGTCTATTATTCCAGTAGATTTTGTATTGATTCCTTGTCCACCGTTTAATGACATCTCGTACTGTACACCTTGGGACTCCAAGTGACTGTTCTGAATCTATAAATGTTTTTTCGGACCCCAATCTTGCAAGTTCGTCAGTCACCTTTCCGTTTCCTGGATTACCTTCGTGTCCTGTTACCCATTAGAATATTGGGTTGTTAGCTTTAACCAGAGCCACTAGTTCCTCTTGCCATTTCCATACCAATCTTGATATCACCTTGTTGCATGTTAGGGCTCTAAGGGCTGCTTGGCTGTCGAAGTATATATGGAATGTCTTATTAAGATAAGTCCTCCTATTGCTTTCATACGCATACTGTAGAATGGCGTAGATTTCCGCTTAGAACATCGTGGGAGACTTACTAAGGGAGAAATAAGTATCCCTCTTCGATCTTCTTTGGTTTTTGAGCCGCCTGTGTACCGATTATTGCCCCAGCAGTATCTGATGTTTTATTGTTTCACGCATCCCGTTTGTCGGTTACGGTCTGGTATGTCATAGCGATATGTAGGGTTTATACGGTTTGATCTCATTTCTAACTCGGGTCCCCTTATGGTATCGCATAGGAGTGTGTGTCCAGTTCTATGCCTCCCAGAAAGTGACGTAGGACTTTGTCGTTGGAATAGTCCTATTTTTGCCTTTCATTTAATCACCGAATGAAGTGGGGGAAGGTCTAAGGTGTTATTCATTGCGGATGTGGCGGTCGATTTCATGGCCCCTGTGATGCTCAAGCAGGCCAATCTTTGTAGGTATTTGATCAATTTTACTATTAAACCGTTATGACAGATCATTTCAAAGGCTTTACTGGCGTAGAAAAGATTGCTTCCTGTGAGAGTTGCTAAACCCATTTAAGGTGTTGTTTGCCAGCGTTTTGTTTGGTGCACCGCACAGTAACCGGTTCTGAAGCGAAACTGTTCTAGTGAGAAAATGTCATTGTTAAATCCATTTAGTATTTTATTTGTAATGATCTTGATGATATGATAATAGACTTATCGGCCCATAGCTGATTCTGCTAGGGTTATTATATTAGTGCAACTTTGGCTTTTCTGACATTTTCGGAAAGGTCGTGCACTAGAAATGTTAGAACAGCTAACTCTATAGGATAATTTGAGTAGGTAAAGGCTTTGATGCCATAAATAATTTATTTCCAGCATTTAATTTTCTTTTTTTCCATAGACTAGGCAGGAATACAAAAACGCTTACTTATCGTACTTGGCAAATCCCACGACTGAGAGTTTGAGTGCTTATTTTAACGCACACAATGCATACGTACAGCAACTGCATGCGACCAACGGAATGATGGAGGAGTTCGGAAACACAACCCTGCCGTCATTATTACAGGTAAGAATACCAGTAATATTGGTGGTTTCTATGTAAGAAAATTTACCAAAAATTAAGAAAGAAAGGGAAAAAAGTAAGTGTAAAATATATTTTTTTCTAATTTTGTCTCGAAAAATAGATATTTCGAACGCGCTAGCGAGTTCGAAATATATCCATTTCGAACTCCGAATTTTATTTTTTAAAAGTTGGCATTGGTTATATTTAAATGTTTTATTCTGTTGACGTCTGACGTTTCCTGTTATTGTTATCCATGAGAAAAGAAAGTTTTCGGGATTTCTCTGGTAAAAGTTGATTTATCGTTTTATTAGCAATATCCCTTAACTCAGGGGGAGTTAAACTTAGATTATCATGCTCCATATTTTTTTAATTATAATTATGAACAACTCTATGAAATATTAAATCACAAATTTCGTGACAATGACACAAAGAAAATATTATTTATTGTCAAGGCTACTATGATAAAAAGAAATTTAGAGTATTACCAACATAGAATTTAGACACACAAATTTACAAAATTTGAAGGGTTGATTTTCTTTTTAAATATGTATTTTCTTATTGAAAAAAATACAAAATAGAAAAAATAGTATAAAGTACGTGTTTTATAAAGCAGTTAGAGCACTTGTCCCGTTAAAAAACTCGCCGCAAGCGGCTCGTTTTTTAACATGGACGCGTGCTATAAGATGATGCTTTATAAAACATGTACTTTAATATACTATTATCGGATTGTGTCAAAAAATGACGTTTTATAGATCAGATATTTGGACGAAAAGGTAACCTTTTCAATAAGGTATTGATTATTGCGCTGGTAGCTAGGCAACCTTTGTCGTCCTAGTCCGAAAAACATTTTGTCGGACGCTAAAATATTTTCAACAGTTTATTTTATTCAATTATTTACAATATTTATATTAAATGTACAATTAGAACAATTTTGAACAAGAACGGGGTGATGTAAATTTGATTTTGAGGATGTGTTATTATTTTTGGTCTCCGTTATTATATTATTCTCCAATGTTGAACTCGATTGGGAGACGGATTGCGACACCTGAGTCGAGACTGACTGCAGGTCAGATTGTGGAATGTTGAATATTTTCTTGGTCAGCTCTAACTTATTACTTAAGGAATCATCTATGTAGCCCTCGGCTACTCCCGAAGACTTCCAGCCTCCATGCCGTTTTAGAGATGTTATGTCTGCTCCCGCATCTACAAGTAATGTGGCCGATGTTCTTCTGAAACAATGTCCCGTGAATTCCTTGGCATTCGGCAGTTTTAAGTAAGATGCTATTTCCTTAGGTATAGAGCCAAATTTGTGTATACCGACAACTTGCTTATGGCATTTTCCATTGCGATAAGACACAAAAAATCGCCCATCACTCATATTTGTTGGACGTAAAGCCAGATAATTTCTATAATACTTTAGATATTCTCCAGTCACCGTAAATGATCTCGGTTTGTTTGTTTTATTATAGGGAATTTTTATTAACAAAGCCGTTCCCAAATCTTGTATGTCATCAATTTTCATATGAGCCAGTTCTTCTCGACGACATGCGCCCGCGATTCCAAAAATAAAAGCAACCTGTAATTAAGAAAATTGTTAGTCAGAAATTTAAAATACTATTATATAGTTACATTTACCTTCAACATTAAGTATTTGTCATCTGGAGCATGGCAAAGGAATTTGTGAACCTCTTCTCTAGTTAGGATCCTTGATTTCTTTGGACAATATCCAACACTTTTTTGTTTCAACAATGCTCGTAATCTCATGTATTTAGATATATCAATATTCTATTTTACATTTACCACTGCACGTAGCATAGAATACTGCGACCACAGAGTAGATGACTTCATAGTTTTCGATAATTCCGCCATATAGACCAAGAAGACGTTTTCGGAGAACGACTGTATATTTTTTTCTTGCCGGTAATCCATAAATTTTTTATAAGCTCTTTCATATATTTCCTTAGATTTTTGTGGCAACAAATGTAACATTACTTCCTTGGCAGTTTCTTGAATGTCAGGTGGTGTACCTTCTATAAGATCATCGTCTATTTCCATTTTTAATTGTGTTTTTCAGGTTTTAAAACTAGCAGAACACGAAAGATTAGTTAAAACTATCGCCTGATTGATAAAACGTCAGTTGATAATATTAATTTAATTATTTGTTAGATCCATGGATACGCATATTACAGGTTTCATTGTTCAAACATTCAAGGGACAAAAAATTACAATGCAAGATGAAATATATTGGTTTTCTTAATTTTTACATTATTTTATAATCCGAGCAAAAACACAATCGGATAAAAAATAACGTATGTTATACGGACGAAAAATGTATTTCGGACTATGCGGGTTACTGGCCTCGGCTTTGCCTCGTCCAGTAATCTCCCGCAATACGTCCGAAATACTGCATTTTTCGTCCTTGTAACATAATATACTATTTTTTGAATCGTTATTATAGACTGTAGTACACTAACGAACTTTTTATATCGGTATTACTCCCGCTTTTTCAAATAAAGTTAGGTTTCAATAAAACTATACCTTAGAGGATAAAACGAAAACATTCCTGCTCAAAAAACAGCGTTAGATATTCAAAGTAGACCCAAAGGTGTCAACTTTAACAGTTTTCGAACCTTTCTGGCATAATAAAGGCCATTTATTTTCTATAAGGGGTTAGGAAAACGTGTTAATGACACAGGTTGGGATACTTTTTATATTTTCCTTAGTTTTCAATGGACTTTAACCAAAAAAATCGCATTAACAAATAAGTAACGCGAGCAGGATTTCAGCAGGGTTCAGTGGAGTCCTTAGAATTCGTAAAACATATTACAATTAGATATATTTTTGAACTTTACCAGATACTATTATAGGCTTCATAGGCCATAGGCAAGCAGTTCTTGGACAAAAATGTTTACCTATGTGAAAGTTGCTTTCGTGTGTAGGTAGGCAGTGGCGGCTCGTCGGTTACGGAGCCATGATACTCTCTCTCTCTCTGTAGCCTACAACCCAGGGTGGGTCTTCGCTGACTTTACAATTTGCCTCCACTTGCTGCGGTCCATCATAAGTTCTTCTGGTCGCTGGATATTTAGGCTTCGTAAATCCGCCGCAATATTGTCTTTCCACCGCATCCTTGGTCTTCCCAGCGGCCGCCTTCCTACCGGGGTCTCTTCCCATACCAGCTTGACGACACGTTGGTCTTGTCTTTTAACATGGCCGGCCCATCTCAATCTCTCTGACTTTATTATTTTTACTATATCTGGTTGGTTATATAGTTCTTGTAATTCCCTGTTAGTTCTAATTCTGTATTGCTGTGTGGCGTTGTCCTTGGCTGGTCCATATATCCTTCTAAGAATTCTTCGTTCTGCTATTTTCAGTCGGTTCTCATTTTGTTTCGTCATCGTCCATGTTTCACATGCATATGTCATTATAGGTCTTATAACTGCATGGTAAATTGCTATTTTTGTACGGCGGGTTACATTTTTCGATTTCACTATTTTTTGTAGCGCAAAACAGCAGCGATTGGCTCCTTGTATTCTGTTGTTAATCTCTTGTGTTACATTGTTATCAGAGGTGATCGTAGCTCCCAAGTATTTAAACTGATGGACCCTTTCAAAATTATAGTTGTCCATTGTCACGTTCTGTCCTATCCTGTCTCGTCGTTCTGTTCTTGTTGTAGTCATGTATTTTGTTTTATCTTCGTTTATTCGTAGGCCAACTTCTTTTGCAGCATTTTCCAGTTTGATGAACTCCTCCTTGACGTTGATAGTCGTATTTCCCACTATATCTATATCATCAGCGAAAGCCACCACAATGCGAGGACCCTGGTCTCTAAATAGGAGCGTTTCTATGTTCGCCTTTCGCACGGCGCTCTCCAAAGCGATGTTAAAGAGTAGTGGGGATAACGCATCCCCCTGTTTGAGGCCACTGTTGATTGAGAAAAAGGTTGACAGTCTTCCCTCAAGTCTTACTGCACTTGTAGATCCCTCCACACAGGCTTTTGTGAGCCTAATTAACTTTTTCGGTACGCCCAGTTCTGCCATGGCATTCCATAGTTCCACCCTTATGATGCTATCATAGGCTTGTTTGAAATCTATAAAAAGCTGGTGCAATGTTTTGTTGTATTCCCAACACTTCTCCATTAACTGTCTAATAGTGAATATCTGGTCTACTGTTGATCGATTTTTTCTAAAACCACACCGGTAATCTCCTATTTGATACTCTACACACGCAGTCAATCGTTCTAATAGCATTATAGAGAATACTTTATACCCTGTGTTAATAAGGGATATACCCCTATAGTTTTTACAGCCATGATACTACCACAATAAATTGTGAAGAATTTTTTTTTTAATTTATCATTTCAAAATAACGAACTTATGTATATGTCCTGATGTCTTATATCAATTAGCCGTCCTCATAATTGTCAATTGAAGTAGAAATATAATTTTCCGATCATCGCACCCTAGACCATATTCATTCTTTAAAACTATGCCCAATTCGAGCCAAGCGCGCTATGGGCCCGTCTGCGGTCTTCTAGTACCATACAAAAAGGTTAAAAGGTCGCGAAATCGTACGCGGCGACAGAGATTTTAGATTTAATTTAGTTTTTCATTTGTAGCTTGAGAGGGCTGTCTGTGTACACGCGGTCTTCGAATTCTGAGTTTTTTAAGTTTCAGCTTGTGTGAAAAGTGAAAATGTAAATGAAAAAAGACAAGGAATAAAATAAACAATTTGTTAGTGGAGTCTTTTTCCACATATCTCCTCGGGGGGAAAATGTTAATTAAGGAATTCCAGATTTGAAAGCAACAAAAACAGAACAGAATGCTTCTAGCTTCAATGCGTTGAATTTGAAGTCTTTTAAGAAAATTTAATTGGAATATTTATCTAAAAATAATTGGATTTGTCGTTGTAACGAAAAAATAATGTTTAATGATTTTATGATTGGGGTGATGTTTGTTTCATGGACCAAATATGATGTCACAGATTTAGTCCCTATAATTTATAAAAAAATTAAAATATGTGAAAATTCCGAGATTCGTGTAATTAATATTTCAAATTTTTTTTTGATTGGGAAATCGGATATATTATCTCAATTGAATTCAGCTTATAGGCTAACGATAATTTCACATAATGAACAATTGGACAAAAAACACAACTTTATTATTTTAAACTGTATTCGATTTGGCGGTGCGTAAGAATAATTGGTTTTACCAGGTCACGATGAAATCGAGCAATCGGGAAATAAAGGAGTATTCGGAGAATGTTGCGTCAATGGTTAAATAAAACTATGTTTTTTAAAATTACAATGGTGTATATTAGTTTTGTTGAATATATTATATTTTCCATTATAGTATTCTATACAGATTGTACCAAATTAAGTGCGCACCATTGCTAACTTTTTTATTATTGGAGATGCAAAGTCGGTTAAATTAGCAAAGTAGTAGCATTTTTTCTGTTAATTAAAACTGTGAAAGCAGAAAACCAATTGGGCATAACGTTTCTGAATATATGAGGAAAATGTATTTTTTTTAAAAGGCACTCCCTGTATATTTTTTACCCAAACGTTTTCAAATCGTAAACGGAATAAAAAAGTTTATATGCAATATTGGCCTAAATTAAAAAAACATCAACACAGCCATGGAAATAAAAAATGGTTTGCCTTTGACGTTTTCATCGAGACTCCCATGAAAACAAAAACGAGATTATTTATTTATTTCAGAAATTTAAACTTCATTTTATTTTTAGCGGAAGAAATAAAAAAAACTATATAAAATGTTCAAACACATCACCGTTTTGTTCAATACATTTGCGGGCATTCTTTAACACACGCTTTGTAGCTTGTAAGACTGTTCTGCCATCGATGGATGCTATAATGCGTCAAATGTTGTCTTGAAGTTCGACCAGATTCGAATATCTCGTTTTAAAGACTTCGTCCTTGACATACCCCCAGAAGTACAAGTCTAATGGAGTTACGTCAGGAGACCTTGGGGGCCAACGTATCGGACCATTTGATGCCATCCACCTATCTCTGAAAAGCCTTTCTAATAATATTCTCACTTCGTGAATCTGATGAGGAGGAGCTCCATGTTGTTGAAAATAAATTTGGTTACGGTCCTCTAAGTTCACATCATCTAAATATTCTTCTAGTAATTCTGACAACATATTAACGTATCCCCTGCCGGTCAGAGTACCTTCATAATAAATTGGCCCAATGATTTGGCTGCCTATGAGACCACACCCAACATTAAGGCTAAACCTTACTTGCAGATTTCTGGGAACAGCAATAAATAAATTTGTTCTAGACCAATAGTGCATGTTTTTACCATTAAACATATTCCTTTTTGAAAAGTTCGCTTTATCTCTCCATAAAATTATCTTTAACAAGTTAGGATTTTGCCTACACATACCACTGTATCCATTGGCAAAAAATGAGTCTTCTTTCAATGTCATCAGATAATAATGTTTGCACTGGTCGGTACTTATAAGACACAAACTTATATTTTTTTAAAATCCTCCAAATTGTAAATAAACTGAAAGCACCGTCTCTTACCAAATCTCTAGTTGAATTATTTTTGTAAGCTTCAAAATATGCCAATACATTTACCTCTACTTGTTCACTTATTATAAACTGTTTTTTAGTCCTTGTCTTTATAAAAACTCATTTGTTACTTCTAAATTTTCTATACAGCCTTAGAAAATACCTTCTTTCTGGTTACTCACGTTCAAGATACATTTGACCGTATTGCTCGGGTGCTAGTACACTATTTTTTCTGCAACCAAGATACGCTTGTAACATATCGCATGTTTTAAATGCGTGAACGCCATTTTGTACTAACTATACCAACCTGAGCGAACCGACTTTGTATCTCCAATAATAAAAAAGTTAGCAATGGTGCGCACTTAATTTGGTACACCCTGTATATATACTGGGTGACCCACTCTTAGCGCAGGATTTCATAGCATCTAAACTACTCAACTTTTTGATATTTTTCAAAAACAGGGTCATAGGGAGACATTGGGCCTACAGTTTAAAATTATTTTGAAATATGTCCCAAAAAAAAAGATCCATAGCAAAATTATATTTTTTTAAACGGAACAATCTATATCTTACAATATTTTTGGATTCTACATCAAATAACCATTATTTTTTAGTAAGTACATTATAAGTCTAAACTTAATAGTTTCTGAGATATCGAGTTTTGAAAAATGACATTTTTGAACTTTGACAGCTTCTAGCTTTGTAATGATACGTCTTAGAGCAGAGCGGCTTGCATGTCCCTATCTTACTTTTCTACTATCTTTCTGAAAGTGTCAACTTTCGGTGAAACCGGAAGTAGCTCAAAAGTCGGAAATATAGCACTTCCGGTTTAACCGGAAGTTGTCATTTTTGGAAAGATAATAAAAAAGTAATATAGGGGCATGTAAGCCGTTTTGCTATATGGCGTATCGTTAGAAAGCTAGACTCTGTCAAAGTTCAAAAATGTAATTTTTCAATACTCGATATCTCAGAAACTATTAAGTTTAGACTTATAATGCACTTATTAAAAAATAATTGTAATTTTATGTAAAATTTAAAAGTAATGTAAAATATAGAATGTTTCGTTTAAAAAAAAGTATGTCTGATATGCCCTGACTATTTGGAAGACCCTGTATAATTTAAAGTTGTTTTAAATTGTAGGCCTAATTCCTCCCTATGACTCTGTTGTTAAAAAATATTAAAAAGTTGAGTAGTTTAGATGCTATGGAAGCCTGCGTTGAGAGTATATTAGTTTTCTAATCTTATTATATTTCTCGTTTTTCTTGGTATAAATTCACAATTAATTTTTTAAACCCTGTGGGGTCGTAATTACCTTTTGCTGAAGTTTAAGGAGCGGTGAGGGGGACGCAGCTCCACGACACCCAACCCTCCTTCCCTGCCTAATCAGGTACGAATAATTCACAAATCTGTTTTATCACTTACCTTGATAGATTTTATTTTGTCAGCACAGATGCGGGCCACGCTCAAATTTTCAATTATCAACAAAAAAGTGTTTATAGGTCTCTTACCAATCAACCCGAGTTGATTCGACCATTTATATTCAGGTAACATGGGTATTATAAGAATATCAGGAAATTATCTCTCCTGAAATTAGTGGGCGTATGACTGGTGTTGGCATTTGATGTATTGACTAAATTGGAAGCCGAGTAATTGATTGTCGACCGTATTGCATGCCATAAAGGATATAAAAAGGGCCGAATAATTTTATCGGGATACCAACTATGCATGTTGAATCGTATAAGACGATTCTATATAAAAAAATTTGTAATGCAATGGCCATTAAAAGTTTTACTGAGGCTGCAATATTAGCACTTGTCATTTTATTATTATGATTATTTACAATGACCTGGAATTCTGTCAATCGTTAGTCGTGACCCTATCGTTCATATGGTCCTATTTCAAAGTATAATATACAGTATAGTATATGAACGTGGTTGTTTATTTGATGACTCTGTGCTCCGAACTACTTAATCAAGGTGGCAGCTTCTTTTATGGAGAATAGAAGTTTTGCTGTCTCGTCAGAGAACGCACTTTCTTTGAATAAACACATCAGGGCGGTAGTGCCGCAAGGTTCACCTCTCTCTCCGATGCTGCATGTCCTGGCACAGTTCGCCTTCGCTTCCTTCTTCAAGGGGCTTATCCCTGGAAGTTCCGCGGCTAGCTTCAGTCAATGTCTCAGGGGCGGCGATCTGTGTAGGGCAGTTTGAGACCGCCCCAGGTCCTTTCCTGGGGACGGCCTCGGTAGTTGAGAGCATGTCGTGTTTTTCTTCGTCCTCCGCCGTCCGGGCTGGAGGGGTTTCACTGTATGATGCCATAATTTCGGCCAATGCAATGTTTGCCGTACTCGGCTTCTTCGCTGCCGACCTGGGGCAGGTTATGCCCAGGTGGTAGATCCTTGTACTCGGTGTTTTGGGGTCGGCACTAGGTACTGGAGGTGAGGCCTCACCGTCCAGCTCTTGGCGTCGCCGGTTTTCTGCTAGGTAGTCGAGAATTCACGTTTGCCACGTGGTTTTCGTCTTCCGCCGACCTGGTGCAGGTTATGCCCAGGTGGTATTCGCTTGCTCACGCCTCTCTGGCGATGGCGTCAGCTTCTGTACGTATGGCACGGTCCGTCCAATGCTGGCAACGCCGGCTATGTCGGATTCGCGTTGTATTTCCTTTTTAATCTGATTTGCCACGTAGTTTTTGCGTCTTGCCGACCTGGTGCAGGTTATGCCCAGGTGGTAAACTATTGTATTCGCCTCCTTGGCGATGGCGTCGGCTGCTACGGCTATGGCACGGGTTGTCCAATGATGGCAACGCCGGCTATGTCGGATTTCCGTCGATTTACTTCTTTTAATTAACTTGCCACGTGGTTTTCACGTCTTGCCGACCTGGTGCAGGTTATGCCCAGGTGGTAAACTATTCTATACGCTTCCCTGGCGATGGCGTCGGCTGCTACAGTTATGGCATGGGTCATCCAAGGTGGGCAACGTCGGCGATGGCCGGTGATCGTATTATTTCTTCTTAAAATTAATTCTCTAGGTGGAATGGTGCTCGGAACGATTGGCCCTCCTCCGACGATCGTGAGCGGACTCTTTCCCCTAGGTGCGTGCAAAATCTGTCCGTATTCCAGGTACAAACTTCTAAGACGGCTAGGAACCACTGTTTCCTCACAGTATCGGGCTCGACTACGGCGTCTCTCCGCCGGTGCTTCTTCAGCAACACCTTGCTTTTATCTTCAGGTTCACGTATGCCGCCTTGACATACCCAGGTCTCCGGAATCTCCAAGATCAACTGGCAACTTTTTGGTGACGGTCGTCCAAAGAAAAAGACTTATGCAGATTTTAAAAACCAGAAATAATGCTCAACAATTACTTTAGTTGTTTACTGTCTTATGGTTCTGCACCGACTGGCTATTCACTAAGAAATCGCGCTATTTATAGCCGATTTCCACGCTTGAATACCACAACACCCCCCCCCCCTTAAGAGCATTAATTATGGTATGTTTATTTAACTGTACCCATCTGGTACAATTATACTATATTTATAACATCAACTTAAAAATAATTAAATCTAAAACCAACAAATATCTAAGTCCAAAACAACAATAAACACTAATAACTAAGTTCATAACAACAATAAAAACTAATAACTAAGTCCAAAATAAACATATTTAAAAATCACTTCCTTTTGAGGGATGATTTCTCTTTTTCTCTAGTCCGAGGCGATTTCTCAACCTCCGTAGCTCTAGTTTCAATTGGCGGTTCTTCTCCAGGTGACCTGGCATAGGCCTCCTGTGGGTAGTTCTCTGGTGACCTGGGGGACTCCTCGGAGGCTTCAGGTGGCTTCTCTCTCGGCTGCCTCAATGCTGGTACGGCGACCTCGGGCTGAGGGGCCGTAATTTCTTCCACGTCTGGTGGCTTCTCATTAGGCTGCCTCAATGGTACCTCGGCGACCTCGGGCTGAGGGGCCGGAATTTCATCTATTTCAGGGGGTTGGTCATGGAGCTGGATTTGTGCGGGGACTCTAGAAGGCACATATCTCCAGGGAACACCTTGCTGGTCATACTGGGTCTCCAAGCTTGGAGGACATAAGTATAAGTCCGTTACAGGCGGCTCCACAAACGCCGCAAATGGGTTGGATGCTGGTAGTGGCGTACGTTTCACCGCGACTACCGTCCACCCTATATAATCTTCTCTCGGACATCGGCCTTCTTGCCCATCTCTCAATTGTAGGTCCGTCAACGCCGGTTCCCTTGCTTCTACTAATTCTGCAACCGGTTGATCATACCCTGCAGCTGTGGCGGCCGTTGAGTCGAACAGCTCTTCTTCTTTGATTTCAATCTTGTCTTCAAAATCCGGAGGTGGCGAGATTACATCGAACTCGACCTCTTGGTCCACGTCTGGTGGTTCCAAAATTTCATTTTTTACTTCTTCGTTTTCTTGGATCACGTCTGGTGGCTCCAACACTTCATCTTTAATTACTACGTCTTTTTGGATCACGTCCGGTGGCTCCAAAATTCTATATTTAGCTTGCTCTATCTGTCGCAACAGCTGATTTGCTGCAAATTCCTTGTTTTCTGCTTGCAACAATGCTGTACACATCCTTTTATTATATCTCACGTCCTCCTCCGAGTCCGAAGTTGGGGGTGAGACTGGACGCTGTCTAAGCCGTCTCTTCCGTCGGAGTTGTTTCCGGTCTCTACGGATCTCTGTCATCGGCGACTCCTCGTTCGTTACTGTATCACCATCTGTTGGAGTTGAATCGCTGACTGTTTCCTCGCTAACTTCTCTGACAGATGAATCTCCCGTTGTTAGATTGCCAACAGTCTGACTAGTTGATTGGACTGGGTGTCGGTTTTCCGGATCTGCCAGGTCATCAACACAGGAAATAAAATCATTGTTTCGGAAACTGAACAGTAACTTCTCTGGGTCCTCTATTTCCTCTTCCTCATCCGATATGTCTTCATTTCCACTTCCTTCTTGGATACCACATTCTTTACGCAGGAGTTCCTGGTCATAGTCCTCATCGTCCGCATGCAACGCGTACCACATTCCATATTTTAGTGCTTGATGCTTATAATCCGCTCCTTGTGAAGGGTGATCAATTTGGTATTGCATGGCGCGCATAATCATCGCTCCATGCTTATTAGTACCAGGTATTTCTACAGGTGATCCATCCGGGAATATAAACCTTGGCTTTTTAGGTTTAACCACGCTTGCTTGTTGCCTGTTTGGATTCGGATTATCCCGTCTCTCCCATGTTCTGCTGTATTGGGGTCTATTTGGTGCCTGCGCCTGACCTCCCTGTTGTTGAGGTCTTCTTCCTTCCTCCGGACAGTCTCTTCGTAAGTGGCCACCTCCACAGCCATAACAATATAATCGGCCTTGGTAACCCTAACCGCCTTGATAGCGTCGGTACTGGAACTGTCTAGTCTCCCCATTATCCCTGCTATTTTGCGTGTCAATATTGACTTTGGGTGCGGTGTACACCTCGGAACTCTTCCAATCCCGTTCCACCGTAATAGCAGCGTTTAACAGTTCCTCTGTGCTTTGACAATTCCATGTCCGCAGCGCAGCTCGTAATGGACCATTCAATCTGCTTAGCAGCAGTGGCACCACTTCTTCCTCCTGCCATCTCGGATTTATCCGCTGACAAATCTGCCTTTTACGAATCAAAAAGGCCTCTGCACCTTCTCCTTTAACCTGGTCCTGGCCATACAGTTCCGCACGTAAGTGATTTACACATTCACTATTGTTGTAAGCTCTAAGTACTGCTTCCTGTAACTGCCTCCATGTAATTTGACCTCCTGCGTATATCTTCATTCGTATAGCTGCCTGTCCCGTCATTTGCCTAATTGCTAGGTCCGTCCACTGGTACGCCGGTGCTCCAACGTCTATGCAATAAGCCTGCATATGCTTTAAGAATAGCACCGGGTCCTCCGTATCGGTTCCTGCAAACTTAGGTGGTGGTGCTGAGATCGTTCTTCTCGGTTTATCTACTAATTGTCCTATGGATTGGGCTAATTCCTCCATAGTTTTCCACCTCAATGCTTCCATAGCTTGCCACTCTTGTCCTGGCTCCGTTGGTTGTTCATGTAGAGGTGGCAATGCCATTCCTCTAATTTTCCTTTCATAATCTGGCTTCTGCCGGACTCCCCTTTGAGTTGGCGGAACTTGCCGACTTAACGGTGGCAGCGCCGAACCTCTAGGCTTGTCCTCATAGCTTGGCCTTTCTCGTTCCTCATCCAAAGCAGACGGCATCTGCCGTTCTCCAGATGGCATAACTTTTCCCGACAATTTTGTTCGAGTTTCTTTTATAATAAACGAAGCTTCCTGGTTACAGGGTATCTCCTCGTCTATCGTCGTGTCTTCGGAGTCGATATCCTAGTCTTCCTCGGACCCGCTACGAATTTCTACATTTATTCCGTATCTTTCCTCCCATACTCGGCGCTTCGCTCTTGTATTAAAAGCTGGGCATTCCATGGGCAGGTATGTAAATAATTTGCGATCGCTTAGGCCAGCGGGCCTAACGTCGTCACAGGGTTCTTTGTTACTCCTTTTGTTTGAGTAAGTCATCGAGTTGGGCGCCATGTCCTGGCACAGTTCGCCTTCGCTTCCTTCTTCAAGGGGCTTATCCCTGGAAGTTCCGCGGCTAGCTTCAGTCAATGTCTCAGGGGCGGCGATCTGTGTAGGGCAGTTTGAGACCGCCCCAGGTCCTTTCCTGGGGACGGCCTCGGTAGTTGAGAGCATGTCGTGTTTTTCTTCGTCCTCCGCCGTCCGGGCTGGAGGGGTTTCACTGTATGATGCCATAATTTCGGCCAATGCAATGTTTGCCGTACTCGGCTTCTTCGCTGCCGACCTGGGGCAGGTTATGCCCAGGTAGTAGATCCTTGTACTCGGTGTTTTGGGGTCGGCACTAGGTACTGGAGGTGAGGCCTCACCGTCCAGCTCTTGGCGTCGCCGGTTTTCTGCTAGGTAGTCGAGAATTCACGTTTGCCACGTGGTTTTCGTCTTCCGCCGACCTGGTGCAGGTTATGCCCAGGTGGTATTCGCTTGCTCACGCCTCTCTGGCGATGGCGTCAGCTTCTGTACGTATGGCACGGTCCGTCCAATGCTGGCAACGCCGGCTATGTCGGATTCGCGTTGTATTTCCTTTTTAATCTGATTTGCCACGTAGTTTTTGCGTCTTGCCGACCTGGTGCAGGTTATGCCCAGGTGGTAAGCTATTGTATTCGCCTCCTTGGCGATGGCGTCGGCTGCTACGGCTATGGCACGGGTTGTCCAATGATGGCAACGCCGGCTATGTCGGATTTCCGTCGATTTACTTCTTTTAATTAACTTGCCACGTGGTTTTCACGTCTTGCCGACCTGGTGCAGGTTATGCCCAGGTGGTAAACTATTCTATACGCTTCCCTGGCGATGGCGTCGGCTGCTACAGTTATGGCATGGGTCATCCAAGGTGGGCAACGTCGGCGATGGCCGGTGATCGTATTATTTCTTCTTAAAATTAATTCTCTAGGTGGAATGGTGCTCGGAACGATTGGCCCTCCTCCGACGATCGTGAGCGGACTCTTTCCCCTAGGTGCGTGCAAAATCTGTCCGTATTCCAGGTACAAACTTCTAAGACGGCTAGGAACCACTGTTTCCTCACAGTATCGGGCTCGACTACGGCGTCTCTCCGCCGGTGCTTCTTCAGCAACACCTTGCTTTTATCTTCAGGTTCACGTATGCCGCCTTGACATACCCAGGTCTCCGGAATCTCCAAGATCAACTGGCAACTTTTTGGTGACGGTCGTCCAAAGAAAAAGACTTATGCAGATTTTAAAAACCAGAAATAATGCTCAACAATTACTTTAGTTGTTTACTGTCTTATGGTTCTGCACCGACTGGCTATTCACTAAGAAATCGCGCTATTTATAGCCGATTTCCACGCTTGAATACCACAACATGCATAACATTTATACTCATGATATTCCGCGCGATAGATCTACGCAGCTCTATCATTTCGTTGATAATACCGCAATAACTTTAACTGGCAAACAGCCGCGACTTGTCGTCAGCCAGATGCAGCGCCACATAATCAAGCTAGGAATAGCTGTCGGCTTGGAAGACTCGGTTGAATCCTCCATGATGAAGGCTCCTTATTTTTCGAAAAGCAGTGTTAGTAGGCCTGAGACGAGGCTTCGAGTCAACGAAGTCTGGGTGAACTGATGCCACGATATAAAATTCCTGGTATTTATATTTGATCAAAGACTGATTGAAGGCGCAATTATATTAATCTATCTACTGCTGCTTCACAGGCGGAGTAGACTTGGCGATAGAACTAAGGTAAACCTCGTATTGGTCGGGCCGGAGAAAGAAACGTAATAAGTTTCAGGTAATATAAAACAGGACGCTAAAAATTATTACGGATCTCCCTAGGTACAATGAATCGCATACTTCATTAAGACTTTCATATGTAGACACTCAATAAATTTTTTGCAAAAATTATTAGAGACTATTACAGATGCACGAAGGTATCGACAAACCCTTTAACCATGGTCTCACACAGGAGATCTATACCAAACAGTACGTACAAACTACCGAAAGTCTGGTCCCCTGTTGGTCCAATCCCATAGAATAGAGACTATAAGGCACTCCTCACACGGGGATACTCAAAAGAAACTGTAGTAGCGTGGATACCAGGAGACTGAGCGACAGGCTACTTAAGTTGCCCATTCACGTTCACACGGTCAATACACTAGTCACGGAGTCGCGAGCTGCTTTTGATTGCCACATCAGTTGTTTTCCTTTTCTCACTGCGAAGTGAAGTCAAAAAACGTCCACTTCTAGTAGCGAAGAAGATATTTTCCTCTACTATTATGACAACTACAGATGGAGACGTAGGAGGAGATTCTGGATCCATCCGTATATTGAAAGGAATGTCCACTGCAGATTATTTGTGGCTGCGAAAGAAGAAGTGAAGACTGTAGTAGCGCAGGACCCAGCACGTCGGGTCGCTAATACTCGGATCGCGTCGGTCTTACAGTCGCCGCCACTCGGGTAGCGCCGTGTGAGTTGCGTCATTTAAATTTACAAGCTGGGTGACCTAGTCGCGCAGTCTCCTGGTATCCACGCGTTTCTTTTGAGTATCCCCGTGTGAGGAGTGCCTAAAGCTCTTCTCAAACTGAGCAACTCAAAGGAAACTGTAGTAGCGTTGAAACCAGAAAACAAATATAAAACGGAACTCACAAAGCGCTACTTGAGTGGCAGCTACTGGGATACCGACGTGACTCAAGTATCCGCGACCCGACATGCTGGGTCGCGTGCTACAACAGTCTGTGGTGTGACGCGCGTAAACATGGAGCAAATATTTAACTTGAAGTAGGTGAGTGAAGTTGAAAAGCATCGTGTGATGTATAATTACAAAATGAAGGGGTATTTAAGAAAAGAAGTCACCGAAAAAGCTTGGAGTGCTGTTGGCAAAGAAGTAAATTTCGCAAATTCGTTAACAACTCGTCTCCTTCTATAGTGCTCATAATAGTAGAGGAAATTATCTTCTTTACTACTAGAGTAGGACATTATTCACTTCAATTCACACAAAGAAATAAGAGAACAACTGATGTGGGAATCAGCTCGCGCCTGCGTGACTCCAGTGTCGAGTGTGAGGAGAACCAGCAACTTAAGTGACCTAATCGCTTAGTCTCCTTATATACACGCTACTATACTTTCTTTTGAGTTGCTCCGTGTGAGGAGAGCCTTATAGTAATGAATGAGGCACTATCAATATCAGAATCAATAGAATAAACGCCAAAATTTTGCAGTACAAAAACTTTTTAAATCAAACAAGCGCAAACAAAGGTGTAGGAATGTCTCTGTTCCTGTCTATGCCTGCTTCATAGAATATGAGAAGGCCTTCGATAAAGTGCAACATGAAAAACTGATCAAAATTCTTAAAGAAGTAGGCCTGGACGATAGAGACCTCAAGATAATCGCAAATCTCTACTGGAACCAAACCGCACCGGTCTTAGTAACAAAGTATGTTATACCAAAAGTGTAATAAATTTAAAGTAAAAACTATAAGTGAAAAGATATACAGTGTGTTATATTTAAAAATATAAAATTCGTTCCAATTCCAGACAAACTAAAAAGCTGGCAACAATATCGTCATTCGGTGCGTCAGATCCTCTTACACAACTGTACCAAATTTGGTTTAAATCGGCCAATAAATTGTAATGTAACTAAGCCGTTTCCAAACTTTATACACACACTCTATCTGCCATAATCGATGTCATAATGCACTTATATGAAAACCGCTTTTTTTTTTAAAAAAGCTTTTTTGCTGATTTCTGATCTAAAATTTATAGAAAGATTAGCCGAATAAATAAACTGATTTAAAATAACGTTTTAAAATTTAATGTGAAGGATATCTTTTTTCTAAAGTAAAGTGACATGCCACCACTACCGGCATGAACATACTTGACAGAATATAACAACCATGAATGTGATTGAACCTGAAACGTAGTTATGTTGTGTATAAATACAAATTTCATTACTTTAATAGAAATCTAGTATCACAAAATGTCAAGCTATACGACGCCTCAAAGATTTAAAACCCCGAACCGTTTGTAAAGTAAATCTATTTATAGACCTCCTATGCCTATTATTGAGGTGGAATTTTATTTGGTATATAGATGCTTTGAAGTAGGTTTTCCTTTTACTTTTGCATCTTCTGATCGACGTTTTATCAGAATTTAAGGGCGCTTTGTTGGCTTAAAGGTAACAGTAATCAATAATAATCTGCAGGATTGCTTCTATAAAAAATGGTATGGTCTGATAGATAGACGCCTACAAAGTAAATACAATTTTATTCTCAAAAGACTAATAGGTGATTTATGGTTGATTTCAGACATTTTCTTTTTTCAGGAGTTAGAAGAAATTTATGCAGACTTGTGTTCAACAGTGACTGATGCGGTTATACAGGGTGCAGAAGTCATATCAGCTAGGGTAAGGATCACATATTATTTTTCACTTATAGGGGCAAGTAAATATATATGAATATTTTTCGTATTATGAATGTTTTGACAAAATAGCTATTCATGTTTATTGCATTCGATTGCATACTTTAAAAGGTGCGGAAAAATTGCTACCACAAATACCTGAGACTAAAATTTGACGATCTAACCCAACTTACCTCAGTCCAGAAGTGGATGATTTTGGAGATATAGAGTCTCAAAAGTTCAATTTGGTTATAGTTTTTCATAAATAATTTTTCAATAATTGGTGAATTGTCACAATATTCAGCTAGAGGAAGTTTCGTGGGGTGAAAAATTAAAATCTGCTCTCATTTTTATTATAAAATTTAGAGGGGCCACCTGCGATACCTTACACACATTTAAAACCAAATAAGTTTTTAGCTACCTACTATTTAACTTTTAAACAAAAATTCTTACTGTACAACGTCTTTTACCTAAAAAAGGGATATGTGATAAGAGTTGATTTGAGCAGCCGTTTTTGAGATATCTGGATTTAAAAAATTTACTTCGTGGATGGCCAGGTCTAAATTATTGTAATAATTGAACACAATTTGAAGCGAACAACTACTGCCCCCACTTCATATTTAACGGGTACAAGATCTTTTACCCTGTGATTTTGAACCAAGCCTAGCTTTCTGCCGGTTTATCCAAGAACACAGAAATCAAGATAGGAACTTTACACGAGGAATTTTATTTACAGATGAAGCCTGTTTTACGCGGAGTGGCATAACTAACTTGCACAATGAACATGTATATGCAGAAAAAAATCCTCATGCGACTAAAGTAACACATTATCAGCATGGGTTTAAGATCAATGTGTGGGCAGGAACCATAGACACTTTTATAATTGATCCTGTCATTTTACCACCTCGACTAAATGGCGAAAATTATTTGGAACATCTGCGAAACGAATAACCAAACTTATTAGATCCCCTGCCCTTGTAACTTCGAAGAGGAATGTGATTTATGCATGACGGTGCTCCTCCACATGTTTCGTTAAACGTACGTAGTTATTTGAATAAACAGTATCCAAATAGATGGATAGGTAGATTCAATGATGCACCAGGAAATTGGCCAGCTCAATCACCTGATATGACACCGATAGATTACTTTTTATGGGGAACTTTGAAAACCCTTGTTTATTCTAGGTCAGTAGATACAGACGACAAATTAAGGAGGCGTATTCAAACTGGAATTGGAAAAAGGAAACCTTTGAGGGAGATAAGTCAAGAGACAACTTAATTAACAACACTTATGCGTTGTTTCGTAAAAAATTAACATTACTAACTAATTTTTTCGGTTATTTAATGGATCAGCATATTCCTGAAACTCTTAGCAATAAATTGTCTTCCATTAGGCAAGCATTATTCTTGGTGATTCACAGCATGCAAGAAGTTAAGGTTAGTTTACGTAAAAGTGCCACATTAACTATTCAAGGAGTTTCTAGTTTTTGGGGTAAGCACTGTATTCTGAAACGTAGGGACGACCATTGTCTAAGAAGCTGCATGCAGAGCGGAGGCTTCTACAAAAGTCAGCTAAAGGCAATGTTAAAAAGAAAAAAAAACAAAGTGTTGTAGGAAGACTTAACCACTTATTTGATTTATCTGAACTTTGTAATCAACTTGAACATTGAAATCAAGCATCAACAATTCATTTGACTTTCTAAGAAAAGTGGAATGCTTTCAAGTTGAAAATAGATGAAGACAAACATACTAATCTGAAGTCAGCAAAGATAAAACGGCCATGTTATGATCTGAAGATTCCTGAGCGACTACAGGAAAGTGTTTAAAAAAATCAAGACTTATTCTAGCAACAAACTGAATGAAATGAAACTGCTAAATTTAAATAAGAGGTTCAGAACAACCAAAAGATTAAAGATTCTCTGGAAGAGATAACATTATAACTTTGACAACTGCATTTGATACCTGCATAGTAAGTGAGATAGAAGTAAGAGTTTTGTGATAAATGAAGCTTGGCTACAGACATTTGAGAAATTGACCCAGTAGCTTGGAACGAAAATTGTTTTTACAAACAAAGAATTTGAATATTACCAAGAGGCCTAATGTTACAAATGATGCAAGTCAACAGGACATGAAAATTTTTTCAGTGAATTTAATCCAATTTTAACAAAAAATGAAGGTCAAAAACAGTTTTTGCCCCAAGCTGTAAAATATTGTAAATCACGTTTCCTGAATGTTAACAAGATCGGAATATGCCGGAAAATGCTGAATAATGTAGCATTTTTTTGTTACTTTATATCATGTATATTTAACATGTTATTAGAACCATGTAGAATAATAAGTTCTGTTTTTGTTTTTAATATCATAAGTCATAACCAATGTTTAAACGGATTATAATTTAGTTTAACTTTAAACGGTTCTTTATAATTTAGTTTAACTTTTCCCACACTACAATTTTATTGCCATAAAAATATTAATATTTTGATCACAAATAACTTCTGAAATATAAAATGCCTAATGAGGTTTTGGATTTTCATACAAAAGTTGCTTTATCCCAGAAAAAAATAAATAAAGTATATTAACAATTTATACATATTTATTGTAAAAAGAGGGCGTCCTCCGGTATGCCTGCCCCAATTTTCTTCTCGCATGGCTTTTACTGAGATGATTTTTTTACCAATTAGAATAAAATTTTCGGCTCCCAAAAACATGGACCACCATACGATACAATGAATAAGACACAAGGAAAAGAGAAAATAATATATAACAACAAAAGTAAGAAAGAGACTCAGTAGCAGTATAAAAGCAATCAGCTAAAAGTATACTTTAAAGTTTTGCTTTAAACTTGGTAAGAATTGACCTCATTTTGAGGCAAACTATTATATATTCTTTATACTTCGCGAATAGGGAATTTCTTAAAGAACTCATAAAAATATTTTGCTTGTTATACCATGCGAGTAAAATGGTGAGAGGTAATACATACAGCGTTTGTGCAAGGACGATTTTCGCGAAAATTCTCCAAACGTCGCTTTTACTGCTAGGAATTTTTATCAATGTATGAGAACCGTTTATTATGGGTGCCTCTAATGGAATAATACACATACTTATATCTATACATGCCTACCTTGGGTGTTTGTTTCTCAGTGAAACTAGTCAAAGTGTAAAGCTTCATTGTTTTTTTAATTAAATATGGAGGATTTTCAACAATCGCCTAAACACCCTAGAGTCGGTCCATATACCGTAAATGAAAAAAAAAATTCTTAACGGTTATGACTCTAATAAAGTAAGAATACGGATTTGAGTGTTGACAATGCAGTGCAGTTTGCAGCAGATATGCTTAACGTTGGGACATTATAATTATAAACTTTTAAATGAACAAAAAAGTGTTGGCATCAAACCTGCAAAAACTTCTCCAGGACGACCAAAACTTGAGCTGGATGATGTTTTAATGCAGAGGATAAGGCGAAAAGTTTATACTTTATTTAAAAAAAAAAGAAATCCTCACGCTGGACAGAATTTTGTCAATGCAAGAGAACCAGGACTACACATTTATGTGTAGAAATACGCTTTGGAAATTATAAAAAAATGGGTTTTCGATGGAAAAAACATAATTGGCAGTCGAGATTAATAGACAGAAGCAATATGATCTATTGGAGAAGAAATTACTTAAGAAGCATGCGAAAAGCCAGAGAAGAAAAGAAAAAAATAGTTTATCTATACAAATAATGACTAAATGAAAGCCACATTCTGACTATATTTTGGTAGGATAAAAATATTAAAAGTTCAAGGCAAGCTTTTTTGGAAGGATTGTCCACAGGATTAAGACCGCCATTTGGAAAAGGACATCGGTGGTCTACTGATGTTCCAATCTAAAAATACAGGAAACTTTCGCGCAGATATGAATGCCGATGTCTTTGAAGAATGGTTCGAGCAAATGTTGGATCTTATACCAAAAGAAGCAATAATTGTATTAATAATGCAAGTTATTACTCTAGGCTGACGAAGAAATTACCGACAAGTGCGTAGCGTTAAAGTGAAATAACAGAATGGCTTAGTTTAAGATAAATAGAATAAACTGCGAATTAAACCCGATCGAACTCGTATGGGCTCAAAAAAGATAGATGTCGCCAGAAAAACCACGACTTATAAAATGGTAGATTTAAAAAGACTCTTTAATGAAGATCTGGGTAAAATCAATGCGGAAGTGGAAAAAGCGTATCGATCATGTAATAGAAGAACAACACAAAATATGGTAGGTAGATATAATAATCGAAGAAATGGTTGAACCGCTTATTATAAACGGTGTTAATAAAAGTTCATCTTCCGAATCGGACTATGATTAAGCCATGACGATAAAGTATTATTCGATTCTTCAAAATGCCTTGTTTGTAAAAATCTATATTATATCTTGTTTTTGTAATTGTATTATGTAAAATAGTACTACCCATTGTTATGTATTAGTTAATACGATTTTTTAAAGGTTTTCATATGTTATAAATACCTACGAATATTATTTAATCCAATTCTAGAAGAATAGGCATGTCTCAGATCTTTAATTTAAAATCTTCCCCAATACGCGCTCCTGGCTAAGGGACTTTCCCAATAACAATAGTAAATCCTCAAATATAATAATAGCTTGCGATAAATTCGGGGTAGACCTACCTAAAGAATGGCCATTATTTGGATCCTTTAATGCAAACACAATAGATTTTAAGGGCTGGTGATTAAATTGTTCTTGATACCCCGGCATGCGTTTGACATATTTAATGAGCATTTATTACCTCGCATCATTTAAAGATAGACTATAGTTATTTATTTTACTTACATTAAGTAAAATTGCAGTGAGCTCGTCTATTATGTACTTCAAGAGTGTCTAGAAAAAATAAAAAACAATTAATTGTTACCCTGCACCTCGGAAAATAATAATTTTATAATGTATATTTACATGGACGTTTAGTTTCCAAATTAGCCAACCACGTCGGGTTACAAGCAAAATACATTAAGTCAAAAAACAGAGTTTTTAGAAATTAAGCTTTTAATTTTTATAATTTGTACTTTGTTTAGTACTTTTAATGCGTGCAACTTTTTCTTATATTTTATATTGTCTTAATATTTTTACATATCTATTGAGTAATATGTCACAGTAGAAGTTTATTTTGAATTTTAAATTTCGCTTTTTCAACGATTTTTTTCTTTAATTGCAGTGACTTAATGTGTTTTTCATGTAAGGATTGACTTAATGTGTTTTACTTGTATAATATTAAGGAAAACTGCGAGTTCTAATCTCTTCTTTATTTAAAAAATTATGTTATGTTTTAACAAGAACACAAGATATCTAAATATTATTACAAAATAACATTTTAGATAACGTTTTGGAAAGAAAATAGTTAATAATATGAAAAAGAAAACGATTCTAGCCATCCATTATTAAAAAATATTAGTCTTCTTCTTCTTCGTCAGAGTCATTTTCACCTCGTTCTGCGGTTACATCTCGGACAGAAGATGAATTGGGCAAATTTGTATACCAGGCATGAAGGGACGAGGGAATCATATTTTTTTCGCAGAACTTTAAGAGGTCCTTTTTTTTGGCAATGGAGATGGGTAACTGTTTTGTATATGGTTATGGGATAGTTACATTTTTAAAATTACCCCCTTTTCCCCTTCTATCTGATGCACGCCTTTCGAACCCAATGTGTAACTTTTCGTACTCATCACTAAATTCGTATTTATGTTGAATCGTGTTTGGAAACTGCTTGTCATATTCAAAGCCTACTTTCTTTTCCAAAGTGAGGGTCTTGATGTGATCCATCTATGTCTCCTTTTTCCTCTTTCTTGGGTTTTCTTCGTTTGGAGTCCCAACTTTATAACTAAATTTATTTATATATTTATTTATAACTTTTTTGCCGTGTTAGGGACTTTATTTTTGCTCTGAACGATTGTGGAAGACTTAGCCAAAATAAAACCCATTATGATGTATAAATACGCCAAGAAATGAAGCTTTTAAAATGTTAAAAACAATCTTATACAGTAAACGTGGTTATTTCATGCAATATAGTGTGCCTTAGTGCCTCGTATTTGAATGTCGTAGATGTTAGGGAAAAATAATAATAACTTGAAAATATGTGTTTGACTTAAATGATCTTAGCTTCTGAAACATCATCGATTTTAACGGCTGTTAGCATTGAATAAGTTTTTTCGCTGATACTTTCTGAACATGTTTGGGAAGAGGATTCCAAAATAAAAATAATGAATTGTCTGAAAAGAAGGAAATAATGAAAACTGATTTTATTACTATGCAATATTATTGCATACTAATTTGGTCAAAATGGTTGAAATTCATCCATATGCACACACACTCGCATACAGACGAACTTTATTTTCACTGAAAAAATTTTTTCTCGAAATTTCACACAATTACTACTATTAGATATTTGAGAAAACAAAATTAAAAAGACATTTTTTTGGTACAGTATCCAGTTAAACCTATCATAATATTTCATGTTAAAGAAAAATTGGCAACGTTGTTGACATTTCATAGACTAATAATAATTGTCATTATATCTTAAACGTCAATGTATTAAAAATCTTTACAATTTTTCTCACCACTTAATAATACATATTGTAATTAAAACAGTATTTGGTAACTTACCTGTGCAATTATTTTTACTTTTTTTCAATTCATGAAATATTTTATCAATACGTCTCATTGCGTAATTTACTCTAATAAGGCATAAACGAAACTAACGCCGGTTATAAAAATTTCAAGGCGAATCGGAATTTTTAACCGGTGGCGACCTGTCGGGCAATTGAACAAAATCCACTAAGTCGCAACGCCGCATAACGTTACAAGTAATTTCTTCCAAGAAAAATCCACTAAGTCACTTAATGGGTTTTACCTGAACAAAAGTGATATTATTTTTGACTTAGTGAAAAAAGTAATATGGGAAAAGATAGGCATAGATAAATCGAACGACTTAGTGGGTTTCGCCAGAACATAAAGTATTAAAGTTCATGTAGCTGACGTAAATAACTCTATTTAAGAAAAAAAAGACTTAGTGTGTTTTGCTTGTAAGCCGACGCAATCTTGTATATAAAGCTCCATCAATTAAAAAGTCGCTGAATAGAAATTCAATTACACTTTTAAGCTAGAGCGCCATATCAAATAATAAACTTTCCACAGCACGTAAGCAATTTATTTACAATTAAGAAAAGTATGTTGTACTCGCGGAATTTATATAAAAAATCTTCCAAATTATCGATTATCCAGTATTATTTGCTTATCAGTATGCGATAGATGACGTGACCTAAATGAGGGTCAGCTTTCAGGTTCCAACTTTCACAGGGAACGTAGGTGTATAAATTACGAGTACAACAATATCACGTCGTGGCTCGTGGTTTAGAATATCCAAATGGATTGTAAATTACAGGTTCTATATTTCGTCCCGATAAATTCCTTTATTAAACTTAAAACTCTTTATTTCACAATTTCCGTTGGGATGCATAGGGTAAAGTACACAGTGGTTGGCACCTCTTATAGTGTTTGGCACTATTTTTTAATGTGCTAGCGAAAAGAAGGAGAAAAACATAAAATTACGTTTCTGGGTTACATTTGTGCGTCACTGTCCAGGAAATATGATACAGACGCTGTTTTGACTGTCGGATGTCAAATTTATTTAGAAGCTCTAGTTTTGAAGGATGTGTACACGTGTATCAGTTTACAGCATAATTTTCCTTTAAATTGGGTTGGAACAACAGGTGGATTAGCAATTCTTGTAATTGTAAAATATGTAAGTATATATTTTTATTCTTGTTTTATTTTAATATGATGTCTAAAGGGCGGAATATATGCCAAGTGCATATATATGCCTTTTTTGCATATTTGGTCAATTTTATAATAAAATGCATACTTTTCCCAAATTATTATTTTATAAGCATAATTTTATGCTTTCGGCGTTATCAAAAAATTAAAAACTCATAGGTTTAATGTCCAGTCCGCCACTTGTTTCAGGGATTTTCCAATCTGAAGATGATTATATAATAATTAATATTTACATTATGGTTATACACAATGTATTTATTGGGGGTTTCCGGGGTTTGTAGGTATATTGTTAGGGGTTACTTATTGCCATTTAATAATACTTAACAAGCTGTATTTACATCGGGTTGTATAACGTACTTGTGTTTTAGTTTGTCGAACGATTTCAGTATTTTCATTGTGAAACTAGTGATTCCAAATTTGTGTCCAAAATATCTAAAGTGGCGAAAACGTCTTCGTGGATTAAAAATTTCCTATAGAGTTAGAGTTTAGTGTTGTTGCGAAAAGAAGTTCCAAATCGATCAACATTTGAAAACACCGCTGCATAAATCAAAGTTACAAATAATGAAATCTGAGCCAGCTCAGCTGAGCGTAAAAAAGGCATTTCAAAATGTTGGAGAAAAGTCAACATCTGGAAAGGAAATTTTTCAAGAAGACTTATGCAAGGCTTTGATCGCAGCGAACATACCCTTAAAAAATTTCAATATGCGCAATTTAAAGGATTTTTGCAAAAATATTGTCAACAAACCATTCCTGACGAATCCACGCTTAGAAAGAAGAATGTCCATTCAGTACACGAAACCGTTTTAGAAGGAATTAGAACTTTACTGGGTAATAAAAATTCTTACATTATTGTTGATGAAAGCACAGATGCTTGCGGCAGATATATCGCACATCTTATGATTGGAGCACTTCAAGAAGATAAAGCAACAAACCCATATTTAATAGCTTCTCAGCAGCTAGACAAAACTAATAATATGACTGTAACCCAATTTATTTAGTAGTCCCTATCGAGCTTTTTCTTACCAAATCCAGTCCCGGACGTGAAGTTTTTTTTAGTGCTTTTGTCTGATGCAGCACCGCTTATGGTAAAAGTAGGCTAAAACTTAAGAATCTTTTACCCCAATACGATCCTTTAGTAAATAAATGAATTTTAAATGTAAAAAAAGTGTTTCTAAAAGCACCTCTAAAAGTGCAGATGTATAAGGAGAGATTACCAGAAGTTAGTTTACCTCCAGAACCTGTAATTACCCGGTGGGGGCATGGATTAAGGCCGCAATATTCGACGCAGAAAATTTCGAAGCCATTAAAGAACGAATTTTGTATTTAGATGACGATTCGCATTGTGTTGTGCAAAGTAAAGAGTCGTTAAAAAGTGCAAGTGTAGTTTAAAATCTTGTTTTTATTAAGGTTGATTTCAGTTTTATACCGGACATAATATCCTCGTTAGAGAGTAGAAATTTAAGTTTAAGAGACTCAATTAGTATTCTAAAGTATAAAAAGCATTTATGAAGGTAAACCATCCAACGAAGTTGTATCTTTGCCTTATAATTTACTATCTAAGTTACAGTATTGTCCGATTACATCAGTAGATGTTAAAATAAGCTTCTCTTTGTATAAACATATTGTTACGGATAGAAGACAATCCTTTTAGTTGAAAATTCTGAAAAAATACCTTTTATACAATTTCAGGTTAAAAAATTGTTTACTTTTATTTTTCTTTGTTTTTTTTTTTTTTTTTAATAAGCATCTTTATTAGTAGTATTTTTCTTTACTCTATTTTACTATAATAAATTAAGAAATATTGCATACCAGTATGCATATTTGGTCAAGAAAATGCATACAACTGCATATTTTAAAGGCAAACAATGCATATATATGCTCATATTTTGGCTGAATTTAAGTGCATACATTCCGCCCTTTAATTATGTCTATGTTAACTAATTACCATAAATAATATGCTTTAAATTTAGTTCTAACCTAATTTTTGATGGTGCCTACTAATGTATTTTAAAATGGGATCAGAATCAGTGGTTGGCATGCTAGTGCCAATGAGAGAATATAATGCATATTTAAGTCTTATACAGTAGTTGGCACTAGTATGACAATTTTATTCAATTCTTGATTTACTTGACTGTCTACCTGTTATGTTAATACCTAATTGGGATTTATTCCTTAGGGACAAAGAAAAAGAACAGAGGATAGTGAATGCAGTGGCAGCTGTAAAAGATGGAATGTCAAAAAAACCGGCGGCCAAAAAATTCAGGGTTCCCCGTTCTACCATCCAGTATCGAATGGGCACAAATTTTAAATCTCCTGAATATGGACTTTCAACTTTTCTGACGAGCAAGGAAGAAGAAACGCTAATAAAGTAATTTAACAGGTTATTTTGTAAAACTGTATTGATTTAACTTATTTTAACGTAAGAAAGTATGTAATAAATATTAGTATATTGTTAGATAATTTTGTTGTTTTCTTTTTGTAACCGTCAACTTACTGAATGTCTACATAAACTAGCGCGCCTGAAACTGTGGTTCACAAAAATCCTAAAATTAACTTTTCAGGTCCCAGACTTCTGTGTGCCAACCACTATGATGATAAGGTGCCTACATTAGAATAGCAAGGTGCCAATAATTGTCATACGTACATATTTTATATTTAACAAAATATAATAAAAAAATTATAAAATTTCCTTCAATAATATTGATAAGGTTCATAAAATACATATTTTGTAATGTGTACAGTTTTAAAGTAATTATATTGGTATTGCCGTGCCAACCACTGTGTACTTTACCCTATTAGATATTTCCTCCGAGGGTACAATCTCATAGGTATTCATACAGAATACCTTTTCGCCTCGATGCCTTAAGTAATAAATTACATTTTCTCGCATTATAGCAAGTATTTTTCAACATAAAACTTTTAAACTCGCGAATGACAAACACTTTGTAGCTGCCAAAACGTCACTTGAAAAGCCACGTCACGAATTATGAATGTAGAAAACCCATCATGAATAATAATCCGGGGAAGTCACATTTTTCAGACAGACGAGTTGATACGAGTACTGTGTGCATTATTTTATATAATACTCCATCTGTGTCAGTTATGAGTTATCAAAAATGTGGAAATTCCTTTATTGATATTCTCTTAAAAATATACGAGTAAATTTGATTTATTTATTTGATGTTGGTGTTTCTATTTGTTATTATCTTACGTTGTTTTAAACAATGTTGCATTGTTTTTGTATGTGCATTTAGGCTTTGTGGTATTAATTTCTGATAAAATTTATACAGTAAAGCGGGTGTTCCTTATTAAATTTCTTTACGATGCCATTTTAGTTTTAATTAATTTTCTCTTCATTACATTTTGTCTCCTTAAAATATGTCAGTTATTTACTGCTCAGTGAGCCAAGGAACATTTTAAATTAAAAAGTTAATTATGTTTCAGATAAATGGATCGTTTTGGCATTGATACTAAATATAACTATTCCTAATTATAACTTTATTAATATCAGCTTAAAATAATTATAAATAACATAGGTTAAAAAAAACTTCCTCAAAAGCTCCTGTCGAATCAATCACGTATACCTTTAATTAATATTCACGAAAGGTAACCCATGCATTAAAAAAAAACTGCCAAGTTCTGAAATTTTTATTAAAATCAAATTTTACATTATTGTCATTATCATAAAAAATACATATACAATGAAGAACCCAAAAATTATAACTTTAAACTAAATGAGAAACATGTACACTTTCTACTGCCAAATATGTTCTCATTCTTCGTATTACAGAATCGGAAACATTGACGAGCATTTGGAGGTTTTTATTAATCTCCTAAAACTTATTTGAAAATCTAGCTCGTAGGTCTTCTAAATTTTCACAAGGGGTTTTGAAAACATAGTTTTTAATGTGCGGATGGCCATTAAAAGATGCCGCACGGCGTGAGATCACAGGACCGTGGTGGCATATTATGACTGATGATCCGTGCTGCGAAAAACTATTCCAAAAATTTTAAATTATCATTAGTTACCTGGATTGGTGCGCCATCCTACTAAAATCCATTTACAAAATTTTCAAAACTCGAATTGAGAATTCTTTCAAAAGAAAATCGAATTAAACTTCTTGCTTATGTTACCTACGTTTAGAACAACGCAATAAGACACTATGAGGAGTTCCAGGACTGGTCATTTCCAAGGCCTTTGACCGGGCATAGCATGAGGGGCTCCTAAGTAAACTAAGAGCATGCAGAATGCCGGTTCAATTTTGTTCATGGCTGTCAAGCTTTCTTCAATACCGTTCTCTGCGAGTAGCGATGGAGCGACATCAATGCCGGAGTTTCTCAAGGTTCTTTATTGTCGCCCACACTATTCTTACCATACATTAACGATCCTTTGAAATCCTTTACTTCGGATGTTCGAACATCGACTGCTAATGCTTTATGGGCAGCAAAAGGTCTCGCATCTCAACAGAGGCTTGGAAGAAATTCTGTCTTGGGGTGACAGTAACCAAGTAGAATTCAACGCTAAGAAAACCCAGGCGGCAGTTTTTTCCAAAAATGTTGAAAAACCGGATATAGTCATGATCGGACACTCGATTCTCTTGGCTTCATCAATTCATTTATTGGGCGTCAATTTGGGTAGTCATATATCTTAGCATAGCCACGTTAAGGCATCCTCGCAGAAGCTTGGGATACTTTTCCGAACTGAGAATCTCAACCTAAACCTCGAACTAACCTGAACTAACTGGCGTTGTGGGGTTACGTTACAGAGACGAATTAGCTTGAAACGGGCTAATAACGTTACTTCGGAATATGGGTTTAAAATGTCTTAATAAACTTAAAGGTGACGCGTTAATTTTGGATTGTTTTGTTGCCTTACTCCTTGTTATTCTTTTAAATTAAATTTAAAAACAAGAATATTCGCATTATTTACTTCGTTATATTATAATTAAATTTTCACTTATCCCGCTTTTGTAAAACACTCTGTATATTCGAAAATAATTTTTAAATGTAGTCCCGTACCATAGATTTTACCGTGTATTAGATCTGATAGTTTAGAATTTAGAGACCAAAGTGGCTGAGTTGCAGAACCCTGTATATAGTTGTGTGAAATTCAGCATTTTACTTGTTAAATAATTTTAGATCCATTAGTATTCAATAACAATAAAAGAATTATCTCTAAACCAAAAATAGCGGTTTAGTCCATGTTCGTAATTAAATATTATTTATTCATTTTAATCTTCGATGAATTAGTAAAAGAGAAGTAAAATCCTGTTAATATCGACTAGTCCAACGTTAATCTCAGCTAAAAGGTACTTAAATGCATTAAGTGTTTTAACAGGATAACAAAGCTGGGGTTTAGTCAAATTTATCAGATCTCAAAAAAAAAGCAACTGACAAGGTTGGCATTTTATAAAAGTACAAACGTATTTTTATCTCCTTCCCCTATCTTATTGTCTCTTGTCTTTGGTATTAACATGTTAAAGTTTGAATGTCAGTTTGTTTGGGGCGATAAGGGAATAAGGTCCCGGAAAAATATACTCTTAATATGTGAGGCAGCCAAGCCCAAATAGAAAAAAAATACTGAATAATTTTATATATACAGGGTGGATCAGAGGTACGGTACGTAACTTAAGGATGTGATTTATTACGATATTCTAAGTGTCAAAGTTTATATGAATTTGTGTCCGGAGTTGCCCCGTTTTTGATATGCAGGGTGTTAAAGTTTTTTAAAAATAATCGTTTTTTTTTTATATTTTTTTTTTAAATCGTTTTTTTTATATTTTTTTTTTTAATATCCTTCTCCCGATTTTATTGAAATTTGGTACCGTTATTCATAATGATAAGGGGCTTAATTAGTCCTTTTTTTAATTTGTTCTTTTTTCCCTGAATTGTTTTCGCATCTTGCTTCGTTTTCAAGGGAAGAAATAAAAAACAACTTTATTGCATGTACAAAAAAAAATCCTATATATTTTAAAGTTAATTAAAATATGAGGTAAAGGTAAGTTTTGATGTCTAACTTACCTGTTTTGTCAATAACAAATCGAAAATTAATAACTTTATTAACGCTGAAATGACACAGATGCAGTTCAATTATAGCCTAGCAAATGGAAATGCTGAAGAAGCTAGGCACATTTATCAGGAACGTTATCCAAACAGAGTACTGCCATGTGCCAAAACATTTACACACCTCCATGCAAGATTGAGTGAGACTGGAAGTTTTAAACGTAGTACGGAACATTCTGGCAGACCTGCAACAGTAACCACGCCTGAGTTAAAAGAGGCTATACTTCGAGAGATAGAAGATGCTCCTTCAACTAGTGCCGGCAAGGTAGCAGTGCAACTTCAACTGTTTGGAGGATTTTGCATCTTTATTAGCTATACCCATGCCATTTTCAACGTGTGCAAGATCTGCTTTCCCGTTATTTTTAGCCAAGGTTTGATTTTAGTAGGTGGTTGCTGCATACAGTAGTACATAAGAACAATTTTTTTACCGACCATTTTATTTACTGATGGGGCCTCCTTTTCAAGAGAAACCATTATGAATTTTCATTCAACCAACATTTTTAAGTGGACGATATTCCTCATAAAATTACAGAAGGTTGTTTTCAGCAAAAATTTTCGGTAAATGTATAGGCAGGGCTCATTGGCAACTATCTTACTGGTTCATACTTTTTACCACCTCGATTGAATGGAAACTTCTTTACGCAGTTTCTATCTGAATAACTTGACGTTCTGTTAGAAGACGTACCTCTACAAATAAAAAGTAATAATATGTGGTTCATGCAGGACGGCGCCCCTGCTCATTTTCGCCTAGTTGCTCGTCAATACCTCGACAACACTTTTCCTAATTGCTGGATTGGACGCGCAGGTCCCCAAGGTTGTCCAGCTCGCAGTCTCGACTTGAATCCTCTAGACTATTATTTGTGGGGTCACCAAAAATCTCTTGTATAAAAGACGCCAGTACTAGATGAAAACGACTTAAGAATTCGAATTATTGAAAGTTGCAATGCGATACGAAATAATGCAGGCATTTCTGAACGTGTAAGAGTTTCAATGGTATTGCAATCGTGCGTTTTATCAGAAGGTGGCTATTTTGAACATTTGCTTAGATTAACTGTTGCATCTTTCTTTGTATCATTATTAAGAAAAATAACTTTATTTTTAATTTAAATGTTTTAATAAACTTCGAAATACACAGGTATTTTTTTGAACATGCAATAAAGTGGTTTTTATGTTTTCTCTTAAAAACGAAACAAGATACGAAAACAGTTCAAAGGACAAAAAAGTTGTTTATTAGTTGGTAAATCCCAAAAAAAAATATCAAGATTAGAAAAACGAATTAATTAAGCCCCTTATTATTATGAATAACGGTACCAAAAAATAAAAATCTGTATCACCCTGTATATCAAAAACAGACAACTACGGACACATGTTCACATGAACTTTTTCCCTTAGAATATCATAAGAAATCATCACAAATGGACTAACAATTGAAAGATACGAGAAAAAGTCACTCTTAATAAACGTTTTTGCTTATCTAGAAAATACGATTCACCATAAGAAACTTTAATTTTTTTATACAGGGTGGGTAAAAACTGCAAAAATGTTATTTTGCTTAAGAGTAAACATACTTTATTTTGAAAGATACGAAAAAAATCCACTCTTAATGAATGTGTCTTCTACACAACAAACCGAAGTAGAACAATTCATTAAAAGGTTTACCTATGTAAAAATTATTTCCCAAAAAGTATTCGCTGGCACACCTCTGACTGGTGAACCTAGTTAAAATAATAATGACACTGTGATAGGTACTTGTTGTCAATGTCTTTATTAAATAAGGTTATATTTAAGTAGAAATGCTATCTATTGGACAAAGAGTTTTTATAATATAATGTTATGGGGATGGTCAAGTTTCATACCGCTACGTCATGGAACGATTTACCGAGAAATTTGTAGGAATCCCAATAACTAGGATGACAATCTGCAAGTTAATAAAGAAGTTCCAGAGAACTGGTTCGGTTTTGGATCTAAAAAAAAAGAAGAAATACGACCATGATGATGCCGCTACAGTCTTAGTTCTTCAATCTGTTGAAGAAAATCCTATGACGTCCCTTAGAAATCGTGTTACTCAGTTGGAACTGTGAAAAATAGTCAAATTCAGAAGATCCTTAAAGCAAATAAATTGTATCCGTATAAACCGCACTTTAGTCAAAGATTGGAAGAGGGAGATGACGCGAAACGACTTGATTTTTGCTTGTGGATAGGAGACAAAATTTTAAGTGGATATGTTGATTTTTATAAAAAGTACATTTTCTACCAATGGAACCGTTGCAACCCAGCTGGTCTTTAGAAAATACCGAATTCAAAATTATGACGAGAAGACAATATTTCACAAAAGTGAACGTGTGGTGCGCGATATCCATCCATGGCATCATAAGGCCATATTTTTTTGATAACACGTGCAATAGATTATTATATTTAGAAATGCTGGATACATTTTTCAATGAACTTTCTATGAACTCGAAAATCTACCATTAAATTTTCGACAAAATATGTATTTTCAGCAAGATGGTTGTCCAGCCCATTTCGCTCGTGAGGTTAGAGAATGGCTTGACCGCAGATTTGGTCCAAGGTGGATTTGCAGGAATGGCCCAGTTTTGTGGCCCCCAAGAAGCCCCGACTTAACCTTGGCGGATATGTTTTTATGGGGCCGTTTAAAACAAATTGTTTTTGCTACCGCAGTACCAAATGATATTGAAGTACTGAAGGGCAGAATTATCCAGGCTGTCAAATCGATATCTCAGAAAGAAATCAGAAATTCTTTCACTTATTTGAGAAAGCAATTAGAAAAATGTGGCGAGTATGGGGGTGGAGCTTTTAAATTATGAAATCGTTATCGTATTCTTTTCATGTTAATAAAAATGTTCGTATTATTATTATTATTATAATTACTTCATTAAATAAAGACATTGACAACAAGTATCACCTATTCATTATTCAAGTAAAAACGTTTATTAAGAGTGGATTTTTTCGCATCTTTCAAAATAAAGTATGTTTACTCTTAAGCAAAATAACATTTTTGCAGTTTTTATCCACCCTGTATAAAAATTTGAACTTTCTTATGATAAATCGTATTTTCTAGACAAGCAAAAACGTTTATTAAGAGTGACTTTTTTCGTATCTTTCAGTTTTTAGTCCATTTGTCCTCTTGTAAACCCCATCCGTGGACATACTGTATATGAGTTTATTACGACAATTTTTTAAAATAAACAAATAATAATTTTATACGACAAATTAATAATCATGAAGTTTTATTTGAAAATTCGACATGTTTCGTAACACTGTTGCTTCTTCAAAGGTGTTCAAAAAAGTGATATTTTAAAGGTATAAAGGGTATAAAGTTTAAATTAGTAAGTATACAAGATTCTAAAGAGGGGATGGATTGAACTCTAATTGATAATTTAGGAGGGTATTGTGATTTTTAAGCTTGTTTATTTCTAAGGATTCCAGCAGGTTCAATTCTATGCTTTTGTTTTCGGTATGTAAAATATCACAATTAATATTGGATGCACGTTTTTTTTTATTAACTGGTTAGAATATTTTAAATCAGTTTTATTTTTCAAAAACTAGAATAATGTCCATTGACCCACTTTTCCAAATTTTTGCCTGTTTGTCCTATGTAAACTTTGGGGCAATCGTGATCATACGTCATGTAATTACAACGAAAACGGTATATAAATCATCGGTGGGATCTAGCCTAGCAAAAAATAAAGAAATGAAGATTAAGGGAATTAATCCCAAGGGAAATTATTCTGGAATTTCCGGACAAAAACACGGTACAATATACACACTAGGTGTAATAGCAAAATCCAAAATAAAACCTGTAGTACCTGACTAAAGAAGAAACTGAAAAGATAATTTCAGAGAATATCTCCCAAGTGAAAGAAGAAGCGTTCTCCAGACAGCAGTGTGGAAACACTGAATTATAGCAACAAAAGTTAGCATTGCGTGACTTCAATAATGGCGTGAAACACCTCGTCTACTAGCCTCACACAGGCTGATCTGGAGAATACGCCCACGAACACTAGACGTGACCCAAACACCCACCAGGAAGGCACACTCTGAAAAGTGGAAAACCCCATCGGGAATCCCTCAACTGTTAATAGTTGTGAAAGCAATATTAAAATTCAAGATATCTAAAAAATTTCTCATTTTACTACCTTTGTAACCTATATACGAAATAACTTTATAATTGTTTTATTCTCTCTTACTGTTGGAAAAACTAGGTCCAGACATTTTACCCAATTTTTTATTTAATAGGCCCCCACACACGAAGGGATATTTTGCGAGACCTGGTATGCGGTAGATAGTGTCTGTCGAATTTGGCATATTTGGACCGCGCGTTAGTGCTGAACGACGGACCCGGCCTGTGAAATACGTCTTCGGTGAAGGAACAGGTCGCTACAAGTCAAATTTGTACTTACAACTAACGTAAGGAGACAGTCGTTGAGCTCGTCGTTTGATTTGATTGACTTTGTGGTTTAATGGAGTGGACAAAAGAAATATTAACAGAGTTTATAGTTTTAAATATAGAACGACCCTGTTTGTGGGAAATTAAAGATACAGATTATACAAATAAGAATTTATAAAGAGAAGCAAATGAAGAGTTGATAAAATTTTCAAAAAGCAAAAATTATAATGATGTTACTATACTAATTAGTAACTCATCAAAAATTGGACCGCTCAATCTTAAGTAATTTTTCAAATCGTCTTGTTCATTTTGTCTCAATTCACGTACTAAAGCCATATGACCATATTTTCCTCGTTCTGAAAGCCATTTCCTAACCCATTTTTTTCTTTTCTTTTTTCTATTATCCTTTTGGCTGATTTTTAAAATACATAAACCCATGAGAGCAATTTTTTTTGTCCATTTTGTACCAACTCAGATTTCACCGACTAAAGAGGTATTTTAGACCAGCCTAAACTACGGAGTTGCACTACCCAGTATGTCGAAATTTAAAATTATCTCCCAACTAATTCAGAGACAGCGTAGGTGCAGGAACCGATCGTTTAACAAATCACGGACTAAGTATGTTCGGTGTAGACACGACAAATTAGATCCCTCACAGACCAAGTCGGTAGATTTGGTATGGCAGATCCGGCATGGCAGATCCGGCAGATCCGGCAGATCCGTCAGATCCGGCAGATCCGACAGATCCGGCAGATCCGGCAGATCCGGCAGATCCGGCAGATCCGGCAGATCCGGCAGATCCGGCAGATCCGGCAGATCCGGCAGATCCGGCAGATCCGGCAGATCCGGCAGATCCGGCAGATCCGGCAGATCTGGTCGGTCGACACCGTCGGCCGACTACGTCGCTTCGTGTATGGGCGCCTATTATTTTATCTATTGTAGAATATCCATTATTTACAGCAATTTGCTTGATGATGTTTAATTTTTATTGAAAGTAAGTTTTGTTTAAAGGTGATACAACTAATCGATACATCATACTAAAGAAAGACTCTAGTTTATGTTGTTTGGGATAACAAGACGTATGTTAATTATAATAGTTAAGTCCAGAAAGTTGATAGAGCTGTTAAATTATTTTACTATTGTAAATTTTATATTGTTATGTATGTTATTTATGAATTTTAAGAACTGATCTAATTGTCTTTCTGCGCCTATTAAAAAACTAATACGTCGTCCACATATCTATACCAATAAAGAAATTTGCCAATCAGTGGATGTTTCCAAATAATAGATTCTATTTAATCCATAAAAATTTCTGCTAGGAGGGGACTCAAAGGGTTACCCATAATAAGACCTTCTTTATTTGTGTAGAGTTCGTTCTCAGCTCACTAAAAATAGCAAAGGATCGAAATCTGGTGTTTATAAGTTAAAGTGAAACGACAAACAGGCAGAAGCTTTGAAAACGTGTCAATAGACATTATTCTAGGTTTTTGAAAATCTAAACTAATTGAAATTATTCAAACCACTTAAATCTTTAAAAATAAACAAGCTTAAAAATCAGAATACTCTCCTTAATGATCAATTATTAGGATTAAACGCATCATTACTTTTGAACTCTTTTAATTAGTTTATAAATATTATAATATTATTATAGGTTTTTCCCTCAGTTAAAACTTGTATACCTAGTAATTTGAAATTTATACCCTTTACACCTTTAAAATATCACGTTTTTGTACTTCTTTGAAGAAGCAACAGTGTCGCGAAACATGTCGAGTTTTTAAATAAAACTTTACGTTGTGGAAAGTGGAAAATTACTATTTTTACTATTTATTATAACTTTAGTGATAATGAATTTCCACCAAGAAAAAGCCGAATCAATTTATTAGCGTCTTGTCTTGATATCCATCCATCCAGCTTCTACAAATTTGTAACTTATTGGGCGTCAACGGGGAATGTCATATATAAGTCTCAAGCAATATTTCTGAACTCTTTGTATACGCCCAGCGGACTAAGCCATTACAGACCATGTACCACATCACAATGATTAAATATATAGATAGAATAATGGAGTCACACAAAACTTTTTTTATTTTTGGGCTATAAATGTGCTTAGAATTATTATATAGAACTCTTAATCTGCCGATACATTTTGGATGAATCAAGAAACATTTTTCTCAAATCAGAGCTGATGGTCTAAAATTAATATTAAATGTTTTGCTTTTGTCTCTACAGACAAAACTTTATCTCCAACAGTAATGGAAACTATAGGAATCAGGGGTTTGATATCTGTATGTCTACCAAAAAACATTATAACTGATTTGAAGGAATGAAACATCTTTCTTTTATATCGCATTTTCGGTTCGTAGAAACTAACATTTGGCATTTAGCGCCACCTGACATTAGATACCTGCTTATGCGGGTTCCATTCCCGCGTTTGGTCTTCTCTAAGATCTCGCTGGGCTGGTTGGGTATATAGCTCGATTGCCACGAGATGTCGCCACGTGCGGCATCTCGCATATGTATCTTCACATTATGTGTTAAAAAGCACTGTAAGGTCCTTTTTCTTTTCGTTAGACTCTATAGCCTTGTCGAGGAGCCATAATACGGCGAAACGCGTCCAAGAATTGGGTCTGACGGAAAGAAAAGGGACAAACATCTTTCTTTTAAAAGCTATTTGTTAAACTATTTTAGTCGACAATTTTCCAGGCTTTAGAACAAACTAAGCGGTATGAAAGTTTAGCAACTCAATGCCGATCTGTGTCGGGACCATTGGATCTCAACCATTTGGCACGATCACTGCCCGTACCCACAGGACGGGGGTTGATAATTAAGAGGATATTTGTACCACCGCAACCACCCCCACCTCCCGATGGCACAGAGGGGGATATTGCCAATGGAATTCCCAACAACGTAAGTACACAAAATTGTATTGGGTAAAATTGCCAAGTGTGGTACATAATTTTTCATTTTGTGACACACACTTTTTTGTATAATTTATTAATTTTAATTTAATTCATATTTTTACTACGAACTATTCATTTTAACCTGAAATAAGATTAAAACATTGACATTGCTTTTTTTCTTGGCATATGCGTGTAAATATAATTAATAGGCATATTCAGATAATATTATGTAAAGATAATTTATCAAGCATGTAATAAGCAGGATAATATGTTTACAAAATAAATATTTTCGTTATTAGTATTTCTTAATATGGATTTTGTAAAAAAAAATATTGTTTGTAGAGTCATCGTTCAGGTGAAGAGCTTTATTGGATGCTTTTGTTAGCTGAATACTTTAATTTATTTACTGCGAAGAAAATAATAAAATTGAAGCTTGGGGAAGTATTAAAATTTTTTTTTTGTATTTTGTTACAATATTGTAACGAGTAAAGCAGTATGTAAGAGTTTTGCAATTTTACCAAAGTTTCCTTATTTTAGCAACAAAAAAAATAAAAAAATTTTAAGTGGTGATGCCTCTATTAAATGAATTATTATAATTTTACAGGACCTTCTCTTAACCCTTTTTTGTTTGCGTTTGTTTTTCTTGGTATTACACCCTTTTTATAAAATCTATTTTCTTCTCGATCCCCAAGCATTTTCACATTATTACATCAACCGCTCCGTTTGCTTCAAATCCTTAATTAAAAGCAACCGTAATTCCATTTAAAATCTGGTAACCTTTACTTAAGCTATTATTACAATGGCGTTGATTTAGGTACAAAGTAAATAAAAGTTATAATTTTATGTGGTGCTACTTTTCCGTTTCATTTCATTAATGATCTGAAGTCAATTTTGGCATCCTAGGGTATTAAAAAAATATATTTGTTTAGGAAACGTGTGTCAATATAAATGAAAGTCAGACATAAAATCCTATACTTTTACGATGTAAAATATTCTACTAAATTAAACAAAACCTAGACAGTACCGTCTAAACTCTAAATCCTATTTTTAGAATACTTTTAGCCCAAAAACATCCGCCAAATACATTGTTACCCTTTCAGCAGATCGCTAAAAACGGTGCATTTTACTTAAAAATTCCACAATATTTCCACACACGATCGGACATGGGATCCTCCTTTTCTAATACAAAAAATGTGTTCTTCTTTTTCCGCTTTAAAATAAGCGATATTCGTCTGCGCCAAAGAATGGGAAAGATATTTTGTATGGCTTTCATTAGAAAGTGAAGCATTCTTTTTCCGTCGGCGAACGACGTTTTAGTATAGTATGCATCCCAAGACAAGATATGGTTTTCTTAAATAACTAAATGCATTTATTAACGGTTTCCCATTATGTAAAAGAAAAACATTACAATTACCAAATTTAAAAAGACAGTATACAGAAAACAAATTACACAGGAAGTTTAGAGAAAAAATAACCACAAAAATTCCCTATCGGAGACTTACCAACCCAATTTCGTAATAACTGCTTAAAAGGAATTCAATGTACTATTAAGGGGATAGTAATTATCAGTATGCCTGTAAAGTCTGGTCAGAGCACTAAACATATCATAATTAGTGCGATGAAACTGAACAAAAAATATTCCGTGATCGCGCATTATTCTCTTTGGTACACGCAATGACTTTGCCTGACTAAGTAACTCAGGACATTTTATGATATTGTTGTAGGAGAAACGATTGCTAAAATGCGATAAAAATAATGAAATTAAATGCAACCAATGTTTTCAGAATCATACTTCTTTTTGTCTAGATAAAATAGCTGTTTTTCAAGTATTATAACTTGCCACAGCTATTATTCTATTAGCAACACAATTCCTCAACGGTCACAGAAGCAGAGAGGCAAAATGCATCTAATGTTTTCAGAACAAATAATACTGTCGTCTAGACAAATAGCAGAACTTGCAAATATTATCATTTAATATACCTACTATTTCCTAAATAAGCGGCCTGTCGCTATGGTTAATAAGGCAAAAAAGTGTTCTCAATACAATTCAATGTTAAAACGTCTATTTTAGAACTTGTAAAAACGCATATCCTTTGACACGTTTTGCCGCCAGGAAATTAAACCCATTACGGTACAGAAAACATGAAAAATAACAATTGGTCCTAAGAAAACATGGCGGAACAATAAATAGTCTATTAGAGACAAGGCGGGAAATATGTTACCTTGTGATTGATCCGTATGACAGCGGGTCGTGATTTTCTGGCGACAGAGCAATCTTTCGGTTCCTCGGGACCGACTGCGAGTTAAACCATTAGAAGGTAAACACGTACGTCAAAATTAACGTGTGTCATCGTCCGTCGGACATGACAATTGCATTCGCTTAACAAAAAGCACCAAGTAATAAATATACGAATGTTATAAAAGTTGTCCTGTACTACAGTTAGTAATTAATCATGTATTAAAGAGTTATCTTGTAAACAAGTGCCGAATTGGATAAAAGAAAACGCCAAATTAAATGTGATCTAACTGTCAACTTCACTTAGCCAAATATAAAAAACCAACCAGTGAAATAACCTAAACTCGAGGAAAATTTAAAGCCTCACTTTTAATGTTGGGAGTTAAAAATACAACTTGATTCCCACAATTGTTGACAATCTTAAACAGTGTTAATATTATCAAACTGGGTTCGTCTCATCTGTTAGGGTTGTAAATTTAATCTTTGTAGTTAATATTCTCAACAGGTATTCCCAGATTAAAAGCTATAAATTTAGTAAACCTATGCTAAATTTTTTTAATACATATTGCAGCATATTTGTTGAATATATGTAACTTATATGGTCATTTCATTTTAAAACTTTTAAAGAGATGTATTTATTAGAATCAACTTTAACAATTATTAAGACCCGATTCAAAACTAAAACGCTTACATTCGATATAATATTGTTTTACAAATTATGATAAACAACTAAATATCATAATTTCAAAGAAAAGCTGATTATGTTGCTTTGGCGCAATAGGTCACAACTTAAATAAATTAAATTTTACAGGAGACACAAGCAACCTTTTTGTCAAGAAATAAATAGTATTGTCCTTAATATGTTTTTATTATTTCTAATAAGAACGTTATTAAAAGATCACTCAAACAAAATTTTTAAATAATTTAAAGGTGCATTTTTGTTTTGTGTGATACAACTTATTGCAGTTGTTTTCCATATTGTTTACGACTTTTTTATACAAGGTCGTCACTATTTAAAATTAGTACAAAATGTGCAAATAATAATAAAATTAATTTATATTTAACAGAAAAATGTTTGCTCTTCTAGAAAAATTTTTTTTAAATGCTCATTATTAAAGAAATAGTAAAATAAATATTGTAACAACCCAAATACAACATTCTTACTAGTATATGGACTTAGCGTTTCTGTCTCATTCTTCAGGTCCTGCTATTATTTTTCTTTTTCTGTTGACATTGTTTGATTCCTTGCTGTCTTCTAATATTTTATTGGCAAGCTCCTCAGTTAACTTTCCGTGAAACACCTCTTTTTTATTCGAAGCTCTCTTTGCTGGAGATTTGCTTTCTAAAACATTAGTTAATTCTTGGATTACCTTATTTTAGTTAGTACAACTGCACCATAATACATGTCACTATCATCTCTCTTAGGTGGTTCTGAAGTTGTCGAGTCTCGAATTTAGTAAGACACCTTCATTGGTAATAATATATTCATATGTTCTTATCGGTTTAATGGATTAATGGATGTTTAACACTATTTAAACATCTATCTGCTACCCTTTTATTTTGAATGGCAGACGCACTAAGACGAGCTAGTTGATTTGACATCCTTGAAAGTAATAAGAATAAATATATTTGTGCTACCTATACATTTTTAAACAGAGTGCCTATTGTGAAGACTTAATTAAAAAAGAAATATTAAGGGTAGAACAAGCCTGATTTATTAATAATTGAATGATAGTAACTTAGTTTCCTATATCCTATCCCACATTAAGTTGTTAAGGTTATGTTAAGACACCTAGCTTAGCTTAAATATCAATCGATGTTCGTGCATTCGAAGTAAAAGATAAAAGAAGTATGTTGTCTTTAAGCTATATGGGATGTCCGATAAGTTACTCTTAATTTCTGGGGAGCAAACAGAGGAGATCAAAGTTGCGTTAATTTGTCATAGAAAGAAATCCTAAAGTGCCCTTAATGGAGATACATAGCTCACAAAGGAGTACCCAGCAATTTACTTTTCTGGCTCTAACTTTCTTACTGACTTGTACAATTTAATGAAATTTTAATATTTTATAGAGTCATTTAACCATAATACAGTAGATGTTTTATATTGTCAAGGAAGTCAGGGACGGACTTGCAACCACATTCGTTGGTCCAAAATTTTGGCCGGTATCATTTGACAGATCTGAAGACTGATTTTTTAAATACTCTGGTTATTCCTCTGTAAGAAAGGTACTCTTAATAATTTATTTCAACAAAACTGGCGGTTTTCGAGATAAATCAGTTTTTATGCAAAACACTCAAAAGTTACTAATGCTAAATATAAACAGGTAAAAATAAAATACGCAGTGAGGGAATCAAGTTGTATTTTTAACTCCCAACATTAAAAGTGAGGCTTTGCATTTTCCTCGGGTTTAGGTTATTTCACTGGTTGGTTTTCTATATTTGGCTAAGTGAAGTAGAAAGTTAGATCGCATTTAAATTGGCGTTTATTTCATCCAATTCGTCACTTGTTTACAAGATAACTCTTTGATACATGATTAATTACTAACTTTAGCATAGGACAACTTTTATTATACTTGGTGCTTTTTGTTAGGCGAATGCAATTATCATGTCCGACGGACGATGACACACATTAATTTTGACGTACGTCTTTACCTTCTAATGGTTAAACTCGCAGTGGAACCGAAAGATTGCTCCGTCGTTAGAAAATCACGCCGTCATACGGCTCAATCGCAAGGTAACATATTTCCCGCCTTGTCTCTAATATGCTATTTATTGTTCCGCCATGTTTTCCTTGGACCAATTGTTATTTTTCCCGTTTTCTGTACCGCGATGGACTTAATTTCTTGGCGGCAAAACGTGTCAAAGGATATGCGTTTTTACAAGTTCTATATAGACGTTTTAACATTGAATTGTATTGAGAACACTTTCTTGCTTAATTAACCGAAGCCACAGGCCGCTTATTTAGGAAATAGTAGTTATATTAAATAATGATAATATTTGCAAGTTCTGTTATTTGTCTAGACGACAGTATTATTCGTTCTACAAACATTAGATGCATTTTGTTTCTCTGTTTCTCTGACCGTTGAGGAATTGTGTTGCTAATGGAATAATAGCTGTTGGAAAGTATAATATTTGAAAATCAGCTATTTTATCTAGACAAAAGTAGTATTGATTCTAAAAACATTGGTTGCATTTAATTTCATTATTTTTATCGCATTTGAACAATCGTTTCTCCGACACGCAGGTTATGCTGATGTGCATTTTATTTTTAGGAAGCTATTTCCAACTCGTCGAAGGCAAGAAGGCTTTATGCTGAAGGATTTCTAGCTCAGACATTGTCAAGTCAAAGAACCTTTCAAAGGGTTGATCGGAGCTTAATTAATTTATAATGTTACTAAAATACAAAAAAAAAGTGAAAACGTTAAAATGTTATTTTGGCAAATGAGCAATATGGGATCCACGTACTTCAATACATTTTCTTAGTCTTCGAATATTTCCCGCTGTACTGAAAATAATATTTCGGCATTATTACCCAACAAACATTTTAAGTTAAATTTACTTTTATTCGACCTCTAAACGGGTCAAACATTTTGCATGACCAATTATATATAGGGATAATTTACCTATATTTGTTTTCCTATTGCCCAATGTGGGGAAAGAAACTAAAGTAATTTGAAGGTCGAAAATAGGTTGATAGGGGTTTTCTGTCCAATAAGTTAAAACGAAGTGAAATAAATATAGACCTATTTTACGTCTAAATGTGGAAAGTGAGACCAACCTTTTGACCTAAATATAACCTAAATAGGAGCAATAAGACACTAGACAAAAATACAAATAAAACATATTATATCTGGCGTTAGAAAGAAAAGACAACTTATGCCAACACTTCCAACAGGACAAAATAAATTATAAAATGAAGTTCGACTTAAGTAGATATTTGGAATGGCCGCTTATTATAACTTTAGCAATAAAGTGATATAATTAAGTTTTATCATTTTTCTAGACCGAAATTTGGATGCGAAAGAAAAGTGTTTGTGAATTATGGTGATGATACTTCAAAAAACAAAACGCGCCCTTAAAATATGCGTTTTCTATGTATTATTACGATAATTTTAAATATTTTTACCGTTAACCTAAAAACAGAGTGTCTTCATTATAAACATTATATGTACCCAAAGTTTTAAAAAAATTTCGTTGACGAAAGATATCGTAGTCTAATGGATTTTCCACTCACCTTATGTAATTCTTAAAATTTTAATTACTGTTTTTTTTTTATAGTTGTCGATAAACAGGAAAACTAATAATTATTAAATATGGCGGCTTTTATATTTTTAACCTTAAAGTTATTTTAATGTCTTAAAGAGGTAATTTATTTGTAATTTTTAACTAGGTAAATTAAACTAAAAGTAGATTTCCCTATAACAAATTATTTAAGTTGTAGATATCCAAATTTTGACTTAGATCTTAAAGTTATAATCTTTTGTGACTTCTAAGAAAACATTTAAGGCAAAAATAAGCAAACACTTGCCAATTTAGGATTATTTTCCTTTCATTCTGGTCTACGTTACTTAATATGTTTGTTGGGTACCGACTTCGTTAAAATGCTGTGTTATTTTCGTTAGTACCTCTTCTTTAGCATTTACTGGTGTTGAATAAACTAGTTGTTTTAGATTCTTCAGAAATAAAAGTCTAAGGGAGTTAGGTCTGGATATCTTGGTGACCATATAACAAGCCTACAAGGGTGTTGACGTACTATATAATGAGGTGAAGCACCATAATGCATGTACTACATTTGCATTCTTCTATCAAGAGGCACGTCTTCCAATAAATTATTTAAATTTTGCTGCAAAAATTTTAAATAAACTGCACCATTAAGTCTTTCTTCCAGAACAAATGGACCTATAAAGTTATATCCGATAATAATAATTATTGACTTGGCAATGTTCAGGATGGAAATCTTTGAGATTAAAGTCTTCTTACCCTCGAAGAGTTGGACAGCGCTTCACCATAAATTAAATGCATATTAGCATATTTCTGGGAAAGAATATCCTTCCATTTTTTAAAATTATTTTTACTTGAATGCGGTATTGACAAGTTCCATCAATAGTAATTTATTACGTAAGTATTGACAATAACAACTATTTTTACCTGTTTGTGTTTAGCATTAGTAACTTTTGAGTGTTTCGCATAAAAACCGATTTATCTCGAAAACCGACAGTTTTATCGAAATAAATTAAGAGTACCTTTTTTGAAGAAAAATAACCAGAGGATGCAAAAAATTAGTTATCAGCTCTGTCAAATGACACCGGCCAAAATTTTGGATCAACGAGTGTGGTTGCAAGTCCGCTCCTGACTTCCCTGACGATGTAAAATATCTACTGTAGTATGGTTTAATAACCCTTTATAGCCGCTATAAATTATGAAAATTTCATTAAATTATACAGGTCAGTTAAAAAGTTAGAGCCAAAAAAGTAAATCGCTGGGTACCCCTTTGGGGCTCTGTATCTCCGTTAAGAGGCACTTTAGGTATTTTTTTATGACAAATTAGGATTATTTTGACCTCCCTTGTATGCTTCACAGCAATTAGGGTTTGCTTACAGGACACCCTGTATATCAAATTTTAAGGTTTTTCAATAGATCGGTAATATACTGTGGAAAGAGAATTATGCTCACTGATGATGAACTTAAGGGGCATTAAGGTTAAAATCTGATCTTAGAGAAATCCGTCTATAGCCACTTGCAGAGAACGTTCTTTAGGAAAGCTTATTAAGTATATTTATTTGGTAATTTACGTGTTTTATGTCTGTCCGAGAGCCCTTGTTTGAGTGTTACTTTCGTGTTGTTATTTCTACTTTTCGTAAAGCGGTTTATTCTAAACTCCATTACCTACCCGTTCCTAAATAAATATTATTTTGGACGGGTGATTACTTGTAAGAGCTGATTAACAAAGCAATGTTGCATAGTATTCCTTTAATTATGAAATTTATAAAAAAATGTGCGTAGAATGGATTTAATAAATTCATAATTACTTTGTATTTTAAAAATTTCGGTAACCTGGCCCATAAATGCAATGAAAAGGCTTATTTGGCTCCATTTCCCGTACAAAATCTATATAAATTCAATGACCCCTAATATTTGATTTTGGTAAACCTTTTAATAGAGTCTGTTATCGCCACTCTTATAACTAATTGAAGGCTTAAATCCACCTAATGTTCTTCGAAGTTGCAGGTTAAAGCCAGCATAATAATTACATTAGCTTATCTTTTCAGGACAACGTCCCTCCACCTCTAAAAGACGAATTAGTGATAGACCAGCTTTCGGCCGTCCAGATTAAACCCTCTCACGATGCCCTCAAAAAGGAATCCGAAGACCTTAGGGCTAAGATAAGACAAATACAAGACGCGCTGGATACCCTTTTACGGATACAACAAAGGTCAGCTGAAGCGTCCTTGTTTGCCAAAGCAAATGAACTTCAGGAAGACATCTCAATGAAGAGGTTTGACTTAAGGGTGGCACAAATTCATCTCAGTGCCATTAATGCACAGGTAATTAGTTTATTTTTTCTAAATACCAGCATATTAAGAAAAAAAGACGAAATAATAATAAATGTACAGTGTGGCCAACTAAGTGAGGTAAGCGGCTGTATATTAAAAAGTATCAGTCGAAAAATTTCAAAAAAATTAACAAACGTAGCCATAAAAAATAGCTGGAAATATGTTTAAGTTTCTAAAATGGCCAAAAGAGGGCGTAACAGCTATGGTCAAGTAAAAAAGGATACTTTACGAAATTCATCCCATGATGATATTATGATTGCTCCTCATTTCTTATAATTTCCGGGTTCTTTCTTGATTTACACTTTTTCCTCTATCTCTAAAATTAAGGTAGTGGGGGAATGTTAAACTTTCCCTCATTTAAATATTAATAACTCAATTTTGGCATCACCGAATTTAAACAGCTTGGCCTCGTTTAAGAGGTCTTTTTTACTCTATTCGCTACAATTTAAATAATTTTTTTGTGACTTTTATTTTAACCGCTAGATGGCGTTCTTTGACAACATACCAAATACTCCCGATTTTCTCGAAAATTTTAAATCAAATGTTATATATTTCTTAACATTACTAGAACGACGATGGAAAACTCTAAAAAGTGGTAAAAACCGCAACTCTTTTTCTTTTTTAAATTGGAAATATGAGGGGGAAAACCAATTCGCCGATAACGCCCTAGCCCTAAAGAATGCAATATATCGGGTGGTGCGTTGGGCTAAGCAATATAGGGATATTTATTTAATTACTTATTATGGCAATGAACCTGTTTGCCACTTTTATCTTGTCAAAAAAATCGACTTTCCAAATTTAAAACTTTACAAAGAAAATTAAATTTGTAATAATACTAATAATACAAATATTTGAAATAATTCTTTATTAAAACTTACATAAAATAACTGACAATTTTAAGTGCTCGAAGTGTCTGCCATCATGTCTCACACATTGCTCGAGCCTTTCTTGAGTAGATAAAGCGGAAGCTTCTACTTCCGTTCTTGCGATGCCACGAATTGCCTCTTGAAGTCTGATCTCCATATCATTCCTGGTCAATGGCCTGGTTTGGAATACAAGATCTTTTATTCGACTCCCACAAATAAAAGTCCAAACAGGTCAAGTCAAGTGACTTGGCTGGCTAGGAAAACTCCTTCCAATCCACCGATTTGGATATACGTCATTTAGGTGTTCCCGCGCGTTAATTGAAAAATGGGCTAGGCAGCCGTCGAGCTGTATAAAAATATTTTGTCTGGTTGCAAGGGACACATCTTTTAATAAAACCGGCAACTCATTCCTAAGGAAGTCCAAAGAGCGGTTGCCATTTAGCGGTTGGTGAAAGAAACAGGGTTCAATAACTGTACCCCCTACAATACCACACCACACCCTGGTGTGATCTTGGAACCATCATCATAGCATTCCAAAAGTTAGTTGCTTTCCTTCGCCGGATTCATCTTCAGACGCGTTTCGCTGTATAACAGCTCGTCAGTGAAGCTATAGAATCCGACGAAGGAAAGCAACTATAAGAGCCTACTTGACCCTAAAAGATCGATGAAAAATGGCAGATGTAGCCTCTAAGCGACATCTAGTGGCAATCACATGCATCAACCTGGCCCGTCTAACAAAATCAGTCAGAGTCGGAGAAGCAAACTACTGTAAGATTCTTACAGTAGTTTACTACTGGTTTACTGACTGTAAGATTCTTACAGTAGTTTGCTTCTCCGACTCTGACTGATTTTGTTAGACGGGCCAGGTTGATGCATGTGATTGCCACTAGATGTCGCTTAAAGGCTACATCTGCCATTTTTCATCGATCTTTAGGGTCAAGTAGGCTCTTAAAGTTGCTTTCCTTCGTCCGATTCTATAGCTTCACTGACGAGCTGTTATACAGCGAAACGCGTCTGAAGATGAATCCGGCGAAGAAAAGCAACTAACTTTTGGAATTCAATAGTTGGTACTCGGCCCGTAACCGAGATTTGGCTTTTAATGCGCTCCTGGCGGCGACTCTGTGAGGATACCGGCTCGCCGGATTCTTACAGTAATTTGCTTCTCCGACTCTGACTGATTTTGTTAGACGGGCCAGGTTGATGCATGTGATTGCCACTAGATGTCGCTTAAAGGCTACATCTGCCATTTTTCATCGATCTTTTAGGGTCAAGTAGGCTCTTAAAGTTGCTTTCCTTCGTCGGATTCTATAGCTTCACTGACGAGCTGTTATACAGCGAAACGCGTCTGAAGATGAATCCGGCAAAGGAAAGCAACTAACTTTTGGAATTCAATAGTTAGTACTCGGCCCGTAACGGAGATTTGGCTTTTAATGCGCTCCTGGCGGCGACTCTGTGAGGATACCGGCTCGCCGGATTCTTACAGTAGTTTGCTTCTCCGACTCTGACTGATTTTGTTAGACGGGCCAGGTTGATGCATGTGATTGCCACTAGATGTCGCTTAAAGGCTACATCTGCCATTTTTCATCATCATAGCATATTCTATATTCCCCACCCTGGATACCAAAGACATCGGCACAGCGACGAAACGCGAGCTTAAAGAGCAACTTTACGTCACCTAAGCCGATGTGATAGTATTTTACCTGGTCGTGTCGGGTGAGCCAACATCTACCATCTTCCAAATTCTATAACTCCTTATCAAGCAAATTCATGACTCTTTCACGTTCTGCCTTTAGCCGAGAAAACTAAACAAAACAGAAGTGACACGCAGAAAAATTCGTGACCCTGTATTTTCGACTGCCTACTTGGGGGTGGCCATTTTGCAATTAGTATAAACGTCAATCGACTACAGCTAATTGCTAACAAACTGACGCTTTTTTCTGGTTTTGGTTTGGATATGTCAGTGTCTTTTTTGAATTGTCATTTGCATTAAAGTAATTCTTGAGTTGAGAAACATTGATAGCAATCAACTGCAGAGTTTTTTATCAATATTCCGATTATTATTTATTTTAGTAAAATATCATAACTAACTTTTATGTTGTTTATGTGAAGATCGTTTTTCGCGTGCGTCAAAATATAACCTTTTATATTTCGGCAGATGTATTTTCTGTTAGGTTGCCTTTTTATTTAATTCTAAATGTTGTTTTGATTAGACACTGTATAAATAAACGATTTGATAAGGGTTGTTAATATTTTGGCGCCGATTAAACAATACTCAATAAAAAGTAAGGCATTGGATCAGCTTATTTTATTTTAATGTGATGTCTGTAGGCTTGTTAGTTCCAACCCGACCAAAAACCGTACTAGAACTGCCACGAATGGTCGCCAACTAATTTACAACTTACGAAAATGACCGTTCGGGGACGGTAATTTGGCTGTGTTAAAGCAAACCTTGTATGATTGTTTATAAAATTAAAAAACTTTTATACACCTGAATATTTCACTCATGTATAAATTTTCCCATAAGAAACGTTAAAAATAAAAAAATATCAGCGGATATACAACGTTGCCTAGACAACGTTGTATATCCAACACACAACAATCGAACCTATTTGACGAGACAGTTTTTTTTTTTACCTTTTTACTGCGAACGTGATCGTTATTGTTATGAGTTCCCTTCGGGAAATTCATTGCTTTTGAAAAACAAACCCTCTCAACAGATAACGACAAAGATATAATTATGGCATAAATGAAAAAATAATATATATTTCATTTTAGAAATATTCTCCCTAAATACCGCTCGTGCATAAAAATTAACCAGATAATTTTTAAGCACTCGTGGTATTACCCCCGAATATTCCACTAGAGAAATGCGAACTAATAAGGACAAGAACATCGGAAAAGTTATTCAAGTTTTGTACATCTCTAAATAATACTTTTGTCCAGTGTACATTATTCGTGTGCTTCGATATTTTAACTTTCTTGCAGTATACCAATTATGCGAAGTGTCATTGTCGTCAATACGTCGGTAAGAATTTGGCGACATGAACATTAAAGAGGCCGGCGCGACGGCTTGTGCCTTTTCTGTTTCGTTTAGTTTTCTGGGCCTTTAGACTAAAGTATATTAAACACTAAACAGTGATTATAAGCAGTTCAATCGCTTTTATTTATATATTAAAGCTGCCTGATACCAATACATCGCCAGTTTAGGTTTAGGTAGGTGGAATTGATCAGGGAGGTACTCTATGATGCCTCAACTGTAGAGTATTTGTTTATCTGTTTCCTGTTTTTTTCTTTTTTATGTAAATTATACTGCATATTATTCTAAAATAAAAACATTTTGATTTTTTACTTGTTTATTTATTGATATAACATTAATAATTCCCTCGAATTCAATTTCAATATTTTATTGTTAATAGTTTAAAAATGTAATTTAATTATAGTCGAGTCAAAGTTGAGCATGATCTGTCAGTTTCAAAAATTGCTTTATCAAATATTTAACATACCAAATGTATAAAGCGAATATTGAATGAGACGGAAGACGTTTTAGTTGGTGGGTAACATTGAGTTTTATCAAAGTTGTTTTAGCATAGCTAAAATACAAAATAAAAAGGAAACCTATATAAGGATAATAAGATCCCCTTTAAGAAGCGAAATCCTAACAACACATTTGAATATCGGATAAAACAAATCCAACTCCATGCACGATTCAGTCAAAATTCTGATAATATTTATCATACCAAGGATTTATTGCATGCAAATTTCCGAAAATATTTTATTCATGTTTCCGTGAACTTTGAAATACATATTTATCAAATGACTTTATATCATTTCTTTTTATATTCTTCTGAAATTTATGAATGCATACAATTTTAAAATTATTTTTCTAATGTACTGCAGAATTATTCGCAAAGTTATTAAGTGTATTTATTTGTGAAATATTGCTGGGAATTTCTCATGTACTTAACGAATTCTGGTAACTTCTATTCAATATAAGATTAGTTTTTCTCATAGCAAAGGACATGCAAGGGCGCAACCTTTAAAATATACAATAATATTAAAAGCAAAAATTAAATTAATCAAGATTTTGCAAATCTGCTTTTGCAAAACATTGGGAAATTAACGTATTTCACTTCAATGCTTTGATCGATGGAAAAGTATATTTTTCAGACTATTGTTGTACCAAATGAGTTTAGTTAAGATATATTATTTTAATATATCAAACATGAACGTATCGATCTCAATTTATTTAAATTTACATTCATTTTCTCCGACACATTTCAATATTATTTCTAAAAGCTTTTAACCTCAACCCATAATTTATTATGATATGATGTGCATTGGTCATTTTATTTAGATTTGCTGAGTTATCGGTGACAGGGAGACTATTAACTCATTAAATTTGTTTTAAGATTCTCGATGATATTAATAAATATTTATTAACTTGTTATTATATCTTAGAGTACAGGGACATTTTCTTAAGTGTCTCACCCGATTGGCGATTTTCCTGGTAACTATAATAAAAAACAAATCACATATTTCTCAATGACATTCGATAACGAAGCCGAATTTAAAGTCAGAAAATATATAGATTTACAAATTTGACAGATGCGACGCCATTTTGAATTTTCTTAAATGGCAACCCCCATAAATAACCACACGAGTAAATTGCACTTGGCGATCCGATTCTAAAACCATATAGTTGTTGATACTTATTTTTAGCCGTTTCGGAAATACGGGGGTTCCTAATTTGCCTCCATAGATTTTGTCTTTTAAGTGTCTCACCCCTTTAATAAATATACCTTCTAAGCTGAACACCTTAACTCTTTTTATAGTGATATAATTTCCCGTGAGCAAGCGATCTACGCTATAATCAAATCCGACAGATGTCAAAAAGTGTCAGATACGACGCCATTTTAAATTTGTTTAGATGGCAACCCCCCATAAGTAACCACACAATTAAATTGCATATAGCGATCCGATTCTAAAACCACACAATTGTTGATATTTATTTTCAACCGTTACGGAAATCCGGGGGTTCCTAATTTGCCTCCATCGATTTTGTCTTTTAGGTGTCTCGCCCCTTTAATAAATAGACCTTCTAAGCTGAACACCTTAGTTTTTTTCACAGTAACATAATTTCCCGTGAGCAAACGATCTACGCTATAGTCAAATCCGACAGATTATGTTACTGTGAAAAAATTACGGTGTGGAAATTCTGTAACTGTTAAAATAGTTGAGGTTTTCAGCTTAGAAGGTCTATTTATTAAAGGGGTGAGACACTTTAAAATACAAAATCGATGGAGGCAAGTTAGGAACCCTCGTATTTCCGTAACGACTGAAAATAAATATCAACAACTATACAGTTTTAGAATTGGATCGCCAAATGCAATTCAATCATGTGGTTATTTATGAGGGTTGACATTTAAAAGAATTCAAAATGGCGTCGCATCTCTCACTTTTTGACATCTGTCGGATTTGACTATACTATAGCGTAGATCGCTTGCTCACGGGAGTTTATGTTACTGTGAAAAAAATTAAGGTGTTCAGCTTAGAATGTCTATTTAATAAAGGGGCGAGACACTTAAGAATCAAAATCGATGGAGGCAAATTATGACCCCTCGTATTTACGCTAAAAATAAATATCAACATCTATATAGTTTTAGAATCGGATTGCCAAATGCGATTCAATCGTCTGGTTATTTATGTGGGTTGCCATTTAAAAAAATTCAAAATGGCGTCGTATCTGTCACTTAATGAAATCTGTCGGATTTGATTATAGCGTAGATGGCTTGGTCACGGGAAAGTTATAAAACTGTGAAAAGAATTGAAGTTTTCAGCTCAAAAGGTCTATTTATTAAAGGTGTGAGACACTTGCAAGTGCAATCTACTCGTATGGTAATTTATGAGGGTTACCATTTAAGAAAATTCAAAATAGCGTCGCATCTGTCAAATTTGTAAATCTATGTATTTTTTTACATTAAATTCGGCTTCCTTATCGAAAATCATTGAGAAATATGTAATTTGTTTTTTATTATGGTCAGCAGGAAAGTCGCCAATCGGGTGAGACACTTAAAAAAATGTCCCTGTACAAATAAAAGTTTAAAAAAGTACGAGTTTCATGAAGCATCATTTTAGTGCACGGGTCCTTAGAGAACGAGCCGAGGGAAGAGGGTTTCCGAACGGGACGAGTACATTTTAATTGCTTTATAAAACATGTACTTTATCGTATACTTTCTATATTACATTTTTTTTTCCATATTCATCATATTTTGAAAGAAAATATGAAATACCAATTCTGTAAACTTTTAGGCCTAAATTTGATACTGGTAATACTTACGATCAGTCTTCCCCTGTCAATCAATAATTTTATTATCCTTGTGTATGAAACCAAATATACATGACTAAAAACGGAGATTTTTGAATGGTCACCACTTTCCATGTCAGGAGTCAATGAAATAAAGCATGGTTTAAATAATATCACTACCAACTTTAAAAAAATAAAATTTCTGTCTCATAAGTGGAGCATTGTTAAACATTTTTGCGTTCCATTATAGTAGTCATTATAAAAAAAAATATAATAGTATATTAAATGTGTTTTATTCTATTTTTTCTATTTTGCCTTTTTTTCTATGTAAAAATCCCATAATAAAAAAAAATACAGTAGGTACAAACTTTGTAAATTTGTATGCCTAAATTTATTGTTATAGTATTTTTCAGTTGAGAAAGAACTTAGCTGAGGTTAGACTTTTATGACTTATGTCACTTTCTAGTTACTTTTATTTTAGGTGTACGTTTATGTTGATTCAGTACCGGATTTAATATTTTTTCTTGTATTAATTAAAATGCGGCGAGATCTGTTAATTAACAAATCAACTTTAGATAATGGAAAATAAGTTAAGGGGTTTAAAATATATTTTTTATGAACTTTTGAAACATTATTTCCGCTTACAGCAAAATTTTGATTTAAGTTTTACTTCTTGTAACGTAATAATAATAATAATAATAAAAATAATAATAATAATAATAATAATCCAAGATCCTACACCAGGAGTTAGCGGTGAAACTACAGCTTGTCCAAAATGAGAAGATCCCATATTATAAATATACACCACAGACAATCTTAGAAAGCAACCACTATAAGATGTACTGGGACCGGACTATTCTTACTGATCAGACGGTGGCCCACAACAGACCGGACCTTGTAGTGGTAGACAAGAGGGCCAGGAAAACGACTCTGATAGATGTAGCTATACCAAATAACAACAACCTTCTAGTGAAGCATGCTGAGAAAATAGCGAAGTATCGAGACCTCCAGGAGCAAATAAGAACACAGTGGAATATGGACAACATCGAAACCATGCCGATTATTGTTTCAACAACAGGAGTAATCCCAAACAAGCTTTTGGAAAACCTTAGAACACTAGACTTACATCAAGATCTCTACAAGGATATGCAGAAAGCAGTGCTACTTTCAACAAGCCGAACAGTCAAAAAGTATATGGGTAATCAAAGAAGAACCCCACGGGCCCAATAACACGGAAAGGGCCCCCACAGAGTCCTTTTGATATCGGTGATATCTGGGATGAGTGAATGTTCCCCGTAGAGGGAGTGCATGACAGGTCTCGCGACCTGTCAGAAAATCATAATAATAATAATAATAATAATAATAATAATAATAATAATAATAATAATAATAATAATAATAATAATAATAATAATAATAATAATAATAATAATAATAATAAGGCCAGCGCTCACCCAAGCGGGACGTCCTAGACAGCGCATGAAGTGGACAACAGCCATTAATGAAACTATAATGCGTATTTTTTACAGGGTGACGCAACTAGGACAAGATACGACCGTATACCGTCAAAGACTGCACGCTGGTTTCTGCAATATATACCCACACCTCCAAGTCTCAGAACAAAGAGTAGCAGATCAGTACAGAGTAATACTTAGAAATAGACTCATTCCAGAAACCAGATTAAATACAATTAAAAGAGAAATTGAACGAGAAATCCAAGAACAAGAAGAACAAGGAATTGGCGAAGAAAATGCAAGAAATACAACAGAAGCGCCACAAACCGAAGACCAAGAAAATGAACAAGCTGAATTACAACCTGAAGATCGAGCTCAGCAAGAAGAGCAGCTGATCGAAAACCCACCGGAAAACTATCAGCTTATCGAAAATCTGGCTATGGAAATGAGAAGAGCTGAAATAAAATACGAAGGTACAGATCCACTGTGTAGACCACCACTACCCAAGCTAAACTCCTCCAAAAAACTAGCAGTCACACTAGAGGTAATGAACAACAGAATTCTACCAGAATATGTTGCAAGAGCAACATCATTGGAAGCTATACACACGGTAATATACTGTGCAGCATTAGCAGTAGCCAAATCAACTGGAGCAAAAATAAGGCAAAATGGCCACCAGGCAAGAGTCGAGCTCCGAATACCCGCATGGCAGCAAAGAATCCAGAAGAAAATAGAAGCGCTCAGAAGAAGTATTGGACAACTTCAATCTTACATAAGTGGAATTAGATCAGCAAGAGTACTACGATCTGTATAAGCTATAATGACTCAACACAGGATCCACTCAAGACAAGATGCAGAAAATATCTCCCCACAACAAGGCCTTGATACATTAAAACAGAAACTGTCCGTATACGCAGGCCGTTTGAGACGATACAAAGCCAGTAATGCGCGGAGACAAGACAACGCCCTATTCCAAAGATCGGAAAAAGCTTTCTACAGGAAACTAAATGATGGAGATAAAGAGGAGGGAAGCACCTATCCAACAAAAAAGGCAATAGACCAATTCTGGAAGGACCAGCTAGCCAGACCTGCAAACTACAACGTTAACGCTAGTTGGATTCGTGAAGAAAATGTAATCTCCCAGAACTACAACGAGATGCAACACGAACCATTCACAGCGGCAGAAATATCCGCCATCACCAGGGAGTTACATAACTGGAAAGCGCCTGGCCCGGATGGAGTACATAATTACTGGATTAAGAAATTCTGGTGCGCGCATGGGAAATTGGCTGCATTAATTAATGAAACTCTGAAAGACCCCTTAAAGCTGCCGCCATTTCTCACCCAAGGAATAACGTATCTTCTGCCAAAAGACCGCAAAAATACACACGATCCATCAAAATATCGACCAATCACTTGCCTCTCCACATTATACAAGCTAATAACATCCTGTATTACTAAGAGAATTTCTTCCCACTGTGAAGGATACAACATTATAGCTCCACAACAGAAAGGGTGCACCAAAGGAGCCATGGGATGCAAGGAACAATTAATAATCCTCAGTCATCAGCAACCAAGCTTACTCTAAGCAAAGAAACCTCTATACTGCCTTTGTAGATTACAAGAAGGCCTTTGACTCCGTACCGCACGAGTGGCTCCTTTGCATATTAAAGATCTACAAAATCGATCCTTACTTGATAAAATTTCTACAACACGCAATGGGGCTGTGGAAGACTAAGATTCACCTTAATGAGGGGACCACCAATATTTCCACCGACATTGTTCCAATAAAACGGGGAATATTCCAGGGTGATTCCTTGAGTCCTCTGTGGTTCTGTCTAGCTATGAACCCTCTCTCCAACCGACTAAACTCCACAAGATATGGATTCGCTATCAAAAACGGCAACCAAGAAGCAAGTAGGGTTAACCATCTTCTATATATGGATGATCTAAAACTAATGGCTGCTACCAAAAACCAAATCGATCAGATGCTTAAAATAGTGGAGGAATTCTCCAATGATGTCGGAATGCAGTTTGGCCTGGATAAATGTCGTACTCTCACCATGATAAAGGGAAAAATACAGCAAAACCCGTTCGTTATGCAAGATGGCCAGGAGATTCAGGCAATGGGAGAAGGCGAGAACTACAAATACTTGGGGATGAAGCAGGCTCAACGCATCAGTCATGCAGCGATGAAGACAGATATAAGGGAAGAGTTTTTTAAGAGAACAAAAAGGCTTCTGAGAACGAAATTGAACAGCAAGAACCTGTTCAAAGCAATTAACACCTACGCCTGCTCAGTTCTGTCCTACTCATTCGGCATTGTAGACTGGAGCGTGACTGACATCGAAGGGCTACAGCGCAAAATCAGAACCCAACTTACCAAAACACTCAAACACCATCCAAGAAGTGCGGTAGAGCGGACCACTTTACCACGACATCAAGGCGGAAGAGGTCTGGCAGATATTGGGAAAATAATGGATCAACAAATAACCAACTTAAGGGAGTACTTCCGCAACAAAGCCCAAACTTCAGACCTACACCATGCTATTTGCGAAGCAGACCACTCTACTCCTCTAAGATTGAGGGATCAGAATGTCCCACAACACCACAAGACCAATGAAGAAAAGCTACAGATATGGAGGGAAAAACCTCTGCACGGACGACACCTGAACGAGGCAGCCCAGGATCACGTCGACAGTCTTGCGTCGAACTACTGGCTCATCTCTGGACAGATGTTTTCTGAAACGGAGGGATTTCTACTGGCAATCCAAGATCAGGTCATAGCAACTAGAAACTTCCTGAAATACATAATTAGAGACGACTCAGTACAGGTAGATAAATGCAGATATGGATGTCAAACGGCAGAAACGATCCAACACATCACGGGAGGATGCCAGATGTTTTCTGCAACAGAATACAAGGAGAGGCATGATGCAGTGACCAAGATCCTACACCAGGAGTTAGCGGTGAAACTACAGCTTGTCCAAAATGAGAAGATCCCATATTATAAATATACACCACAGACAATCTTAGAAAGCAACCACTATAAGATGTACTGGGACCGGACTATTCTTACTGATCAGACGGTGGCCCACAACAGACCGGACCTTGTAGTGGTAGACAAGAGGGCCAGGAAAACGACTCTGATAGATGTAGCTATACCAAATAACAACAACCTTTTAGTGAAGCATGCTGAGAAAATAGCGAAGTATCGAGACCTCCAGGAGCAAATAAGAACACAGTGGAATGTGGACAGCATCGAAACCATGCCGATTATTGTTTCAACAACAGGAGTAATCCCAAACAAGCTTTTGGAAAACCTTAGAACACTAGACTTACCTCAAGATCTCTACAAGGATATGCAGAAAGCAGTGCTACTTTCAACAAGCCGAACAGTCAAAAAGTATATGGGTAATCAAAGAAGAACCCCACGGGCCCAATAACACGGAAAGGGCCCCCACAGAGCTCAATCCTTTTGATATCGGTGATATCTGGGATGAGTGAATGTTCCCCGTAGAGGGAGTGCATGACAGGTCTCGCGACCTGTCAGAAAATCAAATAATAATAATAACAATAGTGATGGCGCACTGGGTTAATTCCCTAGTGGTTACATTAATTTTTACTGCGTGGCCTACAGGGTTGCTCACTGGTTCATTATTTTTCTGCTACCAATGATTAAAACAATTGTTTACTTAAATGCTTGCGTTTTCATTCCTTAATGCAGATTATGATATACACAAATTCATTTTTTAACAAGATATTGGAGTACCGATCGGTTCCTGAAAGTTGGGGTAATATTATACTAACTATGCTGCATAAGAGCGGTCCGGTGAATGATATCAATAATTATCGTGGAATAGCTCTCGTCAACTGCATTGTAAAAATTTTCACCACAATCATCTTGCAAAGGCTAGAGCAATGGTCTGAGGAGAACAGATGTATTCCAGAATGTCAGAGCGGCTTCAGAAAGTCAAGAGGTTGCGCTGACAATATCTTCACTTTAATGATGTCAACCCAACTACACTTGCGTCTAAAGGGACGTAAAGTGTATGCTCTTTATATAGATTTTAAACGAGCATTCGACTCACTTTCGCATGACCTTTTATGGAAAAAACTTTACGCTTTTGGCTTATCTTCTACAATTATTTCTGTTATAAAGTCTATTTATGATAGCGCAAACTTTAGAGTAAGAAGTAACTATGAATTTACCAGGGAGTTTCCGGTTTCGGAGGGTGTTCTTCAGGGTGAATCTTTGAGCTCTTTTTTATTTTCTCTTTTTTTGAGTGACTTTGAAGAATTCTTTCGAGATAGAGGGCTTTCGGGTATTAGGCAATCCAAACCAGGTTATGTTTGCCTGTCACGGTCATATTGGAGTCACAAAGTGCTTCCAATATGGCCGTCGACGGCAAACGTCAGAAAAACTAACCTTTATTTTTGTGTGAACGTCAGTGTCAGTTTAAACAGCGATTTTGGTTTTGTGTGTTTTATTAAGTTATTGTTGTTGAATTTGCGTTTTTTTTTCTGTTATTTATATTTTATAACACTTAAAGTTGATGTTATTGGAGATGTTAACAATGGCACGTGTTAATCTACACACAGCACAGGACTCGACTGTAAACTAAGCATTGAATCCGTGAATATTAACGGCTATACTGAATTGTTCGTTTAATGCTTTTAAGTTCTGTGGAACGAATTCAATATGGCCGTGGCAGGCAAATCGTAATTTGACACATCGTTGGATTGCCTAATTAGTATTGACAGCTTGTCTGACATTTTAACCTTGCTTTACTGTGATGACGCAGTCATTTTGTCTACCTCAGAAATCGATATAAAACGAAAATTACTAATGTTGGAAGACTACATAGATCTAAATGAACTTACGGTTAATTTGAAAAAGACAAAAATTATGATTTTTTTACGAGGCGGTGGCACGCTGGGGAGCGAGCATGTTTTTTAATTTAAAAATGAAAGGGTGGAAATATCAAAAAAATATGTATACCTAGGGGCATCTTTTACCTCTTCATCACTTTTTAGTTCCATGTCCGAGGACACTGCCTTAAAGGACAAACAAGCTACTGGGGTGGTTAAGGGCATTATAGCCAAATGTAATCATACCAGCTGGCCGACTAAAATGACACTCTATAACTCTCTTATTTTGAGCGTTTTACTCAATAATGCTCACTCTTGGAGCTTACGTTATATGGAGGTTTTGGAACGTGTTCAAGTAAATTTCTTTAAAAAGCTCTTCTTATTACCCCCTAATACACCTGGCAGTATTGTACGTCTGGAATTTGGAGTTATACACATCTTACTATTTTTAAATTAACAATTAATTGGCTCATTAAACTGTTATCAATGAAATCCTCAAGATACCCCCATATCTGCTTGAAGAGACGGCTGCAGCTTAATCATGCCGACCCTTCTTATAACTGGGTTCAACAAGTAAAGAATGCCTTTTTCTCAAAAATAAATTTCTCGACGTCATTTTCATCTTTATCGAGCGCTTATCTTAAACAGCATAAAAGTGACTTGCTGGAAAAGTTTAAACAGGTTTGTGTTCAGAGAGACCTTTCTTTTGCTTCTACTTCAGCATTCCCACTTTTTTATAGTCGTGTCTTAAATCCTGATAAGCCAAAAAATACCTATTATTTAAAGGTATTTCATTTAAATATCCAAAGTTTCTCTCTCAAGTTCGAACTGCAAATTGTCGCTTTTTTAAGGCTACTTTTGATGGAGTCTCTTACTCCATAGATCTTAAAGAAAATTGCAGTATCTGTAATTCAAATGTCACACAAACTTTTCAGCATGTATTCTTTGAGTGTGCTCCTCTTCGTCAGGGTCTAATTTCTGATAATGAGGTAGTATTTAGCGTTGAGAACTTTATTATTTTTCTAAACGACATTATACCACATAAAGTAAAACCAGTTGTACATTACTTTTTAAATATTCTTAGACTTAGAAGCTTTATTATTAACGAATGATTGGTATATTTCAAAGCTAAGTGAGCGTATCTGCATTGCAAATTCATTTCTATTTTTATTTTTATATTTAACAATTTTCTCTTTTGCTGATTGTTTATTGTATACTGCATATACCTGTAAGAAATTGATTTTATTTTTTTTCTATTTTTTTGTATTTTTTTGTATGGTAATCCTTTTTACTTTTCTATTTTTTTTTTTCTCTTTTTTATACTTGTAATGCCTTTACTCAGTTGCTATAAGTGTACTTATGTAATACTTTAGAAGCAATAAAGTCTATTGTCTATTGTCTATTGATAGCATATTACAAGGTTTCACGACAAAGACACTGGTCGATACTTAATGTTTACATTACTAACCGCTTTTCTACACTTTATCCCGAACTATTACTTGTAAGTATATCACAAACACGCCCCGGTATCGTACGTCAGATAACGCGGAATCGCTAGCTGCTTACTTCCACTTAAAAAGAAACCATTAATTGCCCCAAAAAACATTAAGATCGTGGAGCGTGTAACGCGTACTTCAGTTGTTATTTGACTGAGAGAAGAAAAATAAAATAAATAATAAAAAAAATTATTTATTTTATTTAAAAAAAAGGATGGTAGTTTTCAGCGATGCTATGATGAGCAAAACCGTAATATAAAAATTAAAACAAAATAAAAACAAATAATGAGATTAATTAAACTTATTGCTTAAAAAGAAAACTGATACGTGGAGGTCAGACAGAACGAGCAGTACGAGCTGTGGAGCACGCGTGCAAATTGCCCTAGCTCGCGGGAGGGGATTTAACAAGCGCCACCAGCAAAAGCTAGAAACCTCCAAGATGATCGTGGAGCTAACTCTGACCATGCAACCTGACACCACGTAAACACAAGTTAAAAAGGGGGAGCTGTATAAATAAAACAAGTATTTAAAAATATTGCTGACTTTATTAAATAAAAATATAGGGGGGTTAGTATCACTTAAATTTCAACTTAGCTGCCCACTACTGCTGTAGTTAGATATTTGGTTCTGAATGAATGTGATGAACAGCCGAGGCAGACCGTGATGGTAGAAAGAAGTCGGTAGGAAAGAAGAGAAGATCGACTTCTTAGAGGGGAAGTAAGACGGTTTTCTTACAGGGGGAAGTAAGATGACAACAGAAGACGAAAAGATGAAAGACCCTAGTAGGAGCTTCTAGGGTTTTAGGGGGTTCAACACGGTGTTGGGTGCTCCAGAATTATTCGGCCTCTATAGGTCCTGGTGACCGGGCTAAAATAAAGTATCAGAAGGCACTTTAGGACAAAGTTGACGGGATTACACAGAAATCAGCATGATATGCAGAAACTCACCTTCAACAGCGAAAAGACAACTTAAATCTCACGTAGGTGGTTCCTATGTCGCCCACGGTAATCCTACTCCAAAACTATTCCACGTTCTGTAGAGGCGACGGAAAATCAGGTCTTGAAATCGAAAATCCCGCAAGGATGACTCAGAAAATCCTGGATTTGAAGCCGGTTGCCTGTCTTGCTGCTAGAGGACAAGTGACCCATCGAACAATAAGGTTAAAGTGTCACCCCATCGACAACGCCACAGAGAGGTGGTGATGTCAAGGAGATAAAGCAAATTTCAGCGAACGACTCCAGAACAGTACTGCTCGAACCAAAATAGGCCGGTTCACATACTAGCGGGTCATGTTGAAATTCGTCTAGTGGGTTATGATTACCAAGTTGCAGGTATTTGCATTAGGTGAAATAAAACAAATGTACAAGCAATACCTTCGACATTCGACAAATGGTCCCATTTAAATTCGGTTGCTGGATATTTGGCCCTAACATCTTCCAAAAGAAGAAGAAGTTAACCTAGAAGGTTTGCTAACCAAACTATATATATGGCAATTACCCTGAATATCTTGAAGCAACAACAGAGATAGAAGATCCAGGGTCATCTCGACTTATGCGCATGCGCCGTAAGGGTGTTGCCAAATATACTTTTATTTCTTTATAACAGGGCAGAAGAGTGAGCCTTAGAAAATTGGAGCAATGATAAAATTATCAAAAATCTTACTAAAAAGTTGCAAAATAATCATTAAGTCCGTACTTCCAAGTGTTTTTAAATTATTTGTTTCCATTTCTAAACTAAAACGCGTCAAATAACAATTTCATATAACTGGAGGGTGATAACGTGACAACGTCTCATTTTTGCTCGACATAACCTCGAAATCTTTAGCGAATGTTAATTTGGTTGACAGCTCATTTCATCGAGTTGATTTGTTATTATTAACAGCTTTTGTGTACTGTTTATCGTTACTTTTCTGCAAATTTTGATTGTGTGTGTGAAGTGTGATCATTTTGTGACAAAACAGAATATTTTACATTATGTTAAACAGGCGTAAAATCATGAACAAAGATTTATCGTTCTACAGGTATGTACCCAGACCGGATGTTTCTTTCTTTCTTTCAACTTACTTACGTTAATTTCGTGAGGGAACAATAACTGGGTAGGTAGTCCATTTCCCATAGATAACAATTTCCTTTGCTGCTGTTGATATAATTAGGTACCTACCTACCTACCTATTTTTACCGAAAATTGCACGTACTTCAAAGAATCCTACAAAAACCTATTATTTTACCTGTTGAACTCTAAAAATAATTGTAAAATATCTAATAAAAGTTTTATTAATATATTTACCTGCGTTCCTTTTCTTTTCTCAATCGAAATAATATACAAAATCTAAACAAATCAAGAACTTTAATGTTTGTTTACAAATTTCTGTCCAGTTGTCAAAGTCAAATGTGATAACCTCATTTTTCCCGTTAAAACAAAAATTTATTTTTTTTTTCTCGCGCATGCGCACTGCGCGAAATGACCCTGACGGAACAAGGAACCTCGGCTTCACTACGTTTATATTGGTTAAATAGGCAAGGCGCCATATAGTACTAATATATTATATGCCAAACTGACAGGTAAAAATGAACCACCAAAACAAAAGAAATTTTTACAAAAATACTATTTTATAACGAATTATAGGTTAGCTATTGCGAGAAAAATAAGGTGATTGAAGATATGGGCAAAATGTAATCCCGCTTAGCCAATGACACCGAAAGAGAGATAATTATCATTAGGTAGGAAACTAGTTTTATAGAGCAAATAAAACATTGAACTTTTCACCAGTTTTTAAAGATAAAATTTAAATCAGATATCTGATATAAAGTACCATGATTAGGCCAGTTTTAATAACTTATTAGTGACAAAATTGAATTATCACAAGCGTACCTAAATGCACTTGCTTCACGGAGGCATCTTGAAATGTATTCTCTCTTGACCGTTGCGCCATGCCGTCTTGTCTTTCTACCGCCGCGCGATACGATCTGACCACATATTTCGCCCAATCGGGAGCTAGCGTCCCAATAATAACAGTATAACTGCATGAACAAACTATAACCCTTATTTATTTACAAACAAAAATAGCAGAGATTAAGATCGCACGCACACAGCCTTTATCAGCGTATTCTCTTTGACGTCCTGATACACCTTTCCCCAACAAATAGTAATAATAAAGGTAGTTTACAATAATTATACTATGTTAGTATGTTGACAGTTTCAAACTGACAAATACAATCAATCAGTTGTAGGACCTAACAAGGCATCCTGGGTTCTACATGCAATATTCATTGGTAGACTCTATTTCTGATTAAAAACTAGTCCCGGACTACTGGTTGGAATAAGCCTATTATTAACTTAAAACTAAAAAATAAAGTTTCAGTTCATAAGAGCACTATTCAACTAATTTACTTTCCAAAAAGTAAGGATAATAAAACTCAATTATTAGACAAACAATTTTAGGCATAAAATCAGCATTTATCACCCCAAATTCCAGAGTTTTTTAAATGCTGCTGCATTTATTATACACGTAGAGTAATGAAAATAAATTCTAAGCCACAAAGCAATATGGGTTTAATGGGAACTTTTAGCGATTCTACACCAGCGAGCAGCGATATTACTCGATAAATGTCAGCATGAAAACCCATGAGCGGGATGCAATATTTTAGTAGTTCTTTTATTCGCAAATATTTTATATTACTGGTTTTTATTGAAGTTAAATAATATTTGAATGCACCTATGGCTACAATTAGGTCCGGGAAAAGTTAACTATATCCATCTGTCACTTCCATACAATTTATATGCCTCGCAATAAATTCATACATTCCTGAATTTAATGAAAAATTTGGATTCACAACTTATCGTTATGGTTACAAACAACATGTAAGAAAACTTTATTACTAAATTAACTAGTGACTCATGCAATTTTACGATTTTTCTCATTTTTGGATGGCTGAAATTTTTTATTTTTAACAAAATTGTCTGCTTCCTTGTGTTTTTGAGGACAAAGTAAATAAGCAATAATCCTAGATTAATAAAATTCCAGACATCACGCGATCTGATCGTTACAATTTATGCCTAGCCTGGTTTGAAATTGATTTGCACTCTTGTCACTTATATATGGTTCTATTTTGGTACATTGTCTTGTTTCACCATTATTTTAATCGAAGATTTGAACATTTCTTTATTTAACTGCAGGCTACTATGGCAACATATAATAAACAAGAAAGTTAACGTATGTGTCGCATTCTAACCTATTACACAAAACATGATAAGTAAAGCTGATAATAAACAAAGAAAAACGTAGGAAGTTGTAAATAAGACACTGGGACGAGCAAAAAATGGTTCAAATATCAGACTGGCTCATAACGGATCCTTCCTAGATAATCATCAAGACTTGGTCGAACATTTTGCTGATTATTTTTCTCATACAACAAATAAAAAACTTTTTGATGCCTTCGGCAACAGCATGTCTGATACGTGCACTATTGCTCGCCACATTAATAATTCGTTTGGATTCTCGCCTGCTGAGGTGGCTGATGTACAGGGTGCAATTATGGGTCTAAAAAATGTAAAATCTGTTGGTGGAGATGGTATTAGCACTAGACTTTTAAAGGCAACTGGTGATTTGATTGGAACCATTAACTTACTTAATTAATCATTCGGTCAACATGGGTCACTTTCCCAATATACTAAAGTTAGGGACTATTATCCCAGTTTTTAAAAAGACGATCCAACCGATATACATGATTATAGGCCAATTACTATATTGAGTGTTCTTGCAAACGTGGTCGAACGAGTTATGTACGATAAAATTGTTAAGTTTTTAAATAAGTATTCTTTGTTAACTGAAAATCTGTTTGGATTTATGGCTAAAATGTGAACAGAGACTGCCGCAAATTCTTTTCTGGAATTTACATATAAAAAACTGGATTCGGACTATGAGACTGCTGGTTTGTTCTTCGATCTGTCAGCTGGTTTCGATACTTTGAATATAGACTTTATGTGTAACAAATTATTCGCTCTGGGATTCAGAGGCAACATACTAAATTGGTTGCGTTCCTATTTAAGTGATAGAAAGATCTGTGTTAAAATGAATGTTGTCGAATCTAAGAAATGTGAATTGGAAGTGGGGGTACCACAGGGTTCCGTGCCTGGACCATTGCTTTTCTTGATTTATTAGCACGGACCGCTGAGGAACTTGAGCTTAAGATAAAAGATATTTTTAGGGCCTTTCAGGAGTGGTGTAGATCAAATTCACTGACTTTAAATGCAAAAAAGACAGTAGCATTAATTTTTCATTCCGGAGTTGTGTCCATCCAGGTTTTCAAATCGATTAGAATTTAAGGCTTGAATCTCAGAAAAGCGCACGATTTCTAGGTATATACCTTAATAATACCCTTGATTGGGTTGAACATATTGATACTGTTTACAAAAGAATTAATAAGTCGTATTTTGCCTTATCAAGAATGAAAAAGCTTCTGGATCATAAATCCTTAATTGATCTGTACTTCTCTTTGGTATATAGTCATCTGACTTATAACATTATACTTTGGGGAGGTGCTAGTACTATAAAGGGAGTTTTTATATCCCAAAAAAAGTGCATTAACCTGAAGCCAATGGAGTCGTGTAACCCATCTTTATTGCTAATAACATTTTGACATTGCCATGTATTTATATACTGAAATGTTTGCTATTGCTAGAGAAAATCTGCATCACTATCCAAAAAATAACATAAATCATACTTACAATACTAGAACTGGCCCCTTACTTAGGGTAGTTGCGCGTACAACTAGAAAGTATGAGAATACTCCATCTTATGTAGGCGTGAAGCTTTTCAGTAGACTTCCCAGTGTCTTAAGGGATAGGACATTAAAGAGCTTAAAAATTGAAATTAAAAAACTCCTGGCTTCTAAAGCATATTATATTGTGACCGAATTTTTAAATGACCGTTTTTAAATGTTTGTTTGTTTGTTTGTTTGTTTGTTTAGTGAAATGTCCTAAAATTTATTTTTTGTACAACTGTCAAAAAAAGTTGACATTTTTTCATCGCTATCGATACGTAAACCTTTTGTTTTTTTAACAGTGAAAAAAAGACTTTTTTTCACGGTGAAAAAAAGACTTTTTTTAACTGGAAAAATGATTTACAAAAAAACGATAAAACATTACTTTTTAAAAAATGTATTGAATTTTTTTGTACAAATTTACTAATTAATTACCAACTACCAAAAAATCTCATTTGTTACAATAATAATTGATGGTGAAGTTCGAACAATTGCTTCCAATATTAATTCCCGAAGCTAGTCCACCTTGCTGCTGATCAGAAACGCTAGATATTCCTTGAAAAGTTGAGCCCACAATTGTATCAGTTATATTGATTTGTTTGGAAGTAGAGGAACAATTTAATTTATTAGAAATATCAATTTTATTACTCAAACTATCTTCTATATATCCTTCTGCTATGGCGGCAGATTTCCAACCACCCTGGCGTTTTATAGATGTCATGTTACCCCCTGCATTGGCTAAGAGAGTTGCAGAAATCCTCCTAAAACAGTGACCTGTGTAGCTCTTATGCAATTCTTTTCCCAGCCATTTTGCAATCAAGCTAGGAATTTCCCCTATTTTATTTATTCCCACATGTTGGTCAACACATTTTCCTCTTGAATATTTTAAAAATAATCTCTTTTTGTGTGTATGGGACGGCCTTAGTACTCTATACTTGCGATATATCTCAATATAATCAGAATTTGAAACGGTAAACATTCTTGGGCAATAGGTCTTTGTATCCGGTATTTTAAGAATCAATATAGACCCGGTATCTTCAATGTCATCAATAGTTACCTTCAATAATTCTTCACGGCGACAAGCACCGCTGATTCCCAAAATTAACGCAACCTACAATTAAAAAAATATTGAAATTACTGAAATAATACAAAATTTTGATCATCTGTACCTTATAAAGTAAATTTGTTTCATCATCAGCTTCTTGAATGAATTTATTAATATCGTCTCTCGATAAAACTTTAGATTTCTTCCCTCGGTATCCGACGTTTTTGTTCTTAATAAAAGGCACCAATTTTGAAAACTTCTTTATATCAATATTTTCTTTAACATTCAATGTACTCTTCAACATTGAGTAGACACTCCATAAAGTAGAAGGTTTTACAGTTTTTGATTTCTCCTCAAAATAGCATATAAGTACCTTTTCAGACACTTTTTGTATAGTTTTCTTGCCGCACCATTCACGGAATTGGTTATAATTTTTCTCGTATATAAATTTTGATTTCGCCGGTAACATGTTAGCTATAGCCGAATTTGCTATATCGGCTATATCTGAAGGAATCTCGCTATCACTATCGTAATCTACATCCATTTTAAGTACTTATACTATTTATTTAAAAAATTGCAATAAATATGAACAGCTATCAACGTATGACAACAAAACAAGCAACGTGCCAACAAACCATTTCTATAGTAACGACAGGGCTGTTAACTTGATTATGTGAAATTATATGGTAAAATTTTTATTATAATATACAATTTTACCGATTAATTCAAACTTTCAGTTGTACAAAAAATGTTGTTTGTATTTCGTTTGTGAAATTCGTGTTTTAATGGCACATTCGAGAGAATTTTTCGCCTCGACCTGCGGTCTCGGCAAAAAATTGACACTCTCATATGCCATTAAAAAAACACTCACTTCACGCACTTAATACAAAAATAACTATTAAATTTATGTCCCGTTATGACTTCAACATTAACTTTTTTACAAAAAACTGCCGCCTGGGTTTTCTTAGCGCTAAATTCTACTTGGTTACTGTCACCCCACTTCCAGGTCTTCGTAGAGATATGGGACCTCTTGCTACATGCATTGACACACGATGTTCGAGCATCCAAAGTAAACGATGAAACAAGTGGACTGTCATCAGCGAAGCTTTATATAGGGTTCTTAGTTTTTTTCCAAAAGATCGTTAATGTATAGTATAAAGAGGTTGGATGACAATATGAAACCTTGAGGGACTCCAGCGTTGATGTTAAATGTGTCTAAACGAAATCCGTCCATCGTCACTCGCAAGGAACGGTCTTTAAGAAAGCTTGACAGCCATGAACAAAATTGAACCGGCATTCCGTAGGCCCTCACTTTAGTTAGCAGCCCCTCATACCATACTCGGTCAGAGGCCGTGTAAATGTCCAGTGCTACCGCCCGGGACACCCCATGATATTCTATTGCTTTGTTCCAAACGTGAGTAACATAAGCGAGATGGTCTCTTGTTAACCTGAGGTACTTCAATAATTTATCGTTGATAGCTTTCTCCATAACTATTGATATATCTGAAAGCAATGCGACTGGGCGATAGTTCTTTGGCAAGGTCTTTTTGGGTATGGGCTGGACTCAACGCATAATTACGATGACTGGAATTTCGTCAGGCCCAGAAGCTCTCTCGGTGTCAAGATTCGCTGAACATGACGCTGCCTGAAAACAATCTTGGACATTCTCGATTCTACAGGGGGAATGTTCGGTAGAGTTTTGCCTGAAAATTAACCGTTGAATATGAAGAGAATAGTTCCGCCAGTAAGTAAGCTTTTGTCGCAATGGTGCCATCAGAACGTATTAGAGGTAGAATGGCCGACTTGGTAAAGTTCTGACTGACGGCTTAATCTACCAACCAAAATGATCTTGATCCGTTAGGACATTCAAGAAGTTTGCCTTTGGCCCTCTGGTTGTGTGCTTCTTTGCTTTGGTTTATCGTTTGCTTGCATTGGTTTCGAGCGGTAACAAATATGGTACGATTTTCGGAGGTAGGGTTTTGACGCCATTATCGGTACAACTAATTTTTTGATTTAACTGTCTATACTTGGCGGAATTTGGCTTGATCATACCTATGGTATAGTATTGCGCCATACTTAGTTTGATTCTTCGGGCAGTTACTAAATAATTAAAATAATTCAGGTATCGATATTGATGTCGAAATTATAATTGATCAGGTAGGGCTGTGTACACTTTTTGAAATGATAAGGAAGGAGAGTCGTTTTTGTATTAAGTGTATAATTTTGAAATATATAAAATTTGCAGAGCGCTTTCGGCCTTAGGCCATCTTCAGTGCTTCTTTGTCAGGAACACAGGAGACTTCATTAACAAAATTAAACAAGTGGGCCCTCATCAGCACAATGTAAAACTAACTTGTAAAACAAATAACATGTAAATTTGTAAAAGGACGAACTACTGGGACGAACCACTTTTGAATTTAATTAATTAACCATCGTTTTTTTTTAATTAATTTCCATAATTCGATTTTTATTACACGTGGAACGTGTTCTTAAGTCAAAGTTTGATGGTTATCTAACCATCAAACTTTGACTTAAGAACACGTTCCACGTGTAATAAAAATCGAATTATGGAAATTAATTAAAAAAAAACGATGGTTAATTAATTAAATTCAAAAGTGGTTCGTCCCAGTAGTTCGTCCTTTTACAAATTTACATGTTATTTGTTTTACAAGTTAGTTTTACATTGTGCTGATGAGGGCCCACTTGTTTAATTTTGTTAATGAAGTCTCCTGTGTTCCTGACAAAGAAGCACTGAAGATGGCCTAAGGCCGAAAGCGCTCTGCAAATTTTATATATTTCAAAATTATACACTTAATACAAAAACGACTCTCCTTCCTTATGAAATTATAATTATTATACGATTTAAAAATGTATTAACTAGTATTAACTGATGGTTTTGATTAATTAGTTTAAATGTTTGGTGGTTTTGCAGCTCTGCAGACCATATACAAGAGCCGCCACTAATTCGCTTTAAACAAGCTATATGTTTAGAGTTAGAGTAACAGAAAACGCGTTATTTGAAGATGGCTATAATTTGGTATTAATTGCATGAAAGTGAAACAACCATTAATACTTTTTTCGTAGCAATTCCCGAAATTTTATCATCGTTGACTACGATATTTTTCTCATGTACAAATCTAGTTTGTCTAGATTTTTAAGGCAATACTCACCAACCATATTAACTTATTTTGTTGTATGCTGTTATTTAAAACGATTTTGTCGTCTAAGATTATTAATATTAATCATGCTTTTTGTTTTACCCCAGCCGAAACTTTAGCCCCCAACAATTAAATACTTTATTTCCTCAAGCACCCTTTTTGCAGCAAATTTTGGCGCATTTTCCTCGTTATCCTTCGTCCTTTTTCGTCCTTCGTCGTCCAATCCTGCGTGGAAACACTGGCGCAATTTGAATTATCAATAAAATGTTGCGGGCATCAGGCTCTAGGCTAACCTAATACGAATTGACCAATGTTCGTTTGATTCTTATTAAAACTATAAAATCCTTCTATTTCGAGCAAAATAATTTCAATCTGTGATAAGCATTCGTGATCTGTTGTGTTTGGTGTTAAAATTTTAAATTTTATCGGAATTAGGAAACGCGACAATACGTTAAAGACTTTGCGTTAAATAGGGTTATATCGATTCTCGAAATTGTTGATAAAAGCTTAGTATAATGGGTTGGATGTCGCTGAAAGCTCACTTGGTAAGGATTTAGGTTCATTTAAATATAAATTACATTAAATTATTAAATATTTAATATTGTTATTTCTATGACCTATATACAAGTCTTCTTTGTAAGTATATACAAGTCTTCTTTGTAAGGAAACCTGACTCTACCATTATATGTAATAGTTTTTTTTTATATTTTTGCAAATACTCTGTGCACAATCAACAAAATATTTAATGTAATTAAAATTAGGGCTAAATTTGATAAACCATTGAACGCAAAGCAAACCAACTGCCAATGATAAAATTAGGGAAGAAGCAGTCACCTGGATTTCTATTAGGATATGCTCACATAGGTGTAACAATATCTATTCAGATGCATTTAACCAGAAAATTAAAGAAATCTAAAAAGGGTAGATCAAAGAAAAGTAAAAAATAAGTGAAAATCACTTAAGAATAATGAATAACAAGAAGATTCGCTAAAAAGGTTTAAGATTTATTCCGGTTTTAATTTGTAAGCAAAAATGTTTAGGTTATTTTTCACTGATCGTAATTTTTATGCTTTCGATGTCTTGAAAATTAATATATATTATTTGTATGTTGTAGTTAGGAAAGTTAATTTAGTTCTTGTTTGATCTTATTTTATTTATTCACGACGTAGGTATTCGTAGCAACTAAATTATTAAACTTTTCAATATTTGTTATATACAGACTAATATTGGAAAAATATTATGGACGCTATAAACCTTACGGATTCGGAAAAAAAAAAGTGATTAACTAAATCGACCAAAACAAATTGCTTGAAAATATACCCAAGTACGCGAAGACACTATTTCAATAACGGAAATAAAAAGTCCCTTAATTTTTACGGACGACATGTCTCTAAGACTTTTTTTCTATCTTCGAGAATATGGGTGGGGGAAACTTGTGCAATTTATTCTTTTCAAATTGCTGTATCTTGCATATGGTTTACCCAAATTTATTCAGCTTAGGCTCGTTTAATAGACACTTTTACACTTATTAAAAAACCGTCTTTGGTCCTGGTCGTTAGTGCATACCGCATCATCTAGGTGGCGCTGTTTAAACAAGATTTAGTTATCTTAATAAATTTAAATGGCATGATACTTTTTTTTACTCAGCATATAGAACATAAAACTAGCTATATTTTGGCGAAAATTCGATATCTTTATTTATTTTCTAGTTATTTACAAATTACTATTTTAATTTTAAAAAAATAATGTTTACTGTTAAAACTGTTAAAAGAAAGGAATGCAAAGATTCTGTTGTCATAATTTTTTTTCATCAATTTAATATCAACAATAAGTATCAAAATGTTCATCCTTTTGGTGCATTTATTTTGTGTCTATTCTCCTCTAAAATTTAAAGAACCAGTTGATCCAAAGGCAACAACAAAAATGCAATAGTTATTTATATTACTAGTACGGTATGAGCTTCATTACTGGAACGAGTGGGGAATATTGGTACGACGAGGTCGTAGACCGAGTCGTAGCAACCACATGAGTGTTGTAGTGAGCCTTACCATACGTGTGATATACAACATTTTATATAAGACCCAGAATTTTGGTTTTTTATGTTTTTTTTATGTATTCAAAATGGATTTCATATTTATGCAGTGACATTACGCAAAAAGTGACAGTGACTGACGGAACAAAAAAAATCATAGTTTGATTAAAAATGAGTAATGTATTATAGTTATTTATGTATCTAGGGAATTATAATGGTCTTAATTACCGAGGGCAAAGTTTACGTCCCAAAGGCCTTTGGCCCGAGGGACAGCAATTGCCCGAGGTAATTGAGACCCTTATAATTCCAGTGATACATAGATAATTTTATTTCTGACCGATTTTAGTAACATTTTGTTCATTTTTAAAGTGGAATAAATGTTTCAATAGATGACAATCAAATTGGCATTAGATGTCAATCGTTTGATTTTATGTCAATTTTTTCTTAATATCCCAAGGGAGTTATGACCCTTAATATTCCCGCGTAACTAAGACAAAGCTAATAATATACCGGTCAGAAATAAAGTTCATTACATTACTCAGTACAATAATATAGTATATTACATAACGCAAACAGGCTAAAATGGGTTATGTAATAAGCTCTTTTCGTGTGGGTTTTATATAAAGATTATTATTTAACAACTAAACTGTAATAGCGTAAAGCTACATTTATTTTTAAAATTTTATTTTATAGAACGAATCACATTTATTTTTAAATCGGTCGCCTTAAACACAAATAAAATATTATTTTAATGCTATTCATAAAGTAATTTTTTAATGAACATTTCAACGGCAATATTTAAGGAACAAATTTCCGCCTCAATTAGAAGAGGTTTCATTAGTAATGAGAAAGGATATGTATATAGTTTCAGCATGATGGGTCTCCTGCACACTTTTCTCTGACAGTTCGTGACTTTTTAAACCAAAGATACCCGAATCGTTGGATCGGACGAGGAAGTTTGTTTTCATGGCCGCCCAAATCCCCAGATCTCACTGTGCTGGATTTTTATTTATGGGGCGGAGTAAAAGACAGCGTCTTTTAAACTCGTCCTACTACTGCTAAACACATGAAGCAACGTATCCACGATGCTATTGCTAGCATTGCAAGAGCTGAAATTGAAACAGCACTATTAAGCGCGCAACGTAAATTATATCGTTGAATTGAAATTAATGGAATGCGTTTTGTAATAATTCTCATTAAGAATAATGTCCAGTGAGTTCCCAGGCCAGTCAAGAAGGGTGACGTTCTTGTCCTTGAAATATTTCACCATCCTTCGAGACATTACACTGTGCTGAATCCAGCTGGAAGATTGGTTCGCCAACTGCTTGAACTTTTTCCAGTTTTCTGGACAAACACGTTTCCAATATCTCTTTATATTTTTCACTATTCATCATGCCTTCGATGGGTATAAGTTTCTCTGTTATGAAAAACAGCCCTTTAACATCTTTTTGACGGGATGTTTCACTGTTTGGACCAAGTGAGTTGCAGTCAACTTCTCGTCCACACCGTTCCGCACGAACATTGATCGGTACCCCTGCACTAAAAAGTGTCTATCATCTGATAACAAGACATTTGTTCAGTGTTCTTCTGTCCAATGAGCATATTTCTTTGCCCAAATCAGTCTTCTTTTCATCATACCCTTCATTAGAAGCTGTTTCTTTTAAGGTCTCACAGCTTTCTTCCTCCCTCCAAAAGGCGTCTGCGAATTACAGTTCAATGAGATAGCAAGTATGATACATACTTGTTTTTAGAATGACGAGCGCTTTCGAAGTCCGAAATAAAATATCCAGGTCCGTATTTAAAAAAATTAAGTTAATGATGGGCCCAAATCATCGAAACGTCAGACCCAAAAATTGATAACGCCATTTTGTAGAGAAGAAAAAGTGTCAATGAGAAAGTGCAATTTATTTCATAACTGCTCTTTAAATAACCGTAGGAAACAATAAAAATCAATTTTCAGAATTTCGCTTTTTTCCGGATATCTCCGGAAGTATTCGGAATTTCCTAAATTTCTAAATGCCATTAGATTGAGGACCAAATTGTGCAACTTTGCCATAATTTAAACTTCTTCGTATCTCTTATAGTTTCCGAGATCCCAATGGTCACCCTCGAATTTGGGACACCCTGTACACTCATTACCAAACTCGAAACACAAGTTCCCTAAAGATTGGCTCCCCCACTGATAAATAATATAGATATGTAGTATATAGAATAAGAAGAACACTTAAGACCAAAACAGAAGAAGATAAGAAGAAAATCAACATTCAAAATTCGAAATCAAAACTTTTCAAGATTGTTATTGGCAAGATATTTACAACAAAAACCGAGAGAAAGAGATCAATATCTGGCTCAAGAAAATTGATTATAAGAAGTAGCTTTAAATAACTAAAATTGTTTTAAAAATGATTTTCCATTAGGAATAAAAATAGGCCTTTAGACTTTTAGGATTTTTTAAGTATTTACCATTGCTTCATTTGGAAATCAATTTTTAAAGGCTCCCAAAAGTATTTTTATTTTTTAAAATATGCTTAAATAATGCTAGTAAGCTAATATTCTATAGCACAAATCACATATATTACTGTCGGTCTGTACTACTTTTGAGAAATCGCTGTCTCAAAAAAAAAGTAAATAGAGGACAAGTTATACCTTTCTTAGAACTGATTAAGAAATCCCATAATGACATAGTATAATGTATTTGATAAGCCTTAAGTATTTAAGGTACCCTGTATAAGTTCAAATAATTTTAGGATGTAGACCCTATGCTTCCCTAACTCTCTTTTTGAAAAATATAAGAAAGTGCAGTAGTTTTGATGTTATGGAATCTTGCATTAACAGTTCCCTAATCACAAAACAGGTGCATGACGAAAACTTACAAACTAACTTAATTTAACTCACACAACTAATCTTAAATCATTTATTAGAAAAGCGAGTTAGATTTATATAATATATGAAAGTAGAGAAAACAGATAGAACCATACATTGGAGCCCGAGTTGGAAACCGACAAAAAAATATCAAAAATACAAAAAATCGATTTTCGATAAAAATTCTGATTGCGCTTAATCTGCATCTATATATCAAAGTTTATAAAATTGTAGCAGCTTCATATTGACTTAATAGGTGAAACTATCTGCATTGGCGCAGTTTTATAACTGCGAACTCTAAAATTTACTTATAAATTCTACAATAACAATATCGCTTATAAGCTTGTAATAAACTAAGAATGAGGAAGGCATTCGCATCTCATATCAAACATAAATAAAACAGCAGCTGTTCATGGAGAATACCTTGAACCGAGGAAACACTATCCATTCTGAATAATTATAGAACCTTAGCAAAGCGATATCTACTGTTTGTACTGATATTATTTATGAATTTATGAAAAATATGAACCTCTAACTGGTAACAACCAAACATGAATCGAACACTGAGAAAAAAAGTTCAGCAACAAAATGCTTTCTCGTTCCTAGTCTTAGAATTAAAGAATTGAACATACTCTAATGGATTCGCTAAAAGTACTGAATAAACGTGTAAAATAAATGTAAGTATCTGTATTTAATATAATCTCGAAGTAATGTTGATGCTTAAAATGGTTTAAGATGTAATAAAAGTAAACAAATAAATTTTCATGCGAGCGAATGAATTTTATGAGCCTATGCCATCAATAACTCGACAAATTTTGATAAAATGCCTGTCATATCATATTAAATTATGATTAAAAAGCTATTAACAGATGCGTGAAAGAAAATAAATGGAAATTTTAATACTCTGGATGCTTGTCGTATTTTGTAATAATGTAGGTTAACTGAACTCATTTAAAAGAATAAAAATAGGCTGCAAAACAGACTTTGTTTCGCGAAAGCAGATTAGCAAAATATTTCCCTTGGTAATCCAATTGACTTATGTCGTACTCTTATCCATCATTTCATGAAACGCTGACGTATAGTATAAATATTGTTATAATTCTACCGTGGTCCATTCTTGCAGTGGAGTTGATGAAATGAAATGAAGCTGGAAATGAACAACTGAAATCTTCCTCCACTAAGTGTATTTAAGTAAAAGTTTTCCCTACATGTTTTAAACGTTTAAACGTTCATCATCAGGGGATACTAGATGAAATCATAAAATGGTAAAATAGAAGGTTGCCATAAATATTTTAAATATCTCTTACCTTATAAAAGAGACTACTATAATGTTACTACATACAGGAGGGTGTCTGTAAAAGGTCTTTACAAAAACCTACCACATATTTTTCAGACCAAAATTAGCCGATTTAAGTAAACTTACCTTAGTACAAAGTTGCATAGTTTGAGCGCTAGACGCCGCTGACGTGACAATTTTAAAATCGTTTTTCTAGATTAATTCAAAAATTGTTCATACTATTTTCCCGAAATTTGGTACGTTGGCGTAGCTTTATGGGGCAAGAAAACTCATGTCACAATTCTGATTAATATCAGTGCATGGGCGTAGAACCTGGGTTTTTTACTAATTGCTTGTTTCAGATTTCTATGCCAATGGAAGAAGAGGGGTTTGGGCACAAAATTCATATGAACTAACTCATTTGCTATAAAAAAGGTACTCTTGATTAGACTCGAATCCTCTGACGATTTTCGAGAAATTTGCATTTTATTATTTCATACGTATTAGTTTTTACAAAAAAAAATAACTTAATCATAAACAGAAATAAATAGAAATATAATAAAAATTGCTCAAAATGTCCACCATTTTCATAAATACAAAGATTTCTACGTCAAGGAAAATTAAAACACGCTCTTTGCAGAACTTGTTCATCGCCCTTAAGAATATTTATGGCATCTTGAATACGCTGCCATAGTTGTTCTGCGTTATCTGGAGTTGTCCTGTAAACCACTGTCTTAAGATGCCCCCATAAGAAATAATCCAATGGATTTAAGTCCGAAGATCGTGGTGGCCAATTTACAGGGGCATTACTTCAACCAATCCATTTATTTAGGTACTGCTGATTTAAGTTTCTAACATTTAATGCGAAATGTAGCTCTATCGTGATAAACCACATATCTCCCCGAAGTTGTAAAGGCAAATCTTCTAGCAAATCCGGCAGCGTATTTTGTAGATGTTGCAAATAAACTTCCCCGGTTAATCTTTGTGGAATAATGACAGGACCAACAATGTGATTACCAATTACTCCAGCCCACACATTAATTCTAAACTCATTTTAAAAATGTTTTACCTTGATAGCATGTGGATTTTCATTCGCATAAACAATAATAAACATGTTCATTATGAAAATTTGTAATCCCTCTTCTTGTGAAACATGCTTCATCGGTAAACAAAATATTGTTGGCAAAGTTGGGATTCTCTTCTCTCTGCCTATAAACAAGCAGACTAAAAACCAGGCGCATTTGAAGATCATTGGGTAAAAGATCTTGAACTGGCATCTTATGGTATGGATATGGCAACTGTTTTTGAAGTACGTCATGAACAATATCTTTGGACACTCCTATTTCCCTACCTAGCCTACTGGTGCTTATTTCTGAATCTTCTGCAACACGTTCTAAAATGTCTTCCTCGGCTTCAGGAACCCTTACAAAACGCTGTCTTCTATTATCATTGGCTTTAGGAGTAAATTGGCCGTTTTCCCGCAGGCGTCTTCCAATAGCAGCAAACGTCGAGTGGCTTGTTATATGACGATTTGGAAACCTTTCGGAGTAGACTCTGACACATTCTCGACCATTTCCTTGGCAATACCCAAATACCAATATCATATCGGTATATTCTGCATTAGTGTATTACACAGGCAATGATAATTCACGACAATTAAAGTTTTCTAATAATTAAGGCAAGCAGATAAAATGATTGAACGTTAGCAACAATATTAAATGTTACAAATTTGATAATAATCTTATGTTGTCAAATGAAACTAATAATAACCAACAATAACAATCGTTTGTGAGGTGTAAGGTCGTGTTCTACATACCTGAAAAATACCGTGCGAACAAAAAGCAGAGGATAAGTAAACTATTCAAGAGGTTTCTTGTAGTAAATAAGTTGGTTTAATCTAAATTTTAAACTTAAACCTCTTATCTTCCATTGGCGCAGAAATCAAATACAGAAAATTCTATAAAATCCAAGTATTACGTGGTAGAAACTACTACGTATTAAGTAATAAAACGCAAATTTCACGAAAACCGTCAAAGGAATCGAGTCTTATCAAGAGTACCTTTTTTGTAGCAAATCTGAATTTTGTGCCCTAACCCCTCTTGTTTGTTCCATTGGGATAGAAATCTGAAATAAGCAATTAGTAAAAAACCCAGGTTCTACGCCCTTGGACTGACATTAATCAGAATTGTGGCATGAGTTTTTTTGCCCCATAAAGCTATGCCAACGTACCAAATTTCGGAAAAATAGTATGAGCAATTTTTGAATTAATCTAGAAAAACGATTTTAAAATTGTCACTTCAGCGCCGTCTAGCGCCCAAACTAAGCAACTTTGTACTAAGGTAAGTTTACTTAAATCGGCTAATTTTGGTCTGAAAAATATGTGGTAGGTTTTTATAAAGACCTTTTACAGACACCCTCTGTATGTAGTAACATTATAGTAGTCTCTTTTATAAGGCAAGGGATATTTAAGTCTGGCTATTAAAGAGTTTGTATGAGCATTCCAGTTTAATGTAGTATCCAGGTTTACCCTCAGAAATTAGAGTTGACAGATCAAAACGATGACTTTGACATCAATAGACAACTCTCCAAATATCTGTTGTCTCTGTCGCATCCCCTAAGACGCTCTGTTATATTTTTATTTATTTTTAAGGCTATAATAAGTAAAGATGGGGTGTTGTAAATCTCGTTGGCTTTTGATAGTCTATCCATGACGCACCGTCAAAGCAATGGAAACTGCCAAAATAATGTGCTATCATTGGTTAATTGCATTGTTGCTTTAATGGTTTTGACTATTACGTCACTGAAAGTAATATTGGGTTTTAAGTACAGGTTCTTTCCCGGTACGTTATTACTCTCACGTGACTAAAACCATATGAATCTAATCAGAATAAAAAAAATCAAAACAAACCATAGATTTCTAAAATTCATTTAAAACTCAGTTTTTTTATTTTTAGATGTACTTTTTTAAAACTATTCCCAGCTTAAATTCTTAAAAGTAAATCCCCCATCTTTTATTTTAACTAAGCTTTCTATGTACTATTTTGAATAAATTTAATATATCATAACCATAAAGAAGGTACTAGAAGTCGTTTATTAGATACTAGATACATTATCAACATTATTTTACTAAGCAATGCGATTTTAGCGAGAAAAATCGTGGTTTTTGTTAAAATGTATATATTAAAGGGTTTCTCTATTTATTGGGTATTTCCTATTGAATTTTTGTAGACCAGTGTTAAATTATAAAATAGAAAGTGCCTGCAATAAAGTGAATACATGAAATAAGAGATTTTCTCATTTTCCATGACTTCTTCATCCGTAAAAATAAAAAAATAAATCTTTTTTTTTCAGAAAGAACTTTTTACCCACAAACTTGAGGGTGACACGGGCGCTGGTCGCGAACGTAAAATGTCCGCGTCATCCACCGCTAGCATGAAAAATAAGTGGATTAAGGCTTTTAAAAGTCTAAAAACACCTCCGCCTGAAGAGACAAAGTAAGTGGCAATTTTAAACAGTAATATGTTGTTATTTCTTGCCCGAATTTATAAGTGGAGAAGTCAACATAAAACAGAAGTTTCCTGTTTGAGATCATTTGAAAATTTCGGCTCAATTATAATGTACGATATTATGATTATCATAACTGAAATATTTTTTATATTATTAATAATTCAAACTTTTGTTTTATCCTTTGCTTCCCATTTATTTTTTTTTATACTAATTGCTGCTAATAGCTGCTAGCCTGTTTTTTGTTAACAATCATCATTGTTATTCTTAGGAATAAATAAACTGTTAATATGCTTATTTACAAAGAAAATATTTGCCATTAATTGAGTTAAATAATAATTATTTTATTTCTTTACTTTCAAATAAATAAATCATACAAATAAATAGTAATAAACCAGCGCCATTTAAGGCAATAAAATACACAAGTATTTTTAACACACTGCAAAACAATAACATAAGAAAAATCACTTTCGCCTAGGCCTCTTTTGTAAGCCCAAATTCACAAAACACAAAGAATATTTCCCATGCGGCAAAACAATGTCCTGGCGATTTTGATTCTCACTTTTATCTTGTCAGATTTGTGTAAACTGTTTATCTTAGCTTACTTGGATTTATATGATCCCAGGCGTTTTTCATGTTGAAATCCGCTGACGCGGAAAATAACATTATTGAAGTATGTAAAAAAAGTCAAAAAATTGCTTTTTGTCAAAAGTCATTACAAGGAATTTCTTGGATTAATGTTAAATTTCACCTGCTGACTGGTCAGACCAATGCCAATCATTTAAAAGTTTCATTCTAAATTACAATTTAGTATATTTGCTGCCAAAACCCTATCATTAGATTGTCCGTTCATTTAGTGAATTCTACTAAACAAAATTAACGCAGTGAGAAGTGGAGAAGCAAAGAGCACCAAATAATGACAAACTGCCCCTAAAAGGGCCAAATCCAATTTATTAAGCTTAGAGGTATTCGAACGTAGGTGAACGCTATAAATCCCTAACAATATGCCGGCGAAAATTGGGCACTAAAGGTTGCCGTATCCTTTGTCGTAGAAAGCTTAACATGCATTTTAACTGGTTGGATTAAATTGTAGTAATTTATATATGTGTATAAAGGAGCGTAAATGTATAAAAGAGCTAACTTTGTATTATGTATTAATGTAAACTGGAAAACAAGCTAGTAGTTTTTACAATTTTAGTAGTTTTTACAGTTGATAAACCGTAGTTGTTTGTAGTATATAAAAATTGTTACATTAAAAAAAAAAGAAAGAATATATCCGCTCTACATCTAGGTTGTAGGCTATATCCGCTCAAAGTTAATGGAGAAATAGAGTAATATAGGCCTAGTGCCTAACAAAACTACTTAACAAATATAAAATAACAAACAGTAAAGGAACATTCTTACATGATCAACAATAAAGTATTGTCCTATATTGCTCTTCGCTCATGGTAAAATAATATTCTTTCTTTTTTCGTGTAGATTTCTTTAAATCATTTATTGATGTTGTTCAATATTATTTCTATCCATAACAGACCAAAAAACCAAATGTACCATGCAGTATCTACAATTATGTCGATGAGGTAATGAACACTTGCATATATCATTAGATTAGCCTTACCTTTATGTTCTATACATGTTAAATTTGTTTCACTCACCTGGCTTTATCTTTAGCACGACACAATTTTAAGCACATCTTGGTCACATAACATATGGAGTATTTAAATAAAATTAGGGTACATTGAACTGATGCCAGCATTATACAAAAGCGCTTGGATTCAGAAATTTTATCCTAAATTGCAAATTGGAGATATTTTCATGTGATTTAAAAACATTTAAATCCAGTCGAATTAAAAACACATCAGCGGGCTGTAATGTATTAAATCTCGCATATTGTCAAAATGTCAACTGCACTCTTTTACGGCGAACGAACCATTTAATATCAATTTGCCAAAAATTTTCAATCCGTATCAAAATTCTTTTATTTTGATTGACGTAAATGGGTTAAGATTTTAAAAATTATTCTCCTTAATGGCGAGACTGATAAAACATTTAGTGCACATATCTGTTAACTTAATAATTGGTAAAATTGTTTCCATATATTGAATTATTAAAATAATTTGTTAAATAAAACATCAAATAATAATTAATGACTTAATGACTAACACACTTTATTAAAGTATGATACGCAAATTTTTGTTGCACCCAACCATAAAAGTGTAAATTTAATTTGCATCTTACTATGTCTGATACAATTCTGATAAATAATTATTAGCTTATAACATAACATATAATTGATTTGTGATGGGCTACATGCTTGGTGAAATGGATATTCCATGGTAGAGGAAATTAAACTCTTGCTTGTTATATTTCACAATTTGATTCAGTTTCCTGACACGTGTTTCAACCCGTGCGGATCATTATATCAAAGGAATATAAGACAATACTAAATTCTACATGTCATTAAAATAAAATTAGGGAGATGAAGTGAATTGACAGATGTTGGGTTATTTTGGTCCTTAATTTACAGGTATTGGCAAAAGGTACAACTAAATTACAGGTGTGATTATAGAGGTATTTACATCTAAGTAATAAAATTAAGAAAATGATATTGTGTATATAATTATTGGTTTTTCGTTCGTAATTATTGACAGTGTTTATTGCATATTTACCCTAAGTTATTAGGCTATTAAGTATTAGATTGGAACCTGAAGGTAATTCAATTTGATTATTAACAACATTACATCGATGAGTTTTTTACTCAACATATCAAAAAAGCCTTAAAAAAATCGATGTAATGTTGGTAATAATCAAATTAAAATACCTTCAGGTGCCAATATAATACTTAATAGCCTAATAACTTAGGATAAATATGCAATTCACGCTGTCAATAATTACGAACGAAAAACCCATAATAATATACACAATATAATTTTCTTAATTTTATTACTTAGATGTAAATACCTCTATAATCACACCTGTAATTTAATTTAGTACCTTTGGCCAATACCTGTAAATGAAGGACCAAAATAACCCATCATCTGTCAATCCACTTCATCTCCCTAATTTTATTTTAATGACATGTAGAATTTAGTATTGTCTTATATTCCTTTGATAATGATCCTCAAGGGTTGAAACACGTGTCAGGAAACTGAATTATATTGTGAAATATAACAAGTGAGACTTTAATTTCCTCTACCATATAATGTAACAGCTACTTTTACTCTGCATCTTTCCCAGCAATTTTGACACAAAGAACTCGTAATAGATTTATTCTAAACACAAACAAATATAATAATTTGTTGTCAGAACATTGTTCATGTCACGCGATACATGTGCATGTTAACGTGAAGGAAATAATATTTCTTAGAAAAGCAAAGTCATTAGGCTTAAGTGAAATTTCTAGGAAAATAGTAATTTATTGGATCCTGTGTGAATTCACCTTTGATGGTAATATTGAATAAATACAAGAAATTACAATCCGTCATGTTAGATATCGCGTTGACCTCTAATTTGAAGCTCAGTTTAATAAACTTAAATGAAGATATCAGTATCTACCACTGTTGGATAAAAACTTCATTGATTAAACTCTGACTCCAGCCGAGTTTGAATTGTTTAAGCAAAGTGACATTGTTCAATATGTTGCACTAAACGTATCTCTATTTACTTTAAATATATTATGTTTTAATTTTCCACTTGCACCATATTTTCAATTTATTCACGACTTTTTCATTTCGTTTTTTTTGTATATTATTATTTTGATTTCATAACAATGCACTATACTTTCTTTCCAATTAGCTTAACGAGTACCAACCTTGACATTCTAGGCCACGTAAATATTAATAATCTCAACAGAAAATAAAACGGAATGGAAAATTGCATTTTTCAGAAAACCATCAAATTTTTACACATACCTGCAGATAATAAAAAAAAATCTAAAAATGTTTTGAGGAATAAGGTCTTACCTTAAGATTTAAACTGAAATAATACCCACAATTAACTATTTCTTTAAAATATGCAGTCAAAAGAAGTGGAAGTTACAAAGAGGGTAAGTGCCAATGCGAATATTTAGGAAATTTATAAAAAATATAATAAAATGTAGCATAAAAGCAATTATTTTTATTATTATTACAATTACGTTAGAAGCAAAACAAAGAACTAGTTTTTAGAGACAGATAAAAGTTAGAAGCAATTAAAAAAAGAGAATAGTATTTTTCCAATACAAAAATAGAAAAGTGATAAGTGCCGACATAATTTTGTTTGAGAAGAGACGAGAAAATATTGGACATACTACAAGACTAGTAAAATACTGCTTCAGGGGCCGTTATTCAGTGCATCATTAATTTTTATTTTTTTTGTAAAATCCTGGGTATAAATAAGGAAACTAATTAGCACTTGCCACTTTTGTAACAAAATTTATATTTATTTAGAAACCCTGGTAATGAGAATGTCACATTCCACCTTTATATACACATAAAGCACGACACTTAAGGGAATAAGTCGGAATTGAAAATTTTGGCACCCTTTGTAACTTCTACTTTTAAATTCATAAATTGACATTTGCAAATCACAACATTGGCTTTTAAAATCTTTAGTGACTCGTTTCTGTTGCCGCTTTAAGTATATGTATGAAATATGAGCTATCCCTAGGTTATAATATTTTTAACAATCTAACCTTAAATAAATACATCCTGCATCATCGGGCACGACATCTCATGTATATATTTAATAGCTCAAATATTGGCTTAGGAAGATATTTTAGGAAAGAGATATATAAAGGTGCATCCAAACTTGTAACAGAACGCCGTGTCATGACACCAGCGCGAACTTCGTCGAGTGTAGTCTGAACGGCACTCCGTATTCGCAACGCGTGACATCGCAGCATTTACCGCGTGTCATCAGTCCGTTCCATGTTTTGTTGCGTCGGATCAAAGGAATTCCACGCCGCTCGGTTCGCCAAGTAGTTTTATTTATAAATGCATGTTGACTGTTTTTATTAAAATTGGTGGAACGCCTATAAGCTCGCGATAATAATACGCAACGATGACACGCGATGAGGATATGAGGAAAATGTTCGCGGCGCGGTCACGTTATGGAATGCTGTCACAAGTATGAATGCGCCTTTAGTTAAGAGCTGCACCGAAAGGATAAACTTTATATCTTGTCAACCAGCAAGATAGGAGTTTGTAACTGGTATTTTTATTATTGCTTACTAATACAGGGTTTTTATTAAATTACAAATTTGTAAAAGGTTGAAGCAGTTAGCTTCTGACTGGCTGACTAAAAAGGGATAAGGTTTGCCTTAATGTCTTAGCGCTCTTCCTCTTAAATAAACCTTCAAAGTTCTTTTTCTAAAGTTAACCGTTTCAAAATTTACATGTCCTACCCGACCATGCAATATCCGGTATACTCACCTATATTTGACATTCTCAACACCGCCAATTAACACCAACTAATTCATTTAATACTATGTTCATACTGTCTTCAGGCCAGAACAGCAGTACGTATAATTTACAGGACATAGTTTGATCCCACTATACAGTCAATGTTAGTTTATACAGAGATTGGCCAAAGTTTGGACTTTACCAAAAAATCTCCGAACAGGTAGATATAGAATTACAAGATTTGGGTGGTGAACGTTAGGATCCTATTAGACAATAAATGGTGAATAGTGTGAACATCTCGTTAAATGTAATTTACTTAAAAAATTTTAAGGTTAACGAAAATTAGTTATAACAAATTTCTTGCAAGAAATATATGAAATATGGCATCATTGGAAGTATTCTTCCCACGGCACTAAGAAGAAGTAAAAATATACATGATTCCCCATTTGAAAAATGACAAAACTGTAAGCCTAAGAATACTGCAACGTCATTAAACGCGCAGTGGTCTGATCCCTACACTACCCAAATTGTGTAATTTTAAATTTACTAGTTCTTAAGCTATTTAGTCTAGACTTTTTCCCATTCTGGTAGTTTCGTTGGTTAAATATTTATGGTAGTAGATATACCGATTTTGACTTGCAACCAACTTTAATTAAAAGTTTATACAGACTATAACTCGAATATAACGCCCTATTATTGAAATATATACTAACTCATCTAGACTTATCAACGCATTCTTCAATAATTATTCAGCCTGGTTAGCGATGCGAATGGTATTGTAAAACTGTGATATCATTTAGCCTTTTATAATTTACTCACAAGGGGGTTTGGAATAATTCGATTTTAAGTTATACCTCAAATTGTAATGTTTTGAGAACACAAGAAATACAACAAGCTTATGTATACTTTTGGATTTTTCTATAACTACAGAATAAATACTCTAATTTCTTTACAGCGTTCGTGCTCAAAGAGAATTAGAAATTATTTACGTTTATTCTACAAAAAGAGGAAAATTTGTGCTGCATTAATTTTTAAATAGACGACTTTTATAAAAACGCGCAGAAAATAAAAATTTTGCCCTGCTTTCCCGTTTCACAAGAAAACGTCGTTTTTCCGTATATATTTTTTATATTGAGGTAAAAAAGAATACGCGATATCGCTCAGAACATTACAATTTTTGTACACAATATTTGACAAAGGTTTACCAAAACTAAAAGTATGAACAAAGCTGATAAAAATCATATCGCTATTGGGTTTTGATACTGGGGAAACACGTGCTATTAAGACGAAGCCATCTTTTATTGAAATCCACAATCAGAAACTTCTGTAATAACACAGTTTATTGGGGTCGTAATAAATTCAATATTTCTTTATCTTCAGCCGGTAAACCGTGTGAAACTATGTGAGTGAGTTTAAAAGCTAACTATTTAAATTTTCAATTCTTGTTCTACAAGTTAATATATTGTAAACTTTTAATTAGCTTGGTGTGGCATATTATACGTTTTTAATACTTATGACCTGCATGAATTATCAAGTCAATGTTATGATTTAAACATAATATATTATGTGTTATATACAGTACCCATCTATATAACACGCACAAACCTTGCACAGTTGATGGGAATGAGAATGTTTTACAGGGCTTAATTATTACAGAATCCACCATTTAAAACGAAACAGGCTAAATATCTGATTTCACGTTAACTTTTAAAAAAATCGGTCGTACACGTAATTAGATTTATCAAGGGGGAAGTTTTTGGTTACCATTTTTAACACTGCAACTTAAACCCTCTGGGTAGGGTGGGACCAACCCTTACTATTTGAAATAGAACAAGGAATCGAGTGATACCTCTTTCAAAACAGCATTTAATTCTCTTTCAAATGACATCTCATTCGTGAAATTCGGTAATATAGTTTCAGAGATAATTATCTTATTGTGTAATAGTTTTTTCTAATCTATTATTTGAATAACAATAATACTAATGATTAAATGTAATACAAAACTAACGTAATTATTTACACAGATGTTGAAAATGACCACCACCGAGTTCCATGCAATGATAAAGGTGTGACTCAAATTTTTGACGACCTGCCTGTAGCATTTCTGGTGTTATCAGTCGGAATTCTTGTAAAATTCGTTTCCTTACATCTTCTAAATCGTTGGGCTTTGTTACATAAACTTTTGTCTTAGGATGTACACATAAGAAAAAGTTGAGAGGCGTAAGATTTGGAGACCTAGCTAGCCACTCAATGGGCCCCCTCCGGCCGATCCATCTTCCTGGAAATGTCTGATCCAAGTACTATCTTACCCGTACATAATAATGCGCAGGAGCCCCATCCTGTTGGAAAATAACTTCCTGTCCTTAAAGATTTTCATCTTCCCGTGCTACACTTATAATAGTAAGATTTATTGTATTTTGTAATAAATCATGGTAAACTTCTCCAGTCAAGTTTCCATTGATGAAAATGGGACCAATAATTTGGTTGCCAAGAATACCCGCCCATACATTTAACTTCTCAGGTCTTTGAGTATGATGTTACCTGTAAAGATGAGGGTTTTCATCGGACCAATACCTGCAATTATGTTTATTAACTGCCCCGGCAAGAGGTAAATGTAGATTCACATGACATAAGTTCGCAAAATTCTGTCCGACGATCATAGTCATCCTCGTTGAGCTCATGAGCAAGACTGATTTTATAAGGATACTACTTTGCCAGTTTTAATATTCTGTGAACTGAAATTTCAGACACTTCAGATCCTTCTGACAATGATGTTATGCTATTAAATTGAGTACGGTCGGCTTCTAAAAGTCCAAGAATCCCTATTTTTATACCTTCATTGGTTATCGTCTGGACACGAGCCAGTTTCATCAAATTTTCTGACAAGTTCGATCACGTATTTGACCTAAACATTCTTGTCAGGAAACTGCGCGTTGAAAATTCTAGCATCAGCTCTAGCGCAATCATTGTTGCGATAAAACAGTTTTAGCAGTTCTTTTCTTTCTCCTAAAGAGTAAACAATTTTTAATCACAGTATGTCATACTCTCAAACACAACTTACACTAAATCAAGGCTGAAAATGTTCAAAAATAACAAATACTTTTGGTTCTCCTATCAAAACACACAAAACAAAAAATACACATGCACAAAAAAATTGTTTTCCCTACGATGCAGTGGCGACGCTAGACCTCTTTTTTTGTTAAGAGACTCCTGCCGAAAAAGGATTTAAAAAGCCATTTTAGCTAATTTTAATCTGACCGAATTTCACGAATGAGATGTCATTTGAAAGAGAATTAAAAGCCCTATTAAAAGAGGTATCACTCGATCCCTTGTTCCATTTGAAATAATAAGGGTTGGTCTCACCCTCCCTAGAGGGTTCAAGTTGCAGTGGTAAAAATGGTAACAAAAAACTTTCCCCTTAACAAATCTAATTTCGTGTACGAGCGATTTTTTTAAAATTAACGACGAATCAGATATTTAGCCTGTTCCGTTTTAAATGGTAAACCCAGTATATGATATTTATTGTAGCGTAAGATTTAAAAAAAAGTCCCTGAGAGACATGTACAGGGTGTCCAGTTTTAGTGTGTTGTCATATATCAGCTTCCTCATTATAAAAGAAAGAAAGATGGGGTTTTCGGCTTATTGTCCTATTATTTTATAAAATTTTTATTGCTGCAAACGAAATTTTTATAGCCATCTCAATTTTTGATATACATAACGATTTTGAAAATTTGTAATTTTTGACGCTCACCTGTATCTCGATTATGTGATAACTGCTGGTATATGAAAAGACACGAAAACTGGACACCCTGTACATATTCTACTTCCAAACATCCTTCTTTTGATAGAATCGAAAATATTGGTGAACATTGGGGAGTTGTTAACCTCCTGCAATTTTTTTGTACTTCTGGCCCGTATATCTTCTAAACTTTCGCAAGGGGTTTTAAAAACCGAGTTTTTAATGGGTAGCCATAAAAATAAATAGTACAGCGTGAAATCGTAAGACTGTGGTGGCCATCTTACTGACATATTACGACTGTTTCTATGTGTTCTTCAAAAAGTTCTTCCAAAAAATTAAAATTGCTAAGCGTTAGGTACGCTGTTCTGCTATAAGTAACCTTGTCGCATCTCTTCATGGTTTAATGCGTTTACAAAATTTACTAAAATCCTTTTAAAAAAAAATCGGCCCAATTAACTTTCTTTCCATTATGCCCGCCAACTTTCTGAAATTACAGATGCTTCTCTATTAAGAAATATGAATTTTTAGAACTTCATATTCTCATGTGTTGTGGTTTTAAATATCCTGCCCAGTCTGTAAGTAAAGTTTTTTCAAAGACGTTTTTACTTTTAGGCAAATTAGCCATAAACTACTCGGAAAATGGCACTCACTGCGGATTGTCATATAAATATATAAATATATAAATATAAATATTCTTAGACTGAGCGTGAACTTCATTGTCCGCCATGATTAATATTGTTATTCTTCTTTAAAATAAAATCTTTAGAACTTGACAGTTGTATTTTTCATTTACTTTAACCTTTTACTTTAGGTTAACTTTTAGCAGTACGAATTTAGGATCTGCGTGATTGGCTCCACGACTAATTATTTAAAATAAGATATAGCTACTTTTATATTGCACATGTCGTGTTCTCGGAGAAACTTGAATATACTCCTTAATTAAAAAATTGCATCGTTTTATCTGAATGTTTACAAAGTTGTGCCATTTTGTTACTCTGCCACCGTGCCGGAAATTTATCCTTCAACCTTTACTATATTGAGTTTAGAACTCAATTTCTTTGTCACCAATGTCTCTATTACCCAATTTGTACGTTGAAGTTTTTTTTTTTAATCCAACCTTTCGTTTGAAACAACTTTAATATAAACTTTACTTTTAATTGGCGTAAATTTTAAATCCATATTCCTCAAATCTATTCGCGTATCTGGGGATTTAATGTTTAGGGGCTGCAACTCCATGCTAGAACAATGAAAGTAAATTTGATTCTAGACTTGAACACCTGTCCAAGTGCTTTTAAATAAATGTCATAAAGGTAGGCAGATCATGTCACAGTTAAATATCGCGCTGATGCATTTTTCATCTTTTTTTTATATGAACCAGGGTTATAAGAAAATACTGATGCCTATTATTTCTGATATTAAAGGCGTATTTCGATGAAAAAACTAATTACTTTCAGAAGTCAGGTTGCTAATTTTATAAAATAAAATTCCTTTGATGTTTCAATGCTTTGCCATATTGTCGAACTTACAATCTTCCACTCCGACCCCATTATACCTAATCGTTTGTCATTTTTTTGTAAATTCTTATCCAGTGTAAATCTGCGGGCTCTGGAGAGGGGTGTCCCTCTTAAACCTCCCTTTTGGATACGCCTTTGCTAATATCAAATTTATTATTTTCAGGTTAGTTCAAAACAAGGGCGTATTTAGAAAAGTTTGTTAGGAGGGCTAAATCGATTAATAAGCACAGGTAGAAAGCTCACCGCAGGCAGGTAGTTACCCCGAATACCTCCCCCCCCCCCATAAATACGCCCTTGGCTCAAAATCTTTTATATGAGCCCTTGCTTTTCTGGAGTTTGCTGACATTATTATTTTTATCTTAATACTTCCGCTACGGTTTCTAACAAATCTGTAACATCAGTAAAAGTAGTGTGTTAAAGTTTGTTACCAAAAGCCAACACTTTTTTAAAATTACGTTCTGAATTTATAGATGAATGTACTTTATTTTACACGAGTCATAAAATACAATAAAACGAAAATAAGATACGCCGAGAATTTATAGCAAGCAAAAGTTGAAAGGTATAAAACCAATATATTATTGCATGTCAAAACTCTGTTGATTTAGGACTCATTTCAAGAAATGAAAATTTTATGTTTAGAAAAAATGGTTCAGCTGCGACGAAGGAACTACTGAAAGGAGATCCCGACGCTCACAATTTCCAGGAATACACTTACAAGAAAATTACGCCCTGCGATGTTTGCTCACAAATTTTGAGAGGTGAGTTATTCCTAAAATTTGCCAGTGTAGAAGTGGCGTCCTTTATCGATACTAATTCGTCGTTAATCGGCGCATTTCGTTATACGTAGATAATAATACAATGACCGCCAAAAGTACCTAACCAAATATCCGAAACAGATTGTTTTTCCTGAATTAGTTAGCTACCTACACAAATAAGGAGGGACAAACTACCCTTTAGAAGTTTTGTTTATTCTAATATAATACCAAAAGGGATAAAAAAGGCATTCAAAAAATGTACCTTTTTCCGCTTTTTGCCAGATTCGTCTGCCAAGGTTGAATATTTATCCTGGTTGAATCAAAGGGAACAAACATGTAAAAAGTATTAATATAAAGACCCAATTTGTGAGAATTTTTTTTTATATCGAAATGCAGATTTATGTCTAAAAATAAAACAACAAAAAAAAAGTGGTAAAATTATAGGCACTGTAACAATCTTTTGATTGTTCCAACTTAATTAATTGGAATGAGTCAACTTAAGCATTCATTATCCTTAATAATTCAAGTAAGTATTGAAAATCAACTGGCTCTACCGTTTCGTGCCATAGTGGGTACCACCAGGCCCGGATTTACCATGCAGGCACAGTAGGCAGTTGCCTCGGGCGGCAAGAATTGAAGGGCGGCAAATTTTGAGATAAAATTTGAAAACTTGTTATATTCGTGGGAATTGAATTTCCCGCCTATTTCGTTAGCACGCGTACCAACGTTATAATCGCATACACAATGCTATTTGTTGAATGATTTTAATAAACTGACTATAATAAAATAAAAAATCTGCTCTCAGAAAGGTGCATTTCATTTATTGAAAAACTTTCCAAACCAAATTTATTCCACCATTGAAAAAGTTTCGTAGGGTAGGGGGCGGCAATTTTCGCAACTGCCTAGGGGCGGCAAATTTCTAAATCCGGGCCTGGGTACCACAGATCAATTTTATCGACGTATTGGTTCGCGCGCCAATTCACGGGTCAGTTCTCTACTCATGCCAGGTGGTCTGACGTCAGGGAGAGAATACAAAACTATTGTTCGCGGTCGCTGCCAGCCTTTTGCATGTAGTATTCCCTTGAAGCCAGGTTTAAATGGCGTGAGAAATCACAATGGTAAATAAAAGCATCGAGTGTGTCGCAGACTATTCTGGATTGATTTTTATCAAGTGGTGAAGCGTAACACCCATTGGGGGATTTGTTTCCTTGCCAAATGAAGGAAGAAACCAATCCAGCAGGTTTTTTTTACCTTTATTTACTTTTTTTACTTTTTCACCTTTTTACCTTTTCATCAAGATTTTTTACCCTTTACATTTCTTACCTGTTCCATAAAGATTCTTATTTTTTTTTCCTTTTTATCCATCAAGTTTTTTTATTTTTTTGCCATTTTCTTTATCAAATTTTTCCTGACTTTTATTCTGATTCACCCTACTTTACATTCATCCTATGTTAATCTATTTTCTCCCATTTTATACTATCGTATTCTATCCAAGTCTATCTTATTTTACTTTATTTAATTAATTCCACCTATTTTCACTAAAACCTTAAGTTCCACAAATTCCCTTATTCGACAAGCAAATCTCGCTAGTATTTTGGTGTGGACGTCTGATCCACGTAGTTACAGCGTATCCTGGCGAATTGTTGGCAGTGGACGGTGGGCGTGCAGTTCCTTGGTGTGAAGCCGATTTTATGGGAGCCACGGCCATTTTATTTTGACAGTGTTGTCCAGTTCACCGCCATTTTATTGTGCACCTGTTGCCGGCCAGCAACTAGAGGCGTCACTGGAGATGCTGCAAGGTGTTTGGATCCGAGGGAGCTTAGTTAAAAGATGAGTAAGTTTTTTATATTTGTTTAATGTGGATTTATTACCCAACTGGAATTAACCGCGTATTTAATTGAGGATCTTGCTAAACAGTTTAATATTTGTTATATTTTTGAACCAATTTTATCGTAACGTTGATATATTGTTAATTGTTTTTATTATTAAATATAAGTGTAAGGCATCATGCCTGTTTTCTTGTTAAATGTTAAGTGTATTTCTGTAGAGTGATAGCTACTTTTTAAGGGTAGGCCTTAAAAACAATTATCACCTATTATAATAGCTTGGAATTGCAATACTTAATGTTATATTTTCTGCTTTCCCTTAGTGGGTTTAATAAATAAGCTCTATTAAAGCTTAACCGGTACTGTAGTTTTATTGTATTCTCTTACTTCCTCTAATTAGGAAATTTGCCATTGATTAATACCATTTTGATCAATTGGCAAATCAAAAAGGTTTTTGATTTGTTAGCATTCTGGTTCAAGACCAATTTTTTTGTTTAATAAGTTTATCTCTTATTGACCACTTTGGTCCTTAACCTTTTTCTATTTTCTGGCAGTCCCTTTGGCTGTCTTGCGCCCAGCATTTTCTGGAGAATCATAAATAATACTCACTCAGCAGTTCATCTATCCTATCATCGGGGGTGGGGTGGTGAGATAGACTTCAGTAGGTAGGAGAGATGCCTATTTTTTCTTTCTTTTAGAAGCTACGTTTAGCCCACACTTTTGAGAAATGTTGTGCAATTCATGTGTTTTTGTTAGATAGTAATCTTCATTGCATCCAGCAACATTTAGTGCAGTATTGCCCGCCAGCTTCTTGATTAATTTTTTTCTTACGGTCCTCTCCCTTAGCGGTCGATCTATCCCTAACTAAGACGATAAGCAAACCACTGGGTAACTACTATAAACGAATAAAAAAGACTTTCATCAACCAATCAGTGTTTGTTAAAAACATTCGTCATAAAAACAACAACAACAACAACGTTGTTATAGTTTACAAAATATTTCCGTTGGCCCATCTATTCTCTCCCCTTCCTTAACCATATTAAAGTATATTTTTTCCCTGTATAATTTCCCTGATCGTATATATAAAATCGGTATTTTCAATAAAAATCTGAAATAAATTGCCGTAATTCATTAAATTGTATACCTACATTTACCTTCTATTTTATTTGGAACCCATAAATTATTCAAGAAATAGTAGCATCACAATAAATTAAATTGAATTTTTTACAATAAGCAAAGCAAGGTGTAAGCTTATCGGGAAATCATTAAGCTGAATCTTGATGGTAAGCTGAGTTGGAACTAATTTTTATAAGTTATCTGTCTAGTACGATAATCTTCATATCACCATATTATTATGATCCATACATTTGTAAGATATATTGAAAATTCAATTTAATTTCAGGGCATACTCGTCAAGGCCTAAAATGTAGAATATGCAAGATGAACGTTCATTTGGATTGTGTAAAAGAAGCGCAGAAATGCCAGACCAAAGCCAAGCTTCTTCGAAGACAGAAATCCACTTCGGAAATTGAAACTAGGGTACCGGATATGAACGCGGATGATGAAAGTAAGTTAAAAAAACTGTTTTTTTTTTTAATAAAAATAATAAAATTTTTGTATGTCAGGTTGAAACAGTCATATAAAATTATAAATTAAAAATACCATTATTTAAAATCTAATAATCTCTTGTCAGTAAACACTTTCCCCCGTTTTTTTAAAGCACATTTTCAAGAAAACGATGCTTTTATTATGTCGCATCGTCCAATAAACTCAATAAAAAATGCTTTTAAAATGAAAACCGTTGCGTAAATAAATATCACCAAAAAGCTTAATGTTAACCAAATATTATTATATAAGTAATTACTCAGATCATCAGAAGCATCGATCACAGCTTTTATTTGACTGTGAGACGTCAAATAAATATCCATTAAGGGAATAAATTGGGATTTATTTCTGTAAGAAAAGTTATAACGAAATAATTAATTACACATCCGACGACGACATTTGATGTATTGCTTTTTTTGTAGAAACTTAAGATAGGTGAATCTTTTTGTGAACATTAACTACAATTTAAATGATGGTTTGTGCAATTTTATTGGCAAGAAAAGGTTTAACATAAAAAAAAAACACGTTTTTACATATTACCGGGGAAAAAAATGGATTTAAAATACTATGTCCTTATTCTACATCACACCAGTTCAAGATTTTAAAGTATAGAAACAAAAAGGTCTAATACAAAACTATACTTTTTTGAACCAGTTCATTAAACATGTAATTTTATCCTAGTCTCCAACAAACAATTATTGATATGTGGAAACAGAAGAGTTTTGCTCTAGAATTTAGTTTAAGAGAGATTATACATAAACCATATGAAGGTTATGGTCCTTATAATATGAGGGGCTTTCATTAAAAAAAAAATCTTCGAGGTTCCACAAAGAAATCGCGTGGTACCCCATTGCATATTTCTATGTGAAAACCAACAAAATAAAGTCAGTAATGCTTTCACTTTAAATTTAATAGTACATCAGTTGAACTTTTTCGTAAATTCCCTCTTGTACAATAAAAGTTTATTCTGGTTAGGCAATTTTATCTACTTTCTAAACTTTTTACTGTAATTATCTAGATCGCCTGCACAAAAGTTTTTAGCCCATTAAACAGATTATAAATTAGGGTAGAATTGAAAATGTCATGTTCAGTTGCCGTTACGTGCGTTTACTTTTTAAATTCGTGTCATGGAATTTTAGTTGCTTTATTCTCGACCCAGCTTTGGAACCTCTTCTACCGTATCGATGTGGCTGAAACTTCAAGACAGATAAAGTTCAAGGATCCTAAATTAGGTTAGCCCAGTAACTATCCTTAAATATTTACAAAGATAATTGAAAAAGTTATTACTTTTTGATAAAGTATCGTTCTATTAGCAGGTGGAGGAGATGTCAATATGAATTTTGGGTTTTAGGTTTACTCAATTTTATTTTTTTTTATTCGAGAGCAGTTTAATTTTCTATACGCATTTCATCATTATCACACAAATAATATCTTGGAAAGCAAACCAACCTTAAAAATGTATTGTCAGAAATATCAACAGTAAAAATTAAAATTGTCTAAATAAATTCAAAGCTGAGCGGATGTATCCGTAGGTAATGTATGTAACAGAAGTTTTCGGAATTCTTGTCTTCTGCAGTACAGGAAAAACAAATAATTGTTTTGAAATTATTTATTTTAAAACTTAAAACACTATATCATTATATTTGTTTAACAGAAAACACAAATTAAATTATACCGTGCGAGTAAAAATTATTTTCATACAAGAGAGCTTGAACTGAAAAACGTAGGGTTTGATTTAGATCACAATTATAATAGGGGGACGATATATCTAACCAAATGTAGGTTAAAATTGTGTCAAAATTCATATCATGAGATGATATTGCCAGACTGATGAACATTAAATAAATAAATAAATAAATAAATAATGACTTTATTGTTAAAAGCAGCAGGCTTCTTACAAAGGGCGAAGTTGAAGCAAGCTTCCTCACTCAACCCAAGATATAAATACAAAAATTTATCTCTTGCACTATTTGTATAAAAAAGAAAGATATAATAACTACATAACTAAATACTATTACAGAGCAGCACAATAACACGAGATTAAGTTAATCAATGAAATAAAGTCAAAGACATTAGAACTACTCAAAGACATTAGAACTAATGTCCCTGAATAAGTTAAGTCTTGATAATTGAAAAGGTGGTACATATCGAATGGCTGATATACAGTCATCCTTATTAACAACATAGACAGCCGGACTCAGGAAAGATTAGATTAGATTAGATTATTACGCATGCTGGCAGATCCGCGGTATTAACCGGCGGATGGCATTTTTGAATATTTGAGGGGGGGGCACATTTCAGGTTAACTGCTACTTTATTATAGTTCAGAGCTATTTGATATCTGAATGATCTTTCAAATAGAGTGGTATTGTGTTTAGGAGGAGTTATAGTGAGTTTATGTCTCAGATCTAGAGCATGGGCGTCGTATCTAAATTTTATTTTTTGATATAAATATTCAGGGCTCTTTTTATAAATTATTTTATTATATAAAATTAAACTATGAAACATACGCCTTTCACTCATATTCAGCCATTCGATTTCTCTCATTTTTGCACTCACTCCTCTATCATACTTTCTTATACCACCAATCATGCGAATGCAATAATTCTGGATAAGTTGGATCCGGTTAGAATCTCTCTCTAGAAGACAAGGTCCATATAATGTGTCACAAAAAGTGAATTGTGATAAAACCAGACTGTCACATAATGATTTCTTGAGGCTCATATTTAGCAGATGTCTTTGACTATAAATTAGTTTTATTTCTGACAGGTATATTATTAGCTTATAACGTCTTAGTTACGCGGGAATTATAAGGGTCATAACTCCCTTAGGATATTAAGAAAAATTTGACATAAAATCAAACGATTGACATCTAATGTCAATTTGATTGTCATCTATTGAAACATTTATTCCACTTTAAAAATGAACAAAATGTTACTAAAATCGGTCAGAAATAAAATTATCTATGTATCACTGGAATTATAAGGATCTCAATTACCTCGGGCAATTGCTGTCCCTCGGGCCAAAGGCCCTCGAGACGTAAACTTTGCCCTCGGTAATTAAGACCATTATAATTCCCTAGATACATAAATAACTATTAAATTTGCAAATGCCTTTTTTACACAGTTGTTAACATGCTCTGAGAACCTGAATCTAACATCAAGCATCAATCCAAGGTTTCTAGCCACATTTGGGCAGGTCAAACTTTCATTATTAATGGTGACACGAAGAAGATCTTAATATTGATCCCTACATTGGATACGTCCGAAAAGAAGTAATTGGCATTTTTTTGGATTCAACTCCAGGCAATGATTAGTTGAGGTCCCCAGTAGTAGGTCAAGATCCCTTGACAATTTGTCATTTGCCTCAAGAATATTTTCCGGTCGAAATGACATATACAGTTGAGTGTCATCAGCGTAAAGATGCACTGAGGCGTGCCTAAGATCGTTAGTTTAGGATAAGTAAACAAATACAAATTTATTTTGGTTGTTTACAAAATTAACAAAGTAAGAATAAACAGAAATGAAAATAAAAATTATAGAAATTACTGAAATTGTCCACAGCCATGCTCCAAGCAGAAATTCACACGTCTCTTCACGTTTTAGAGAGCGTTGATCAGCATCTCTGGAGAAATGTTACCACATTTTGGGCTAATCCTTTCTTATTCTTATCCTGTTCTAAATTTTCAATTGGTGTTTTAAAAAATATTGTTCTTTAAATGAGGTAAAATGAAGTAATCCGTAACCGTCAATTAAGGTGATCTGGATGGGAATTCAATGTTTGTTCGAAAACTGATCAATTTGTCATCGAGAAAATTGCGTAAGTAGTTAATAGTTTCCGCGGATGTATGAGCCGTTGCACCATCCTGTTGCAAATAACCAAAACGTAATTTATTGTCAAGTTATTGATCCACAAATGGATTCAAAATATTGTCCCTATATCGCTGTGCTCTGACTGTGTCATGGTAAAAAATAGGACCAACAATTCTACTTCGGGAAACAATCAGCCAGACACCAATTTCTTGAGGGTGCAATGTGGACTGTACAAGAAAATAGGGATTTTCAGTACTCCACATGGGTGTATTCTGGTAAGCTGGAACGAGAGAAGAAATGTCGGGTCTATTAAATCATTGATTACCAATAAATTTTGGGTAAACCGCTGACAGTAATTTCATGCGTCTTTCAAAATCTGCAGCTCGTATTTCTTGGAATACTTGTACTTTATAAGGAAATAAATTTAACTGTTTTCTAAGAATAGATCTTCATGTTCCATATGATCTTCCCACTTCTTGAGACAGGCGTCTTACACATTCTGATGGCGCATTTTGCATTATTTCACGAACGTTTACAACAAGCTCTTCTGTTCTTAAAGGAGGTCTTCCAGCTTCTTTTTTATGTTGTATAGAACCTGTTTCCGTGAACAGAACCATGGCTCTTTTCAGACAATGATAAAAATCTCCAGCAGTAAAAGCGACGTTAGGAAAATTTTTTCGAAAATCGTCTATACATAAACGCTGGTTGTATTGCCACTCACCACTAAATCTAACCCCGTTTCGAAACTACGCTTCAACCATAAATTTTTTTTGCTGTTCCGTAAACCGCATTGCGTGAATTACTCAAGAAATTAGATAGATTAGCGATGAATCAAATTACTTGTAATGACGAGACTGATTGATAATGTTGGTATTTACTGACACCCAACAGGTAGTTAGCTCTACCGCTAAGCAGTACGACCTTAGATATAAAGCACACTTTGATAACAATAATATTTGCTCGCACGGTACTTAACGCAATATTATACGAATACGTATTTTTATTTTTACTTGTCGCGTCATGTTCTAAACAGTCATGTTCTCTATTTGCGGAATTTTTGAAACATTCTGCGCCCTAACACTTGTTCATTTTTGGCTCCTTAACCACTGTCGTGAGCCTTTCTGCTCAATATTGCCCAAAAATCTTCATTGGTCGTGCCTGAGGCACATTATTTGGAACGATATTCCCAATTGATTTTTTTCCGCTTGCACAGATCTGTTTCATTAAACATCAGATAAAGTCACATTTAGGAACACTTTGTTCACATTCGTTGATAGTTTTATATACAGGGTGTTTCCTAACCTTTCTGAAAAAATGAAGGAGGTGAATCTTCACCTTATTTTAAGACCAAAATGTGGTATCAAAGTTTTTTGCATGTCGCTTCTTTTTCGAAATACAGGGTGTTTTAAAAAAAATTAATAAAGCAATAATAATCATTTTAATGATTGATTTAAAAACTTTTAATAATGAACTCACGTGAACAAAAGTCAAATAAATTGCTGAAAATGTGCTCTATGAGCCACTAAACACCCATGTACACGACGTGCTAAATTGTCTCTTACGTGTTGGAAAATTTCGGGACTGGCGCGAATCGTAATAAAACCATCAAAAACACGCAGTCAAAGGTCTTCTTCAGTTTCAGTAGGAGTAGTATAAATAAGTTGTTTAAGGTGACCCCAGAAATAAAAATCCAATGGATTCAGATCCGGCGAACGGGGTGGCCATGGGTGAGGTCCTCGTCTACCTATCCAACGAGCAGGATATTGTTGATCTAAATTGTTTCTAACACGTACTGCAAATTGAGGGGGAGCGCCGTCATGCATGAACCACATTAAAGTTCTCGTTCTTAATGGCACTGCTTCCATCAATTCTGGCAATTCATCTCTAAGGAAGTTGTAATAGACATCACCGGTAAATCGATTAGGAAAAAAATACGGTCCAGCTAAGTTATCTTCAATAATCCCTGCCAAAATATTAAAAGAAAATGTATACTGGTGATGTTCTTCGATGACAGCATGAGGATTATCTACCACCCAAATATGGTTGTTGTGAAAATTTATGATGCCTTATGTGGAAAAATTCGCTTCATCTGTAAATAGTATTTTTGCCGGACCCTTAAGGAATTTTCTTGAAACCAGTTACAAAAGTTATCTCGAGCTGGAAAGTCTCTAGGCAACAAGGCTTGCACTCTTTGTACGTGATAAGGATAAAGTAAATAGCCCTTTAAGATACTCCATACTATTTTGTAACTCACATTCAACTCGTTCCCGATTTTCCTCGTACTAGTGCCTGGAGATTCTTCCACCATGTTTAAGACCTCTTCCTCAAGTTGTACGGTTCTAACTGTAAGTGGTCGGCCGCCTATTTTGCTTTTTGCAAAGCTACCTGTTTTCTATAACCTGAGGTGCAATCTTGTAAATGTTTCCGAACACGGTAGTCGTCTATTAGGAAAACGTTCTGCATATAAACGTCTCGCCTCTAGCGCATTTCCATTTGCCAAACCGTACATAAAATGAATTTAAGCCATTTCTTGATTGGTAAACTCAGCCATTATGAAAAGTATGTAGTACAAATAAATTCAAAAACAATTCAAAAGGATATTATTTGAAAGATTTTAAACAGGAGACAAATGTTACGGAGAAAACAAATGTGGTTACCATGGAACGGAGCAAAGCCTACTCGTATCATTTGACGCAACATAATGATAAAAATACGAAAAATTACTAAAAAATTAAGGTGCTTTTTTACCCAGATCCCCGCCCATGAACTAATTGTAAAATTTAAAATTGACCCAAAGTAAAGTGCTCTAATCCCTTATGTTTAACAGATATCATTAGAATATCGTTTGGCATTAATTAATAAAATGAAAAAAAATACAAATTTTTTTTTAAACAACCCTGTATTTCGAAAACAAAGCGACATGCAAAAAACTTTTATACCACAATTTCGTCTTAAAATAAGGTGAGGATTCACCTCCTTTATTTTTTCAGAGAGGTTGGGAAACACCTTGTATATTTGAAACACATATCTTTTGTCCTCTAAATATATTCATTATCTAAAGTTTTTTTACCCGTTCATCTCGGTTCCTCAATGTTTCTTTCCGTCAGGAGAAACCACTTTGACATCCATTGATTAATCGCTATAACTATTTAGCTCTATCATTTGTTTCCAGAAATTTGTAATTAGCTCTTTGCTTAAATGTATGTGATTCTTACGGATTTAATTTAGAAGTTATGTTTGGCGCCTTTTTGTTAAATATCTAATATTTGTGCATGCCAAATTTTAGTCCCTCTATTGTGGGATAGGATTTGGACCAGCAGGGAGCCAGCCTTTTGGTAACTTATACGTCTCGATTTGACCCCATCTTGTATATGAGTCGGTAATAAGTTGGTTTGTCGATACGTCGATAATAATTTGTAATAATTTTCAAGACAAACTCGTTAATTGTCAACATCTGAAACTCATTATAATATATCTGGGCGCGTCCGCGATTATTTTTAGACCAATACCTGTAGAGGTTGATCTTAGTCCTATTAGCAAGTCTACTCCGCCTGTGACGTACGAAGTAGATAAGCCTAGATGTCGCAAAGCAAGTTTTACGCTATTAATTGAATTTTGTTGAATGTTATGAGTAAGTTTGAACATTGCGGAGCAGTTGTTTCCAATGGCAACTAGACACTGCGTTACTTAGACTTTAATACCAAGCACCAAAACATTTCCGAGAACTTTTGTTACATAGGTATGTTATTCTGGAAACGAAACATTATCCAAGAATTTCGGCTCAAAAGTTCACTTTCTGAATTGCGTTTTCTGAATTATATGAGGATTTTCTGACTGTGTCATTGGTGCAGAAAGTGCGGTAATTCGCTGATCCTATTTTATTTGTTACGGGCTGGTTTTTGTTTTCACTGTTCACACAGACGAAATAATCACTTTGCAAAACCTCCTGAATATTCCGGACTTATATATTTCCATTTAAATTGCTTTGGAGCAACTACTCCTGGATTTAAGCATTCGTAAACTTTATCAAACCGAGTAAAACTAGTTGTTGGATTATCTTCATTGCCATGCACACTTCGTTAAATAGCCAAAATCTGAAGGGTCATTAGTTAAGGGACACAACGGCCGTGAATTTAGAACGGCTTCGATTTGCGTTAAAACCATGTAAAATGCTTTGAAGTTAAATTTTGAATTACCCATTAGTCCATAAATATGTTGTTTTGTGCTTTTCAAAGCAGCTTCCCATAATCCGCCCCAATGAGAAGACCTAGGGGAATAAATTTCCATTGAATTTCATTCTGCTAGAGGTAATCCAAGAATGGTTTACAATTTTGTGAATTGTTTAAGGGCTTGTACAACTCGCATAACTAATTGTTTGTGCCATGAAAGTTTGTGGCCTTATTACTGTAGATAATAGTAGGATTACCTCGACGGGCGATAAACCTTTTTAGTGTCATTACGAATGACTCAGACAAACTGGTCACTAGCTCAATATGAATTGCTATTTTTAACATGCATACAAAAATAGCGACGTACGCCTTCATATAAGGAGCTTTCTTTAACCGTGAAGACTTTATAAGGATAGCGCCACCGTAATCGATTCCTACTTAAAACGAACGTTGGAATTGTTCGTTACCTTTGGTTGCGTTTCTCTGTCTGTTGTCTTAAGAATTCACGATATATTTAGGAGTTAGAAATTTTTGATGGAACCTATTTTTTTGGACGAACTCAACGATCACAATTAGACATAGCAAATTTGTCGACTACATCTTGTTGAATATGTTAATCGACAGTGTAATAGACATTTTGAAGAGATTTTAGAGACTTTCGATTAAAAAATGTATAAATTATTTTGTGAAATGATAGTAGGCATGTTATAGCTCTACCCACTCTGGACTAAACAGACAAAAGTTGCGAAGTACACAAAAAGTAAAATTTTCTTTATCTGAGGAAAATATTTTAAAGATAGTTCCAGGGAGTTGTTTTGGTGCAAAATAAAACTTTTTCTAGCTTTCTAAACTTTATCTTTTCTCAGTTTCAGGTAATTGATTCAGTAGAACGATTTTCGAGTGAAAGGTTTAACACAGGAAATCATATGACCTGGGTTTAAAAAAAGAAACGCATCATCGACGCATTCTTTTTGATTTAACGATCTCTTTTTTTATTATTTATTTTATAATTTTTTTATTATGCCTACCTAGGTTTTCCGGATGGCTTTTTGCCAACAATAAATAGACGACTGTCAGTAAAGATCGACATTAATCGCCTTACTCCGTCACCAGTTAATTTAGGTACTTATTTTGAAAATTGTTTGTCAGTTTTGCGCCTTCTGGTTGGCTGTTTATTGTTTTAGTTGTAAAACGTAAATAAATGCATATATTCTATATTATCAAAAACAACGATTAAAAAGATATTCTGCATAAAACACAATATGCTAAAAAGTACATTAACAACAGCTTTGTGTATATGCAACATTTAGATAATGTTTTATATTTTTTATGTATGCATTTATATGGCGGTTCTTTAATTATATTAACAACTTTTTTACAAAATACCGTAAGGTTGTTGGATTATTTTTTAATTCAATTTGTATCCATTTAAAATTTACTCTAGGACCGAATTACAGTGGTTGGCTAAATATACAATTTAAATTGAGTATTACAGATCCTATCTTAAGAAATGAACCAACAAAATAGCAATTCATTCACGTAACATACCATAAAGCTTTTGCAGAATCCAATAATTAAAAGATGTATGTTTAAATCCCGCGAGAATAATATTTTTAGGGTGACCATAATCCAATCTTTAAATAAGAATAAACTATATGGGGATGGCCAATGACAGGCCACATAATAGACAGTGTGTGCGAAATTACTGGTGATACCATGGTTGCTAGGAAAAGCTTTAGGCAATAATTATGTTAGTGGGTTAGTACTAGGGCTTGCAATCCCGGGATCTCGGGATCCCGAAAACCACCGATTAAAATTTGTCCCGAAAAGTTCCGGGGTCGGAACTTGTTAATCCCGGGAAATTAATTTATTTAATTCATCAAATCCATCTACTTTTTTGTTTTTTTATTGTTCATGGTAAAGATCTTAAGCTTATTCTATAGACTGTAAGACTAGGTGGAGTAACTTAATCGACATGCTTGGACGTTTTAGTTTACGGGAAGGTTCTATTAAACAAGCTATGATTGACCTAAATACACCAATCCTTGATTCTGAGTTCAAGATAGCAACACAAATCACCGAAATAAATTTAGATACGTAAGCTGGGCTAGAGCCCTGCACGGGCCGGGTTTTCATCTCGGGCTGCTACGCGGCCCGGCCCGACTCTTGGGTTCGGGTCGGGTCGGGCCACTTAAACAACAAAGGTTCGGGTTTTCGGGCCGCAGTAAATTTCCCCGGGCTTTTCGGGCCGACCGGGCTTCTCGGGCCGACCGGGCTTCTCGGGCCGACCGGGCTTCTCGGGCCGACCGGGCTTTTCGGGCCGACCGGGCTCTTCGGGCCGACCGGGTTTTCGGGCCGACCGATATGATAAATAAAAAATAGTTGTGTTAAAAAGTATTTTTTTCTAATTTTGTCTCGAAAAATAGATATTTCGAACGCGCTAGCGAGTTCGAAATATATCCATTTCGAACTCCGAATTTTATTTTTTAAAAGTTGGCATTGGTTATATTTAAATGTTTTATTCTGTTGACGTCTGACGTTTCCTGTTATTGTTATCCATGAGAAAAGAAAGTTTTCGGGATTTCTCTGGTAAAAGTTGATTTATCGTTTTATTAGCAATATCCCTTAACTCAGGGGGAGTTAAACTTAGATTATCATGCTCCATATTTTTTTAATTATAATTATGAACAACTCTATGAAATATTAAATCACAAATTTCGTGACAATGACACAAAGAAAATATTATTTATTGTCAAGGCTACTATGATAAAAAGAAATTTAGAGTATTACCAACATAGAATTTAGACACACAAATTTACAAAATTTGAAGGGTTGATTTTCTTTTTAAATATGTATTTTCTTATTGAAAAAAATACAAAATAGAAAAAATAGTATAAAGTACGTGTTTTATAAAGCAGTTAGAGCACTTGTCCCGTTAAAAAACTCGCCGCAAGCGGCTCGTTTTTTAACATGGACGCGTGCTATAAGATGATGCTTTATAAAACATGTACTTTAATATACTATTAAGACACTCATTTCTTCTTCGTCTCAACTTTTAAATGCATGTCCTAAAAATGGTGGACTTCTCGGGTCGGGCGGGCTCTTCGGGTCGGGCGGGCTCTTCGGGTCGGGCGGGCTCTTCGGGCCGAGCGGGCTTTTCGGGTCGGGCGGGCTTTACGGGCCGGGCGGGCTTTTCGGGCCGGACGGGCTTTACGAGCCGGGCGGGCTCTTCGGGCCGGGTGGGCTTTTCGGGCCGGGCGGGCTTTTTTCGGGCCGCGTCAACGTCTTAGTTGACGGGCCGTGAAATTTCGGCCCGTGCAGGCCTCTAAGCTGGGCGTTGCCGCCAAACATTATTATTTTGTTTGGATCGCATTTCGTAGATGGCGCCGGTAGTGGCATCGCCCACTTTGGTTCAATTAAGTTCGTATAGAGAGCACCACGTTCATTTGCGATTTGCGATCAAAAAGAAGCACCCTCCCAGACTTCGTTGTTGTCAAAAACTTGAAGCGTATTGTCAATTTTCTATTCTCGATTTTCTTTTAAGTTGTGTTGAATTTTAATGCCGTTTGTGATCGTTCGGTCTCTGTGTGTACTATTAGCGTGTTTCTTGATAGTTGTTTTGACTTTTTGTTTAATTTTAGTGTGTTTTCGGTTTGTTAGTTAAAGTTCGCGTATTTATTTCCGTTATGGAAGACTACGAACATCCGTTAAACCCTAAAAAATGTTGTGTTCCAAACTGTTTAAATAAACTTGGCATGCGACACCGCTTGCCAAAAAGAGATCCGATAATTTTTGATCATAAAAATAATGTTTTATTACCTATTTCGCTTTATTTTCGTCAGCTGTATTTTTTTAAATAGCTATTGCTTGGTTTAAATAATTACTTTTTTGCTGCTTTCTATTTGAGCTCTTAGATATACGTTATTTGTTACTTTACCAACAAAGTATTTACTCCAAACTGAAAAACAAGAGTTACAAATAACGTGTATCCTTGAACTAAAAATAAAAGCAGAAAAAAATGAATATTTAAACCAAGGAATATTTTAAATTTTAAAGCGGCACCAATATCTACCGATAAAACAGATTTTATCAAAAGTTGGTAAAACAATTTTCTTTATTTTTACCTATAGTTGCCAAACAGATTTCTTTCCTTCTCGCGTGTTTCGGATCGCAAATACTAGGACATCAGCGCCAATTAGTTTTTGACAGTTCTAAAAGTCCAGTTGCGTATCTAAATTTATTTCGGTGATTTGTGGATAGAAAAATCTATTATCAAACTACTTCAACCTATAAAAATGCTGTTGAGTCATTATGTCAACGTAGTATGAACTTTTACAAAGCGAATATAGCACTAAAGTGTATGTTAATTGAAATTCAAAAAGTAAAATCAGGGTTCGGCACTGATCTTCTCAGTTCTCTAAAAAATCGGATTAATCAACGTAGGACCAAATTATCAGAACTTCTGGCATTTTTTTCTAATCTAATGGAGATTAATTATTATGGGATTAAGGAATGCTTCCAAATTCTTGACATTAACACAATTAAATCAGAAATAGAAAATATTTTAATAAGATTAGATGGCGGGCGTGATGGCTTATTACAAGAGCTTTAAACCATAGTGACGACGACGATATGCCTCTTGCCGAAATAATAAGAGAGGAAGAAAATTTACCTCTAAATGTTAAATTGCAGAAGGCTTTAAATAGGTGTAACGGGTTACCCAAAATAAGAAATAATCAGAAAACAACCCAACTCTCTGATAAAATAATGCAAGAAATAAATTTGTTTGTATATGGTGGAAATCGTGGTTTGAATATGCAACAAGCATTTAATTTTTAATGACTATTCCTCCTTCGAGTGTAGAACATGATAGATGCTTTTCATCAGCCGGTTATATTTGTAATAAGTTTCGTTTTCAGTCTTAACGATAAGATGTTGGATGCTTTGATTTCGCTGCGTTCTTTTTTTCAAAGTATTTAAATTGTTGCTATTAAAATATAATTTTTTTTACGAGTACCACAAGTAGTATTACTCTACTTTTAGTACAAGGTGCTTGTATTTAGAGTTGCTAAAATTTGTTTAGTTTTAGAATTTTTATGTATTTATTTTATCCACTTTAGTATAAAGTTTTTAATATAACTTGAATACGTAAAAATTCTTTGGATTTATTAGTGTTTTTATTTTCCGAGAAAAATCCCGGGATCCCGGGATTTAGCTTTTGGCCCCGAAAATCTCGGGATTGCAATATACGTTCGAGATTGCATGCCCTAATTAGTACCTCTTGTTGATTGATCCTATTATTTTTTGGTTATTAATATATTTGGGAAATACAAAATGTTCAACTGATCCTTGAAAATTTTGTTTTTTTCAAAATTTCTTAAAACCCACAAGTACTAGAATCGACCCACATGCATCCCTAAACTAATAAGACAATTGCCTAAAACTCTCTCCATGTATTCACCTTTCTATCTCGCGCAGTTCCCGAGATCGTAATACTGTCATCAACAATTTCGCCCATGATATACAAAATACCATCAGATAATATCTAGATTAATTAAATTTCTATTAAGATAAAATTTAATATTATAAAACTCTCAATAAGAATGCCAAGCCGTCGAGGTCGACCAAATCTACCAAGTCCTAAAGCAAGCCACCGAAATCTCCAACAAACCTCGAGTTAGCATAGAAGCCCCAGGCATAACAGTCGACAGGTCAGCAGGTTCGAACCCCGGTAGTTCGGGGGGTTCCGGACAAAGTCTAAATAAGGGCGCGCGAGCAGGATTGACGCCTCAGCCATCACGGGTGCCTGGGCCCAATTTGGCAGTTATCAATCCTGCTCCATGTTCCACTAGTTCAGGTTTGTCAACGATATATTAAAGCATCTTTGGATTAAGTGCTTATTCAACGGCTTGATTAACTGGTAAGAGGCAATTTGATTTGTATTTCATTCATTCATTTAATTTCTTTTTTACTATTTTGTAAATCAGTTCATATAATTTGATTCTGAAGAAAATATACTCAAATACTACATGCATCAGTATAGTTTATCGGTAATTTTTAGAACAGCGAAATATTTTGTTTATTTTATAAAATAAATTTAGAACTTCTTTTGCAATGGTATTTCCTTTCTGAAGTCTCTCATATAAGTTTCAACGTTGCGGATCCAATAAGTTTCAATTTGAAATGTTTACTTAATTTCCATTTAGCAGGAGTTTCTGATTCAATTTGGGAAACTTAATTAAATTAAAGTTTGTTCGGGAACCTCGTGATTAATTAAGCTAGAAGCATTTTGATTCAACCTTACATGCTCAGTTCTTTCAGAAATGAAATTTAATTTAATTTTTAAAATTTCCGTCCCAACACAAAAATTAAAAGAAAATACTGAGAACAATACACTGGGGGACATTCATAAAGCTGAATAGCATTATTAAAATGGCAAATATCCAGATAATCAGTCAAAATTTGGAAAAACATTTCTGCTCAAGTTATTCATAACAAACCAGTGTAAAACCTCGTAACTTCGTTTTAATTACAAATGTCTTCTATAAATGATATATAAGAAAGGCTTGTAACTCCACTAATAAAATAAAGCAATACTTAGCTTTACCTATACAATACTGGAAAAAAATTATTAAATAATATTTTTTGTGCTTAACTTGCCAAATACAATATTAATTTAATCTTTATTGGACAAGAATGCGAAATACTTTGATTAATAACTTATCTGAGCTTGACGCCATAAGCGTAATGATTGAAAGTAAGCAGTTACGCGGTTTCCGATAACGATCTTGTACATGTGGGAGTTAAGGGGATTTCTTGCAATCAATATTATGGGAAAACGATTTTATGTGATTTTGTGTACGTAAGGCTTGATATACTTTTTCAAAGATGGCACTAATACCTGATTTTTCAAAAAATGTGGAGTTACAAGGTTTTCTTGTGTCACCGACGATATCGCAGAAGAATAAATCTAAATCTAAATTGGCAAAAGAAATTTATAGCACCTAAGGTTTTCTTGTTACATTTTACAAGTTTTTTAACCCTGTATATTGACTATATTTATAATTTGTATTAAGTTAACATCAAAAATATTTACTTCAAACACACCAATTCTACCTTTCCTTTGTTTTCCAAAGATGAAACTTGCTTCATGTTCTTTTATTCTTTTTGAGAAACTTCTTCCTGACTGTCCTATGTAAGTTTTCGGGCAATCATTGCACGTTAACAATAATGAACCCTCAATCTCCAAAACTTTATTCACTCATTAAACTCCTAAAAACAGTTTACCCCATCAGACCAGTTGTTACGTTCATTTCAGCACCATCTTACAAACTATCGAAGAAACTAATTGAAATCATCACTCAATCTACAGATTTTTCAGCAAAATTCTAAATTAAAAATTCAGTGGAACTAATTAAAAAAATAGAGAACATCAAACTTCCTGATAACGCTAAATTAATCTTGTTCGATGTTAGCAACTTGTTTCCTAGTATACCAATACAAGATACTATAATTCTAGTTGAGAAACTTCTTAATAAGAAAAAATACATTAACCAAATTTGTGTCTATTTTATCGTCAATGATAAATTGGAGTTCCACCAAGTAGTGTTGGCCAGTATGATTATTTCTAGCTGAATTGTGGACGAAAAGGAAGACTGCTAAATTTCCTTTATGTCACTGCGATCTATAGGATTTTTTGTAATGTTTAGAGTACTCTGGTCAAAGCTAATTTGTTAATGTGTAAGTAAAAAAACACGAACAGTTTTTACATAAGTAAGGCTACATTCTTTCTGGACGTAATTAAGACTTCGCAATGTAAAAAATTAGAGCTGAGCATGATACGAGACGGGATGACGACAATAACAAACTTTAGTTTTACTCAACCCTTAACAAATTGACGAGAAAATATGTCCCGGTAAATTAAATTCGAAATAATATCAAGCCTCTGAGTTAACATAGTGGTAAACCCTACATCTGCATACATAATACCGCAAACGATGACTTGCATGAGATATCCGACATGATGGATAGTGAATGTTAATTATTCCGAACATGTACGTCATCTCGTTGAATATTATGATTGCGGCTGCTTGAGAAGGGGATAGTCCGTTATTATCTAAACAGGCAATATGAAACTTACTCTAGGAATCTTAAAGATGTGTTTATAATGCCAAACCTGACTTGTGACAAGGATTATACATATCTCATTAAATGCCTTGGGCTGATAAGACCATTTTTCCCCTAGAATAGTCTCTTTCAACTAAGATCTTTCGTTATTAGGTTTTGTCACTTTAAATTTAAATACACCTTGATATAGATATGAACTGACTTAATATAACCATTTCATAATCCAGAAATCACCATAGCAAATTGTCTTTTACCAGGTCTGCGACAACATCGCAGCTTGAACGCATGTTCTAATAATTCTACTTCCTAATTTTCTTCAGTCCTTTCTCCCCATAATATTACCTTAATTGCTCCCGTGGTAGCATCCCTTTACTCCCTATTTCTTCCAATTTACCTAATTTAGTTTCCAATTTGGGGGCTTATTTTAGAAGTAAAATGCCCTTTGAACGACACTTAGGGAAAGTTTATTGGTAATGGTTTTATTACATGAAGGTCATAATATCGTGTTTGATAAATACATTGAATTTATGGATTTTTCAGCTTCAGCTGATGCGTATTTAAGACTAATAATTGCCCTATACATACACAATGATTTAACTTTTTTTTTTGTTTCGACGCGTTACATTTCCTTTTTAAAATTCTACATTATAACATTTTAAAAATTATTGTTCCATTCTTGTTCCTGTTGTCGATTGTTTTTTAAATTTAATTTGATTTAAAAATGTTGTTCTTTGGTAGTTTCAGTCCTATTTCACGTATGTATAAATTAATGTACATTATAGCGACTTTATTTCGATTCATTTGGTACACGTTGATTAAGATTTCCTTAAGGCAAAACTATATTATCCTGTTGCAACCACAAAAGGCCTTGGGTGGAATTTCCTCTAGCGTGTCTATGTCAGTGGCATGCCGATATGAAATGTGTCACAAACTACTGCTAGATCCTGGATAAATATAATTTAATGCTAGTGTGGTAAGAGCCTTGGGTTAGATAGGTATATGGATATGACATTAATTCAAAACTGATTTTAAAAAATGTAGCAATTATTTAAAGTTATATTATTCAGTATGTCCACGGATGGGGTTTACAAGAGGACAAGATACAAAAAAAAGTCACTCTTAATAAACGTTTTTGCTTGTCTAGAAGATGCGATTCATCATAAGAAACTTCAATTTTTTTATACAGGGTGGGTGAAAACTGCAAAAATGTTATTTTGCTTAAGAGTAAACGTACTTTATTATGAAAGATACGAAAAAAAGTCACTCTTAATAAACGTTTTTGCTTGTCTAGAAAATACGATTCGTGATAAGAAACTTCAATTTTTTTATACAGGGTGGGTAAAAACTGCAAAAATGTTATTTTGCTTAAGAGTAAACATACTTTATTTTGAAAGATACGAAAAAAAGTCACTCTTAATAAACGTTTTTCCTTGAATAATGAATAGGTGATACTTGTTGTCAATGTCTTTATTTAATGAAGTAATTATAATAATACGAACATTTTTATTAACATGAAAAGAACACGATAACGATTTCATAATTCTAAAGCTCCACCCCCATACTCGACACATTTTTCTAATTGCTTTCTCAAATAAGTGAAAGAATTTCTGATTTCTTCCTGAGATATCGATTGGACAGCCTGAATAATTCTGCCCTTCAGCACTTCAATATCATTTGGTACTGCGGTAGCAAAAACAATTTGTTTTAAACGGCCCCATAAAAACATATCCGCCAAGGTTAAGTCGGGGCTTCTTGGGGGCCACAAAACTGGGCCATTCCTGCCAATCCACCTTGGACCAAATCTGCGGTCAATCCATTCTCTAACCTCACGAGCGAAATGGGCTGGACAACCATTTTGCTGAAAATACATATTTTGTCGAAAATTTAATGGTAGATTTTCGAGTTCATCATTGAAAAATGTATCCAGCATTTCTAAATATGATAATCTACTGCACGTGTTATCAAAAAAATATGGCCCTTTGATGCCATGGATGGATATCGCGCACCACACGTTCACTTTTGTGAAATATTGTCTTCTCGTCATAATTCTGAATTCGGGATTTTCTAAAGACCAGTACCTAACGTGCTGGGTTGCATTGGTAGAAAATGTACTTACATCAGAAAACATGATACATTTATAAAAATCAACATTTCCACTTAAAATTTTGTCTCCTATCCACAAGCAAAAATCAAGTCGTTTTGCGTCATCTCCATCTTCCAATCTTTGATTAGAGTGCGGTTTATACGGATACAATTTATTTGCTTTAAGATTCTTCTGAATTTGACTTTTTTTCACAACTTCCAACTGAGTAACACGATTTCTAAGGGACGTCATAGGATTTTCTTCAACATATTGAAGAACTAAGACTGTTGCAGCATCATCATGGTCGTATTTCTTCTTTTTTTTTTTGAGATCCAAAACCGAACCAGTTCTCTGGAACTTTTTTATTAACTTGCAGATTGTCATCCTAGTTATTGGGATTCCTACAAATTTCTCGGTAAATTGTTCCATGAGGTAGCGGTATGAAACTTGACCATCCCCATAACATTGTATTATAAAAGCTCTTTGTTTAGTAGATAGCATTTCTACTTAAATAATAACTTCATTAAATAAAGACATTGACAACAAGTACCTATCACCATTAAGTGTCATTATTATTTTAACTAGGTTCACCAGTCAGAGGTGTGCCAGCGAATACTTTTTGGGAAATAATTTTTACATAGGTAAACCTTTTAATAAATTGTTCTACTTCAGTTTGTTGTGTAGAAAACACATTCATTAAGAGTGGATTTTTTCGTATCTTTCAAAATTAAGTATGTTTACTCTTAAGCAAAATAACATTTTTGCAGTTTTTACCCACCCTGTATAAAAAAATTGAAGTTTCTTATGATGAATCGTATTTACTAGACAAGCAAAAACGTTTATTAAGAGTGACTTTTTTCGTATCTTTCAATTTTTAGTCCATTTGTCCTCTTGTAAACCTCATCCGTGGACATACTGTATATCGATAAATGTTTGAATAATGTAATAAATATCGATATTTATGGAATAGTCCTTTACTTTGTTGCCGCTTTTATTTATATTTGGGTTAGTTACTTTTATAAGTATACTTCTTAAACTAATAACTAATCGTCTTTCTTTAGTCACTTTAAAATATTTTACAATAGTAGAAGTAACAAACACAATAACAATAATTTAACCGAAATGTCAGTAATTTCAAAATTAAGTCTTTTTATCAAACATATTTTACTGATAAGTATAAATCATATTATTTTTTTCGTTCGGAAGTAAATAGTTCACTGAAAAAGGAGGTAAGTTATGGTCCACTCTTAATGTTTGCCTTGGTGCAGTAATTTCATTCATTTCGCATATTTATTAACAAAGTTGCATGTGTAATCGTAAATACAGTTTTTGTTTTCGCAATTAGGTCAAACTGTGGCTCTGAGAATGAGCTATTATTGTTGTTTCCTTGCAAAATTGACCAGACCCGGTATGCCAAAATAAATAAACGTTAATTTAGCAAGCACATAAAGTACTTAAACAGCAATGTTTAACTGATATTGCATTTTAATGAAAACTGCAAATTCATCGCCAATATTGAAACCCATTTAAACTGAAAATATTTTGATTTAAATTAAGAGGTAATAAAATTTTAATTACGGTGTTATGCGTTTAGTCAATTCCTATATAAAGGTTTAAACTGCAAGTTAAAACGAATTTTATTTTAGTGCATTAATTATTATAATTATTATATTACTCATAAAACCTAAAGTATATGGTAAGTAACAATTCGTAACAAACGTAATTCACTGGATTTACGTAAATTTGTTAGAAAAATCGTCCCAGATCTTTAATTATAAAAATTGATTACTTTATAACTATATAAGATGTTTCATAATTGGCGATTTAATTAATTAATCCTTTTAATCGTTTAAATGGGTAACTTCATTAACGGCATGGCTGAAGGTTTTATGAGTTTGAGTTCTGAAATTTAATTACTAACCGAGTCTTTTGAAACTCGACTAATTTTATCCATTTTGGGTAATTTATTATAAATTTTCTAAATAAAACGTAATATTATTTAATTTTATTATAACATAATAATTATAATAGCAATAATTAATACGTAAAATCTCACTTCTTAGTCTGAAAAGTAACTAGAACTGTTGTCCTTTTTAATGGTAAAGAGTAAAGACGTAGTGGAGAGTCGAGGTGCGTGCCAAGCATTGCTTCACGCGTCAATATACAGGGTGTCACTTAATGATAGGCCGTAATTCTAAGGGCGCATTTCTGAATCAAATTCAAGTAAAATAGTTTATACGAACATGTGTCCTAAAAAGTCTGGCTTTCAAGATACAAGGTGTCACAGTGTAGCAATTTTAAAATTGCCACTATGGACTTTGTGGGGAATGTTATACTTACCTTTGATTCTTACGGTCATATTTCCACAAAGTGCATCTTTTATAGTTATTTGGTTCAAAAATTGTTTATTTAGTTGTGTCATCTTTATTTAGAGAAAATTAGTCAAAATATGTGGGGTTAGAAGTAGTGCGTTCGCTTTTTTGTTGGCCAATGGCACAAGGTGCGGCAAGTGGGTTGGTCATGTATTTCCGTTTCTGTTTCCCGTCAAGTCGCAGAACGCCCATTTTTACTTTTGGCAATTTTATGTATACAAAGTTGTTTGGAATTATTTTCTTTATTTCATTATATAATTTAGGTTCTGGTAAAAGCCCAGACTCTCGTATCGTTCTGATCTTTTGTAGTGTGTCTCTGTTCTCTTTTTTTTTTTTGGTGTTGGCAAAACTTTGTGTCTGCTGATTGTTGAAGGAGAAGGGGTTTCTTCGGAGTTCTCGGGGCCTTTAATTTTACTTTCTGAAAATCCTTCAAACCAGAAGGTCAGGCCAGCCGCCGCTAGGCCATTTTGTTATCAAAAGGCCACGAGGTCTCACCCCCCTTTTAGAGGTAAGCTCCCTTCATTCTTTTTTTTTTAGGTTGTTGTTCTTGTTGGGATTTAGCGGGTAATTTTCTTTTCTATTATTTTTAGGGTTTTGCTTGATTCGTTTTTGGTTTTGACGTTTACGGGGTTGTGAGGTTAGGAAACCACCTACCTCATGCGCTCCAAGTAGAGATAATAACGAGCTATAAAACTTGCAGAATTATACCATTGACTCTTACTGCCATAAATAATCTACCTGATTAAATCCTATTGTATACGCCTCAACCTCTTCAAAGCTGAATAAATGGGATCAGGGTCGGCTTGAAAATGTACCTACACCACATGATTTATTTTTATAATTTAAAATAAATAGACAGGTATTTTTAGTTTTAGGTACCTATAATAAATGTAAAATAATGATAACAATTAATGATAATTGAAAATAATATAATTTCAATGTATAACTATTAGGATAAGTATAATAAAAATTAATTAAATTCTTAAAAACTATTGACAATTTATTCAAAATTTAACTCTGTATCACTATCACTATCTTCATCTAAGCCTAAACTTATAATTAAGGGTTGAACATTTGTAATCATACAATTGTAAGAATTTTCCACCTTAAGTACATCATGCTGTACACAGTTTTTCCAGCTGTCTGCAGAAATTTTTCTTACTTCGTTTTTAATTAATTCTACTACAGATGCATCATGCGTCAATGCTTCTAAATGTGCCAAAATCACTCCGATTTTTTCTAGGATTAACAGGTTTAAGTACTATGTCTCTTACCGAAGATAAAGGAGTTTTTGTCAAAGTAGACGTCTCTGCTAAAGCATCCATCGAATTAAAATTTCTACTCAACAAAGATTGATACACATTTTTAATTATTAGTTTGGCATCGGTAGATAAATGCTTTCTTTTAAAAATGACACTTGAAGATGCCCCCCTATCAGCACAATTCCAAGGACGCCACATTCTACCACTAATAAGCCCAAATAAAAATTACTCGCCGGAAAAACACTAAAGACTAAAATTATTAAAAATCAGTTTGTATTTATATATGCATCAGGCATAGGTATAAATTGAATTTGTACCTGGTCCAGCTCTACTCGAAAAGGTTTTAAAATTTGGGATTTCCTTATTTATTTTATGGCCAAAGGGATAATGAGGGTTTTATTGCAGTCTAAAGATCAACGATATAATTCCATAAATACTATACCATATAACTTCCACCTGGCCAACCAAGGAAAACCACATGGGGCCATCCTGATCGATTGATCTAGTTATACAGAGTGGTATAAAAGTTGTCTAGATGCATTTTTTATAATTTAATTAATGTTTACCGTCACCATAGCTTCACCATAAGCCATTTCAAATGATTACTTTTTTATTTTAATTAGTTAACTAAAATTTAATTCATAACTTTTTTTTGTAAATCAACATTGTAAGGTCATCTCGACAAAGGTAACACTTCTACAACCATACATCATTAAAAGATTTACAAGGTTCTAGAATCTTCCCCGAGGTTACACACAAATTTTATTTTAAATCCTTGCGTCCCGAAAGGCTGTCTTTCACTCATTTCTTTTTTAATAATTCAAAATAAATTTTAAACAATTTGACTGATCATAAAGCTTGCATAAACTTTTTTTATAATAATAACTTTATTTGAAGAAGTAGTCCATACTTACAGTGGAGTAGATAATATAGATAAAAAAAAAACCTCTGTCTTCCTCTACAAATGATATATATTTTAAAAATTAAATTTCTTTATAGCGATTGTCCCTACATGTTTCGACCGTACATACAGTCATCTTCAGGGGAACTAAATCGAGTTTGGTTTCGGTTTTAGTAGTTGCCTCAAATAAATGAGTACAACTATTTTAAGATTAATAAGCAAGTGAAATTTTGTTAGTTGAAGACTAGTTTGGCTGAACGTGATGGATAAATAGATGAGCACAGTTTAAAAAATATTCATTTTATTATTGTATCAATCAGTACTTAGAAGTAATAAAATATGGTTATATGTAGCATGATTTTTAATTTGGATTTTAGGTTGTTACAAGGAAAGTTATTCAAATAGGTAGTATAGTGTGGAGAAAGCAAAAAAGAAAAGAAAAATAGTTTTTATCTTAACTAGTTAAAGATATGTTTGCCTCAAAAAGGAATCTTCAAAAAATTTTTATAAATAAATTATTTTTATATTAAATTTAAGATAAATGTTTTTTAGATAGATTTGAGCCCCCTGTCCCAATTTAAATCTAAAAAACATTTATCTTAAATTTAATATAAAAAGGATTTATTTATAAAAATTTTTTGAAGATTCCTTTTTGAGGCAAACATATCTTTACCTAGTTAAGATGAAAAACTATTTTTCTTTTCTTTTTTGATTTCTCCACACTATACTACCTACTTGAATAACTTTCCTTATAACAACCTAAAATCCAAATTAAAAATCATGCTACATATAACCATATTTTATTACTTCTAAGTACTAATTGATACAATAATAAAATGAATATTTTTTAAACTGTACAGGGTCTTTGATTATATTTACGTGAACTCTGGAGCATTTATTATTAGAGATGGAAAACAATCTTATATACAAAAGTTCTAGGGTTTTTCTTCTATTATCTTTTGAAGTTATCAGAAAAAACAAAGTCGCATCGGAGAATGAAAAAATATAGGCTACTTCAAGTTTTTTAAATGGAACACCCTGTATATTATTCGCTAAAATGAAAGATCTCTTTTCCGTGATTCTAAATATATATATATTTATATGTTGATGACATTTGGGTGAGCCATTTTTGACATATCTTAGCTTAAAATATAAATAAATTGAAAAGAAGGTTGATAAACTTGCCAAGCAAACCATGGAAACAATTTATAAAGCGTAATAAATAACTTAACTGTTTCCATGGTTTATTTGCTTGACAAGTTTATCAACCTTCTTTTCGATTTATTTATATTTTAAGCTAAGATATGTCAAAAATGGCTCACCCAAATGCCATCAACATATATATATTTGGAATCACGAAAAAAAGATCTTTCATTTTAGCGCATAATATACAGGGTGTTCCATTTAAAAAACTTGAAGTAGCCTATATTTTTTCATTTTCCGATGCGACTTTGTTTTTTCTGATAACTTCAAAAGATAATAGAAGAAAAACCCTAGAACTTTTGTATATAAGATTTTTTTCCATCTCTATAAATAAAGGCTCTAGAGTTCACGTAAATATAATCAAAGACCCTGTACTCATCTATTTATCCATCACGTTCAGCCAAACTAGTCTTCAACGAACAAAATTTCACTTGCTTAATAATCTTAAAATAGTTGTACTCATTTATTTGAGGCAACTGCTAAAACCGAAACCAAACTCGATTTAGTTCCCCTGAAGATGACTGTATGTACGGTCGAAACATGTAGGGACAATCGCTATAAAGAAATTTAATTTTTTAAATATATATCATTTGTGGAGGAAGACAGAAGTTTTGTTTTTATCTATAAAAAGCTTTGTTGTTTGTGTGGAACAACTTTGGTTTTATTTGTTGCATAGTTTTTCAATAGTAGTGCGTCTTATCACAACGAACAACACTGCCAGATTTCACCAAAATCGGCAACAGGATCTTTGAGATATTAAAAGAAAACCTGATTTTGTTTTCAACTTTGACACTCTGTATCTGAAAAACCAGATTTTTTAGGATACATGTTTATATGAACTTTTCAACTTGAAATTGGTTCAGAAATGCGCCATTGGAATTACGGCCTATCATTAAGTAACACCCTGTATGTAATAACAACACTGAGGATTACTATGCCACCTTGTATATTACATTGCTCGTTACATTGCTCGAAACTTCACTTTGTTTCTTCCCTAAGAGACTGCTGAGCTTGAAATTATAAAGTAGCGATAAAGGTCATATTTTCAGTTATAATTTAAAGTTTGAAAACTTGAATATACGAGTCGGAGTCGCTTCTAGCGAGCAATAAAGATAGCAAAACAACATTTGTCTCTGTCTCCTTATCTAATTCAATGTTCAACAAAGCGAGTAAAAAATTCGCAATACCTGTACAGTACAATATGTTTCATTTACGAACCATTCGAATGATTACGGTAGACTGTAAAATTTTCAAGGTATTACCATTGATATCCGTCGCAATGGCGGCCCTTAATAAACTTCTAACTCCGGCTCTGTGCAGACCAGCGGCGCAGTAAACAACAAGGCTCAAGTGCACATTCCTCCCAAACAACCACACCTCCCCAGGATGCGACGTCGATGCGGCGGCGTCTCTTCGCAGGAATGAAAAGCCTCACAGGATTCGGGTCGAGGTCGAGACATGGAAGTCCGGGCCATCGCTCCATCTCTCTGCCAGAAAGTACGCAACGCACGCCACTGGTTGTTGGTGTTGTGGCTGTATATCCTGTCTCTTTCATGTATTTCTTCTAGTATCTTCTAGTATACATGATCTACAGTTTTGACATTTTGTTCATTTATATTATATATGTTTTATAATCTAATTAGTAATAATAATAATTATCTTAAAAAGTTTGGAATATTCTAATTGTTTGAGCATTTTGAAGACATGTATTTGTTTTGAAATAGCAACATCAAAATTTTACTTTTCAAAACAATTTTTTATTTAACGCAACATATTCTCAAGTTAATTATAAATCTTTTAAATCGACGGGTTCTTTCTATTGAGAAATAGACGAAAAGACAGGCTTTATGTGTTGTTGCTCAATGTCGTTATATGGCTTGTGTGATTTAGGTGTGATAAATAGAAGCAACATCAAGACATACATATTTATACCTTACGTAGTCATTAAGTAAATTATAATCAAATTTCTGCGTAATAATGAAGAATCTGCAGAACTTAGAAGTACTTGCTTATAATGTGTTCTATTTTAGTAAAAAGCATGTACTTATCAAATAATAGGTAATTCGAGAACTGACTAAATTAAATAGAGTGTCTCAAAATTAATGCCCGGCGTTCTTTTTGGAATTAGGCTAAAATAAATTAAAAATTACAGAGCCAGGTTTTATTCCATAAGTACTCTTTATTTTGAATATTCTGTTACTAATAAACGACTTTGTTGTACTGTTGTATTGTTTCTCATAAACAGTAGTACAGGGTGTCCATTTTTCGATGTAATCGCAGGGTATCTCGGTAACTAGTATATATAGAGACTTGCGGTTTTTATATTACTTATTACACTACTTTTTTGTGAAACAAAAGATGCCGCAAGCAGAATTGTCACAGCTTTCTTAGTTTTTAAGCTACATGGAGTTTTCGGAAATGTTTGCTTTTGGGCCACCCCTGTATCTCGGTTATCCTATAACGTATTAAAAAATTGAAAACTGTCTGAGAGAGTTTTTTAAGTACTACTAACAACTATTATATATTTTTGAAAAGCTTAAATATAGCCCAATCAAATAAGAGAAGAATATACAAGATCACCACAGAGTTCTACTTAAAAAACTCTCTTAGAAACAGCTTTCAATTTTTTAATAAGTTAAAGCATAACCGATATACAGGGGGTGGTCAAAACGCAATCATTTTCGAAAACTTATATTAAAAACTAAGAAAGCTATGACAATTCTAATTGCGGCATCTTTTATTTCACCAAAAAGTAGTGTAATAAGTAATGTAAAAACCGCAAGTCTCTACCTTTACTAGTTACCGAAATACCCTGCAATTACATCGAAAAATGGACACCCTGTACACATAAGTTGTTCTTTCTGGTAAAAGTAACATTCGTCCAACCACTTTTACACCAATCATATAGTTTTGTGTAAACAGTTTTTGTCTATAGCTTCCCAATGGGTTATAAGATCCGGTTGATGTCATGAAAATTTTTTATCAGCATCAGATCACAATCAAAATCAAAGTCTTTATTTGGTACTTGCAAAATGCAGCTATCTAGGGGTCTGACAATATTACACTACTTGTATATGAGAATTTAACAACGATAAAAACATTAATCTATACTATCATTTAAGAATTCTTACACGGAGTAGTAACTTTTTGGATAAGGATGCTCTTAAGTTTTGTTTTCAAAATGTTGAGCCCCAGTACTCTAATTCTGTAAGACATTTTGTTAAATAGTAGTTTTCCAGCATACTCGGGGGATTTCTCAAATTTCGTTAACTTGTGCTTTGCTATTAATAAGTAGTTTGCACTCATGTTGGACCCCTGAACTAATTCTCAGATACACGGACATGAATATTGAGACATCTTGTATGCATATTAATATGCCTTACGCAACTAATTATCTAGACGGGGATGGGACTATTCGCCGTCGCCGTTTCGCCGTCGCCGTTTCGCCGTCGCCGTTTCGCCGTCGCCGTTTCGCCGTCGCCGTTTCGCCGTCGCGACAATTCGCCGGCAGCCGATTCGCCGTGGGCCGTTTCGCCGTCAAATCGAATATAAGTCTATAATTATTACAATTTTTTATATCTAGCATATACCGAATTGGACCCAAAAAGGTGGATTAGATGCCGTGTTAGCGCTGTTTAACCAATATAAGTCTATAATTATTACAATTTTTTTATATCTAGCATATACCGAATTGGACCCAAAAAGGTGGATTAGATTAGAAACGGCGACGGCTGAACGTCCTAGACACGAATTCCAATAACCCTAAATATTATTATTGACTTGCCTATGTAGGTATATTTTTATCAAACAATTTTGTTAAAATTTAGCAATATATATTATAACCTTTTTTACGTATTTTATTAATTTCTATTTGACGGCGAAACGGCCCACGGCGAATCGGCTGCCGGCGAATTGTCGCGACGGCGAAACGGCGACGGCGAAACGGCGACGGCGAAACGGCGACGGCTAAATGTCCTAGACCCTATCTAGACCACAATGTTCACAGTAGTTTTTTTGTCTGTTGGCCAAAGGGTAGATCCCATTATTTTAAACGGTAAAATGGAAATGTTGGTCCGTAGCATTGCACAAATTATATATTTCCCATGTCACATGTACCTACTTTTTATGCTTTTTACTAAAATGGAATTTGCTTCCCGACTTGAAAATATACGGAATACGAAAAAACTGGGTTAAAGTAGACGAACGAAATTTAAATGCACGCTTGTTTTCATTCCTTTTTTTACAAGATCACATCTTCTATTGCAATGAATGCTTTGTACCAAATCTAATAAAGCAAGAAGTAAATTCGCAGTGCCATTGGTTAAAATTTCTTATCGAACAAAAAAGATTTGTGTAAAATTAAAAATTAATTTAGGCAGCAATTTATATGTTATTATTCCGAACTAGTACTTTTTTTTATTAATGACCAGGTATTTGCTATGTTCGTCTTCCGAATTAGTGTAATTGTAAACTTAGTATTTGCCATCCAAATTACAGAACGCGACTTGAAGTTCTTTTCGATTTGCTCGCGACTCATCAATTTTGAGATAGTTTGAAGTTAGTTTAGGAGGAGAGAATAGTCGCATGCACGTCATAGTATAACTAATTTAAAGTTCTTATAGTGACTAGGTATATTTAGACGTACTGTCTTGACCTATAGGTACCGTATTATTGTAGCAGAATATAAATAAAGCGTGCGTAGCCGTCTAAATACAAATTGGTTGCGACCGTAATTGTTAATCAGTTAGTTCATGTGTATTTTTGTAATTACGAACGAATAATATAATAATATATGGTAAAATATTTTAAACAAAAATTATCACTCAAAAGTGAGGCGTTATAGTCTCTAGTACAATTCGTTACTGATTGTAAACTTTTACTTTCATTTTTTCACTCCCAGGTACAAAATTTTGCATTTAATCCTTAAATTTTTGCATAGGACAGACCGTAGGAAAGTTTCTATTTGCGGGGCAATATCCAAAGTCTATAATTTCGGTCAGTGCCTCATTTAATACGAATCACCAAATCTAGGACGCGGCAGAACAAAAACATTGTATAAGTAAAAAATTTGCTTATAATAAACTTTGAGGCTACAAATAAAGTGAACTTAAGAAGCCCACGTTGCCATACAATCAATCAGCTGAATGCGTTTAGAAGCGCACGGCGATTCCGATTGCGGAGAAAATAAATGTGGCAACACATAGAAACCGAATTCACAACTTCAAATATTTGAAAATATGCGTGCCGATAAGGTTTTTGCACTGCTTCAATAATTCGTGTTTTTATTATCAATTTATCAATTAATAGCAGTTGTAGAAGTCATAATATACACTTCTATGTTAAACTAAATAAAACTGTCACATAGATAGAATTCCTGAAAAAATGCAAAAAAACGTATAAAACAGAGAAACTGAGAGTGTTCACCGTAAACAGCTGACGAACGAAGATATGGCAATTCGTTGCTTTTTGGTGCAGTGTTGCCATGTTTATAATAGAGGTATATCCTCCAGCTACCGAAGAAGATGCAGCAGTGTTAGTTGTAGTAGAAAATGATAATTAGGGGTCCGGTAAATTAAAGGTATGAAGGGATTAACAGTTTCCTAAATATTTTTTGAATTAGAAAATTGAATACAATTTAAGAAAAAAACGCGCGTTGCTTTTATTGCTCTTTATTTATTCTTCTTCTTTTTTGTCTGCCCTTACAAGTAAAATATCAAAAAGTGTTTATTCCGCTGTGTCTTCTGTTTACTCTAACCGCTAGTTAGTACTTTATTGCTCTTACATGACTTCTGCAAAAAAATACTGTGCTTAACCACAATATTTTTAAAATGGCGAATTTTAAAGAAAAAGACTAATCAAAACCGGTTAACGCCCTTGTAACTTATGTGAATCCAGTGTAGAAATGCAGTTGCATTGTAATTATTGCTAATGGTTACTTAAAAATGTTGTTGACTAAGTTGGATAAGCTGTAGTTGAAATATCTTTTATTTCAGTTAAAAAAAACATGGCAACACTGCAAATTATGATTTATCATACGTCAGATTATTACGATTTGGTCCCTTCGTTATAATTGTTTAGATTTTAAATAAAATTGCAGTTGTTTCCTTATTTTCTCGATATAGTGTTGTTATTGATATGTGGAGAGTTAGTTTAGTGCACGTATAATCACTAATTTTGAAGAGAAATCAACAAAATTTAATTTTGAAGAAGTAGTCCATATCTCAAAGTTGGATGAATATTTATGAATAAATGGAACACAAGGTCTGCTCCACTAATTTAATGTCACCATAGCTTTGTTATTGTTAAAAGGAACATGTTTCGAGAGCAGTGCCTCTCATTTTTATTCAGAATTTAAGATATTAAAAGCAAAAAAAGATCTAACCTGCGAGTGAAAAAATTTTAATTTTTTTTTTCTCAAATACTAGTAGATTCCGGAGAAAAAAACTCGAATTTCGTAATCAACGATCTTAAAAATAAGGGTGTATGAAAACATTAAAAAAAATTCACTGCTTCCGGTGTTCCGAATAAGGACCATATTCAGCACCATTACAAATTTTCAGCACTTAACTTTGCGGCGAGCGAAAATAAACTATTAACATAAAATTACTCGACCCTAAGGGCTCCGTAGACTGCATCCTTTACTGTTATGGTAAGAATAGGATCGTGCTAAATCATAAGCCCGATCACTCTGCATGAATATTCGATTTAATTTAAAATCTTCTTTAGAATTTACTTTGATTGGTTAGATTTTCGCACCCCATACGTCAACTGTAACTGCTAACATCAACGTTAAGCGCTGAAAATGGTGGTTGCTTATAAAATCTCTATTAATTTCATCGCTCAAAAAAATTAGAACGTTGTTTAAATAATTTCAGGAGCCACTATAAAAAAATACGCAGTTGCCTAAGAGCAAATTCAATTATTCTGAAACATACAAATAAAATTTATAGTTTATTTTCCAAGGAAATAAGCTTGTCGAGATGAGTTATTAATATTTGAAAACTTTGTTTGAATTGATTTTACCGCAAACGGACAGGATGACGGTTCAAAGTGATATTAGATAGAAATTCTATTTCTCTGATGGGAGCAAAACCTAATTTGTCCGTTTCAAAATGCCAGTAGTTTGAGTGGTATAAACGTCAGAGAAGTTCAGATCATTACTTGCTTGATACAAAAAATTTATAATAGATAAATGAGAATTTAGAACACAAATGAAACATCTACTGGAAATAAAAACCAAAGTTTATCAAATTATCTACTTTTAAAAGATATTTGTAACCAGAATCAATAATGCAATTTACCTTATAACTTTGTTAGATTTGGAACATGGAGCATTAGCATTGCCATATTAAGGTGCTTCCAGACGTGTCGTGACCGCGTCGCGAACATTTTTCTAACTTGATGAATTTCGACGCATAACCGCATCGCGAGTCATCGTCGCGAACTAATATGCCTTTCGCGCATTTTAATTAAAATATTCAACATTAATGAATCAAAATGCTCCAATGATAAGCGGTCCCGTCCAGACTTGGTGAAACAAGCCGCGCGACATCCCTTTGATGCGACGCGAAAAAACCGACAAAACATGGAACGGACTAATGACACGCCGTGAACGCCTTACGGTTACGGAGTGCCGTCCAGACTACACGCGACGAGGTTCCACGACGATGTCACGACACGGGGTTTTATCACAAGTGTGGACGCACCCTAATGATAATTTTAACTTGATGTTATTTTTTTAATATTTATTATGTTAATGATTTAAGCCTTTGCGGCAATTAGTACAATTCAAAAGTAACATTGTGTTTTTATTAATGCTAAAACAGTAGTGATCTAAAATTGCTACTTAAAGCTAAGTGTAAATTGCATGCATGCGCCTACCTTAAACCGATCTATCTCTCTCACTGTTAATGCTGAACTGTGGTATGGCTTGAGCAATGTAATGGCTTTATCCACTATCGCCTATAAACCTTATCAACCCCATCTGATTTTCATATTTTAATCCAAATTTTCCATTTTACTACGTTATGGAAAATTTTTGTGCATATTCCGTATATTAAATACCAAGACCCAATGTTCCAATTAGCAACACACCAAATCATGTTAATCAAATGGTGTGTATTATTGACAAGTGACGTATGCTCACATTTCACGCAGGGCTCCTTTCTCTAACAAAAAAAAAAGTACTTTGTAGACACGACCACTCGTTGCTTTGACTTTTTAGTTTTGGTACAATTATTATCGATTTCTATAAACAATTAAAATACTATTTTCACGTTTTTTAATCGTTGTTTCGCTTCGAATATTAACAAAAACACTATAATGTATTTTCTATTTTTCTCAGTAAATCTGCAGTTTGGCTTATAGTAGATTTCGTTTTGTTTTACTCAATTGCCATTTTAGCATTTATTTTTTAAGTAGTGTGTATTTACACAAGCCAAATTTTAGCAATTAGGGTGAAAACATTGGCATTATTTGACTTATTAAAACGCTAAACATCAGTTAAAATTAAGAATACATTAATCAAACTTACTTGTTACTTAATTTTATTTACATTTTACAAAATATTCTCATGTATAATGAATAAAAATCCTGTGGAATTAAAATACCTCTTTGTACTGTAAAAGTCTTAATAAAGATCAGTAAAATATTAAAGTTCCAGGCACTACTCCATGTAATTTACAGGTACACGGAGAAAAGTTGTCGTTAGTCAATTCAGTTTGCATTTATCCACGATGTTTAGATTAGTTTGTGTAATAACTAAGAAGTATATTTTACCATGGCACATAACTATGATATTTCTATTCCCGAAAGGAATCCAGAGGCTTCGTCTAAAGAATGTTTTTCAAGTTACATGAAGTTCGTGACATTTTCTAATTCGAACCATGACAATTATTAGGTTATAAAAAATAAAACTAAAATTAGTATCTATCGAATAATTACCACAAACACAATGCCTTTGAATTTTTTGACTGGCTTTTAGAGTTAGTTAAAATTGGCTCCCCTCCATTTATCTTTAAGTGCAGTGGACCGCCCGATGACGTCACTAGGGTCGAAAGTTTGTTTGAACAATAATTACTCACTGTTATTATGCGTGTGAAACAGTTACCATCAGCGACAAATATATTCAATTAAATCCTCTAAACAATATCAGTAGAATAAGTAAGATAGACATAATACTAATATACACTTTTAACATGCACATTTCATTTCTGACGACTTTAAAAATTGGTACAATAAAAAGTATCAACTCGCTTGGATGAATGACAGTTGAAAGTCGAACAAGAATCCGACTTTGGTGACGTCAGCTGTCTGTAATTTTAAACATGTATTGTGAGAACATTTCAAGTGCTGAGCAAAAAAATCCAATGGCTTATTTAAGTTAATTTTTGATTTTTCTAAGTAATTTTTCAAATAGCCTCGATATTTGAACTGAAATTGGCATCTGGGGGCTTTTTGAAATGCGAAATCCGAATTTGGTGTTAGTATGACTTTTACTTGTAGAGGGAGCAACCTACATGTCTTTTTACTCTTTTGTGGAGTCATAACTTTTTATACGTGCTCAAATTACGTTTTCGAGCAAACAAATAAATTTCTCCATCGTTTTTAAGTGAAAATGGCAAACTTGGTAGAAGTCGTAACTGTTTTGGAGAAAAAGAATAAAAACAGGGAGCAGAAAAAAAAAAAGGTGAAAAGGCATTTAGTAAGGTATTTAGTTATCAAGATGTCTAGCTTTTTAAAATTAATTGCGCAAGTAGTGAAATGTGCGATATGCATTTCGTTTACCCATCTCCATCAATGTTTTAGTGAGACTGGAAGTTTTCAAAAACAAACCGCTAAAAACGGACGACCCTGCAAAGCAGCAACTCCACAAGTCAAAGAATGTGCTTCATGAAATTGAGGAAACTGTTACAAAAAGTACCAGAAAGACTGCTTTAAACATAAATGTAACTTCTTTTACAGGTTTCAGAATTTTAAAAAACAATTTCTCATACCCTTATACCTATATCCAGTGGATTCAGGCACTCTTACCGACTGATTGTTCATTGAAAGTAGATTTATGTCAATGGATGCAACAAAAAATTGGCGAAAATGGCGAATTTTTCCAAAGATGCCATAACAAGAATCATGCATTGGCGGATGAGAACTCACATGCAATTTTAGGAAGCCGTCATCAACGCCAGTTTTCACTTATTGTTGGAGACCATTTGATAGATCCATTCTTTTTATAACCGAGGCTTACCAGAGAAGTTTATTGTCGTTTTTTGAAGATGAATTGCCCATACTTCTGGAAGATATCCCATTGCCATTGAGGTTGCGAGCTTATTTCATGCACGGTGGTGCTCCACCTCATTTCAGTTTAGTTGCTCGTGAATATTTAAACACATTTTACTCCAATCGTTAGATAGCTCGAGGAGGAACACAACCCTGGTCTCCCAGATCGCCAGCCTTAAATTTATTGGATTATTTCCTTCGGGGTCATCCTAAACATTAAGTTTACACGACCCCAATAAAAACTGCAATTGAGCACGTATCAAAATGTTATGACTCCTTAAAAGAGTACGAAGTTATCTATGTGGCGCCCTCTAGAAGTGGCAGCAATACTAACATCAAATTCCAATTTCGCATTTTAGAAAACCCCCAGGTACCAATTTTAGTTCAAATATTGACAATATTTAAAAATTGTTTAGAAAAATCAAAAATAAAAATAAAACTTTAACACCCTGTATCTCCGAAACGGAACATTTCCGGATATAGGTTTGTAAGAACTTTTTTTCATATTTTGTAGCAGGGAAACTCATCCTAAATTTTTTTGCAATATTAATGAAACGCCCTGTATATGTAGTGTAGAAATATATTTTAGGAATATTACAGATTTAAAGCGAGTCAATAGTATTTCTTTCGATAAAAATATATGTTTTTCGCGCAAAATGAACTTTAAGCTTTAATTCAAAACATTTTTTTCAAGAAAATTCATTGTCTATTTCTAAGCATTTTTTCTGTGTTGTACCAGATTGTGTATTATCCGAATTTCATACAAAATTTTGATTTTCTAGTATAAAAATATACAATATATCTGTATTCTAATAAAATACGAAATGGGTAAAAGCTTTCACCTGACTTTAAAGTAGTCTACCGGTTCCATGATGCGCCCAAGTTATAGGAAATTATTTGTATCAATTTAATATCCATGTCTACTACTACAACGTTACTATCTAGTACTATAATCCAAAAAAAAAATAAAAATGTCATATCTGATACGCCAGAAATAATTTTTGTAAAGTAATTTTAGTAAAACTATGACATGAAACATATTATTATACGAGCAAAATGAAAATAAGTTGGAAGAAGTTACGATAAATGATTAAAAATCAGACAAGAACTAAACTTATTAAAATAATTCTAATTTGGAGTAATCCCTTGTCAACTACATAATATTATATAAACGACTGCAAAAAACTAATAACTCCATATTGTGTGGGCTTCTTGCAAGCATACTTTTAATAAGAAAACATTATTGTAAATTTGTTGAAAATAACCCAACCTGTAAAAACGTTATTTAACAATAATATTTGCTTTATCCCTTGCCAGTCATACGACTTTCTATTATAGCCACTTACCTTTAACTTTAACTTTGTATTGATCTAATGTCAAGTTTTGTAGACACATACCCTAGTTGTATTTGCTGTGTAAATACCTTTTGTAGTTTTGAAAGTTAATATAACTTTTTTAGTAGTTAGATTTCAGCAGGTTTCTGGCAGGAAGATGGAGTTTGAGTAAAACAAAAAGAACCAGAAGCTGGTATCAAAGGGCCACATCTAAAATTCTTGAGGTGTTTTTCATTTTTTTCTTAACCTATATTTTATTCCATTCCTACCCGTGCTAGCTAGCGGGAAATAAAGACGCGGTTACTTTTTTATCACTGAGATGAAGCTAGTTATCTTCCTGTAAAGCGTCTTTGTTTTTCGCTATGCGAAGCGTCCTAATGCACCATTGTGCTTGGGGCCAAATATTATACTAAGTAGATTTGAAATATATTACCTGTATTGTAATATCATCGGCAAGAGTAATGTCGCTTACCTACGGATAGTTCTAGCTCTACCAGAATATTACTGGCAGGATTCTAGAAAAGTATCGATTCAAGGATTTAAAGATATTGGAAATTTTACTAAAAGTTTAGGACATGCCAAAATGACTAAAAATAAACAGAGTCGGTTAAAAATTTAAATATAAATTAGGTTTCAAAAATAACTATGATAACGATGCTTTAAAATTTAGGCCTAATTTTTGAATAATTTTGTGCTAAAATGTTTGAAATAAGTATGTTAATCAGTTAAAGCTGCACTACTATAAAAAATGGTATCAAAACATCAACAATCAAGAAAATCATAAAAAACTTGCGTTGGGCTACATTCTTGGTGCAACCCTATATCCATGATGGGTACAAATAAAATTACTTGTTATGTTTAACAATTTAATGTTCAGATACCAGACACGAATATTTCGGCTCTATCGGGATATTTTGAAAGGAGTAAAATAACTTTGTACTTTGGCATCGCTGGAGTCAAGCAAGTAGTCAAGATTTTACTTTGTTCATGGGGGGGGGGGGGGGTCTTGCGGTCGGATAAATACATAAAGATACACAGTCAGTAGACCCGCAAATATTAATATTATTATATTTTATTTCTTTAGATAACATAAATACTTATATAATAAGAATATAGGTAGTGTTTTAGCACTCAAATTGCCTATAAATAGCCGACAATTTTAGTTTACATTCAGTCATTCACGGGGGTTCAAGTAAGAAAGATCAAATTAGCTGCAGTCATCATATGACGTCACAACTCGAGTTGATGAGTTGTTTTTAAAGTAATTAAATTCAAATTACGCATTTAATGAAAAGTACCCTAAAGCATAAACTGGGACTTTTGTGGGAGTTGTTATAAATATTGTCGGACAAATAAAAAAGTGTTAAAAGTTACAAAGTCGTTTCTTTTGTGTTTTAAGTTAGAATAAAATACTTAGGCATAAAAAGTGTTATCAGTTAACTATTATATAGAGTCAGAATAAGACTTATATAATATACAGAGTTAGGAGAAAAGTTTTGAATCATTTTTATTACGTTTTAACAAAGCTGTTGTGAGTCAGACACATGGCCTTAAATTACGCAGCAGCTTTAGACAGAATGCAAGACGTGCTGCTACCGTCTTCGCCGAGCGGCTTCCTGGAGGACTGGCTCCTCGATGCTATGGGGTTTAAGACGTCCAGCAGGCACACGGACCTCCAGGGAAACTCTCTGGAGGCCTTGACCATCGATGCCATGGATACACCAGCGCCTAAAGGGCACCCAGAACTACAGGAAGTCTGCTATGACTTTTTCGACAACGATACGGAGGTGGCAAAGGGCCCTGACCGAGATGCCAAGTTGCCAATTGGTGTCCAGGACCTGTTAGGGTCCTCTAAACCTCCGACCGACTGCCGGCCGAGTGGCAAAGAAGTGGCAAGCGACCCAAACCCCGTGGGTGACTCACCGCAGGCAATAACAACTAAGCCTGAAGAAGAGGATCTCTGGTCGTGGTGTGAAGATGTACAGCCGTGGGGAATGCTGGGTGAAGACGAAGTTAAAGAAGTATATGTTGAACTGGCTGATCGTCAGCGAATTTTAAATTGGAGTGCGCATGCGTCGGAGCTACCTGGGAAGGTTGACGCAAGCGTTCGCTTCATGGCGCCCGAGCAGAGACCTAAAGGTGTGTTAGGTTCAAGCGTTCGCTTCATGGCGCCCGAGCAAAAGACCGTTAAAGGCAAGGAAGACTTAAAGCCCTTCGATGCGCCTAGGTCGAAGACCCAATTAACATCAAAAGATGAAATAAAGAAATGTGACGTGCCTGAAGTGGTGTCCCATCAAACAGAAGTAGATGCGGAGACAGTCTTGTGGCTACATGGCAAGTTGGAGGAGGAGGCCCCAGGAGATGGGCGGTGGATAACCGCACTCCTAGGGATCGTGGGGGCGCAAGCAATCGATCCGGTTGCCAGGGACCTACGGGACGCAATCAAGAAGGATGCGAGGGTGCCGCTGGTAGATCGGTTTGGAGTTGTGGGGCGTCAAGGAGACGACGGAGTGGCGGTGTGGTGTCCGAGGAACCACAGGAAGAATATCCTCAACTTGGCTCATGGAATACGCCACAATACTAGACAAGGAATGAAAGAGATTATCAAGAAGTGGTTATGGTGGCCGTCGATAGAAAAGGATGTGGACACGCACTTTAGTCAGTGTTTGTGTTGTCAGCATTTCAAAGAAGATGACCTGTGCCACGGAATGTTAAAACCGTGGGGCGCAGTTTTAATTACAATAATTGAAGATTTACCAAAGACCAGACACAGTAGATTTACAACGCTATACTGTGCTGTAGATGTATTCAGTGGATTCATAGAAGCAAGACCACACAGAAGTATTCACCCAGCTTCGCTAATAGAATTTGTACAAGCCGAAGTGATTAGCAGATGGGGAACACCCAGTTTGTTGATGCTAGCGCCAGATGTGGCAAAGTACAGGGAGAAGATAGCCCATGCAACCAACATAACAACAGTTGGCACGGCAGAGAGCTTAGTAGCCGCTACGATGATACCATTCCAACGAATGAAAACCAGAAATTTAAGGATGACCAGAGAAGAATGGCCTCTACAGCTGCAGTCCTTGCTGAACCAAGCCAGGAGCCGCAGAGATGATTTCAACGGAGCCACAGCCAGAGAGATGGTGATGAACACCAAGACGATCCTCCAGACCCGAACGTTCTAAAGCGTAGCATAGAGTAGAAATGGAGCTACGGCCAGAGGGATGGCGATCAACACCAGGACAATCCTCAAGAAACAGATGAAGAAAAGTGAATTTTAGATAAGTAGGAAAGTGTAACTGTAAATATTTTGCTGTTGTTGTCAATTCGACGACAGCTAATGTGATCTCTAAGGGGGGGGGGGGGTGTTTTAGCACTCAAATTGCCTATAAATAGCCGACAATTTTAGTTTACATTCAGTCATTCACGGGGGTTCAAGTAAGAAAGATCAAATTAGCTGCAGTCATCATATGACGTCACAACTCGAGTTGATGAGTTGTTTTTAAAGTAATTAAATTCAAATTACGCATTTAATGAAAAGTACCCTAAAGCATAAACTGGGACTTTTGTGGGAGTTGTTATAAATATTGTCGGACAAATAAAAAAGTGTTAAAAGTTACAAAGTCGTTTCTTTTGTGTTTTAAGTTAGAATAAAATACTTAGGCATAAAAAGTGTTATCAGTTAACTATTATATAGAGTCAGAATAAGACTTATATAATATACAGAGTTGGGAGAAAAGTTTTGAATCATTTTTATTACGTTTTAACAAAGCTGTTGTGAGTCAGACACATGGCCTTAAATTACGCAGCAGCTTTAGACAGAATGCAAGACGTGCTGTTACCGTCTTCGCCGAGCGGCTTCCTGGAGGACTGGCTCCTCGATGCTATGGGGTTTAAGACGTCCAGCAGGCACACGGACCTCCAGGGAAACTCTCTGGAGGCCTTGACCATCGATGCCATGGATACACCAGCGCCTAAAGGGCACCCAGAACTACAGGAAGTCTGCTATGACTTTTTCGACAACGATACGGAGGTGGCAAAGGGCCCTGACCGAGATGCCAAGTTGCCAATTGGTGTCCAGGACCTGTTAGGGTCCTCTAAACCTCCGACCGACTGCCGGCCGAGTGGCAAAGAAGTGGCAAGCGACCCAAACCCCGTGGGTGACTCACCGCAGGCAATAACAACTAAGCCTGAAGAAGAGGATCTCTGGTCGTGGTGTGAAGATGTACAGCCGTGGGGAATGCTGGGTGAAGACGAAGTTAAAGAAGTATATGTTGAACTGGCTGATCGTCAGCGAATTTTAAATTGGAGTGCGCATGCGTCGGAGCTACCTGGGAAGGTTGACGCAAGCGTTCGCTTCAGTAGTCATCACAGAATTTTTTTCCAGATTAAAAATCTGACAAGCAAAAATTTGGAGTTTTTGAAATGTGTTAAATTAATTCTGTATTGCGACAAAATAGTGAATAACGGCATAAAATTCAGATGTGTCATGCAGAGAAGAGTTTTATTTTCTATTAAGTACTTACTAATAATTATTGTGACAAACTTGACAGTTGTCCTGGTTAATTGTATTGAGTACAAATAAGTTTAAATGCGCTTTAGACATGAAAATCCTTCCTCATTTAAGAAGTTTTGTTTACCAAATCAAATAAATCAGGTTTTAGTTGATTGGGGTATATTATGCTCCTTGTAAATATTAAGCTTTTGAAGAGCCGGAAACAGTTCGTACTACGGATTTTGATTTTTTCCTTTTTAATTTAAAAATAAAATGCTTGGCCGGCAAAACAGTTTAATTTTACACCACGGATCTAGCTATATAGATTTGTGGTTTCACTCCCCGTAAGCCATGCATACTTCTGATAATATTTTTCTGAAAACTTATTACTTCCCTTGTCTCTCTTCGGCGCTAATTAAATCGAACATTTTAGGGGTCGGCCGGCGATTGTTTTTTAATTTAGTTTGTTCATCCAATGATGAAAATCCACATTTTAAACTCAAATAATATATTAGATATAACATCACTTTATACCTCAGTTACCCTCAATTTTTCGGAATGTCCAAACAGGATGTTTTATTTAAATTTAAAAACACATACCTGTGGTCCTAATATTTAAGGAACCAAACCGAAACTTTTTCATCAGACCACACTTACTCTGACTTATTTTACACTAATATGACATATAAATATGTATACATGTGAGAACTTTGTTCTCAAACCACTTGCTGAGACCTTATACAATAAGGATTAACCAAATTATGCTAAAACAGCTATTCTCTGGGCTACATGCCCCAACGAGAGCTGAATTAAAAAGCACAATTTGGCGTATTTTGACTAACACTGTTAGTACTAAAATACAGACTCAGATTGCAGAAACTACCGGGAAAGAAAAGAATGAATCTTTATTTCCAATGATAGGTTGCTACGCTGCTGCTACCTGTAGACCGGTTTCGAACTCTTTGGTTCTCGTCAGTACAGGGCAAGCATGACAAGCGAGCACACCTACCATTGGAAAATTGAAACACCCTATAGCCACAATATGTATGTATACATATTTATATGTCATATTATGATTACCACTTGCCAAGTAGTATTCTATTACTATTTATTATTTTACACTAATTCAGTCCTTTCTTTCAAGAATAATAACAAACACCCGATAATTAACGAGTATAACAAGTAAGAAATAATAACAATAACTAACTAGTAAATAACCTTACTTTCTTTAACGGTTTGTTCCAACCCGCTATTTTATGTCCGAAGGATTATTTCCAGCCTGTTAATTATACTTTGAACTTGGCAATAGACTGTTGCATTGGTAAATTAGTTATGCGACCGTTCGGGGGCCTGTGCTGATACGGTTTTTGGTCGTGTTTGAACAAACCTTAAATTTACCGGCAAATCTATTTTTGCCGTTTGTGAGGATGTGTGAAGTTTCAAGTGTATTACTATATGCATATGTATGTTTGGTTGCCTATTCTAAAGCCGTTCAATAGGGCCATGGTCGGCCTGCCGAGCTCAGCCTGGGTTACTTGAAATGTAAAATAATTTATTTTAAGGCGGCTCGACCTAGTATGGGAGTATAAGGTACGGGCCTACAAGGGCGACTTAAAAAGTGGAACGGTTATTCGCTGGCCGTTTACGTCATTAAAAATTCATAATAATGTAGATAAATGATAATATTATACTATCTGTTGTCTGTTTGACTGGCCCGGGAAAGTCACCACTCGTTGTCCCCCCCCCCCCACCTCTCGGCGCCTCTGCTAACAAGACGGAGCCTCAAATATTGATAGCTACCAATCGGCTCGAGCGATGGCTATATAAGCCACGACTCTCATGACATACTTTTTTCTCTTTGCAATTAGAATGTTCAAAAAACCGATGGTTGATTTCAGTTTTAATGTTTTTTTTAAAGTTTTGTTATTTTAGTCTTAACTATTGTTAATTCTTTCAGAAAAAAAATTATTCCTTGCTTCTTAGGCTACTTTGTTTTGTAGCCTAATTACGAAAAATGGCAAAAAAAAATGGTTGTTTAAATGTTTGCCCTATATACGGGAAAGTGGCTATACGTATTATGACTACTTCCCCCGTAAAAATTGAGGCTTCTAAGCTCCGGTGTCCCGAAGCATTCAAAATTTGGAAATTTTAGTAAAATTTTCCATAAATCTGTTATTGGTGATTTTGCAGCCCTTCGCTTATCTTTTATAGAAAACAACCCAGAACTCACCACGTGGAGGTCGCTGCAAGTCGAGTTCTACCCTCCCACCATCTTCTTTTTAACATCTCATAAATTGGGTATTCATTCAAAACTCTTGACTGTCAGGAAGCAATGCGACATCTTATAAAGCCATCCCTATATTCTGGTCCACAAACTGCTAACTTTAACCTTATACTCCTTTGGCAATGACCCGAAGGGGCCGAAACACGCGTGCGAAGTAACTGAACATTAATTTGTAAAACTTAACAACCAATTTTATTTCTATCCATAATCATAAAAAAAACTTTTATTTTTCTATTATCTAAGAATGTAATAAACAGTGAAGCGACTGATTCCATTTTGTGTTTTATTAACTGATAAAAAAAGCATTTTTCGACCTCCAACCTGTAATGACCCCTGAATCCTAAAAATAAGATAAAGGGTGCGACAAATGCCGACATTTACCGTTCCAGTACACATTTGGAGAACGTTTTAAACACCATGTTAACTACCTTAAAACGATAAAAATGGTTTTATGACTGCGGTTCATGCGGAAATTGGTGCATGCATTTAAACAATAATTTAGTTCTTTCTTATCAGTCTAAATGCCAAATAGCATAAGACTATTTTTAAAGACAACGTCGCGGAAATCATGAAAACACTTTTTACAGAAAAAATAAAGTAATTAAGTTAGGTCCCCTTTATCAAAAAGTTGCTTAAAACCAGCTAGCTTAATTACATTATTATTTTGTCTGTGTACATTCTTCTCCATTTAAATTAACTTTTACTAAACAGCTTTTTACTTCGCTTGAAGCCAGAGATTTTTGTAAAGGGTAAATGCCGCTTCTCTTAATGAATTAATTTGAAAGAACAGTGATTTTAACCATTATGTTTTGATACCAACTTTTCAGAAAGAAATTCTCAAGATGGTTCCGGGAATCGCCCGTTCGGCCAACCCTTGTGTTTAGGTCCTCAGTTAGATAATGGAACTTGTTTTGATTTACCCCCTAAATCTCCATCTCCTTGTCCTTCCAAGGGAAAATCAACGCCTTTGGGGTCTAAAAGATCCCTAAATCATAAAAATATTAAAAAATAATGGATTTGAATTAGACAGTGTTTTTACCCTGACTACATATTACATTTCCCAGATAAGGTATCTCCCCGAGAACTTTTGGTGAACAAAATTAATTGTGAAGCGGAAATTTCAGTATAGTGTAATAAGGCATCCGGAAATTCCCTTCGTATACTTTAGGGGAAGATCTATACTTATTCACATGGAATGAATTCTGTATTGTCACTTTGGCTGATTTTTCTAAAAATCGCCCATATTCGTAAACCATTATTTTTATTGTGCATTTTACGAACTAAAATACGCGTATACAGTGTGAGTCAAAAAACATTTACTATATATTGTTGTTGAGTTTAACTTTCCCATCTTTAACCCTAGTTTATTCAGAGCGCGTAGAAGGTTTGCTAGAATTTAAAAATATATTTATAAAATAGAGTATTGCACTTAAAAATGTCGTCCGTTCACTTGCTGGCAGCAACGTAGTCATAAATAAAATCCATCTCTCACATTCTGAATAATATTCTTTAGGACAAACAAGTTCCTTTACTTTTTTTTGGCTAGAATATACAGGGTTACGATAAAGAAACGGAGCAGCCTTTTATATGGAAACCACCTAATCAAAAATCGCTCGGATCCCTCAAATTTATTTTTTTGAAATGCATTTTTTGTGAAAAAATATGTTACACAGGGTAGATCATAAAAGTGCTACATGTGTCAACTTTAATTTTTTTAATGAAACATATCATATATTTTTACATTTTTATATTCTACAATTTATTCTAGACATTTTTCATTAATCATACCCTATACTTATCTTCAGCCGTTTACGAAATATTAGCACTTTAATGCTGCTATGCACCATTGGTATATTTCTCGACATAGCAACGTTCTGAACTTAAGTCACAGTCTTTTGACTATGACAATTTCTTATTTAAGTTTGAGACGTCAAAAAATGACAGTGAATGTTTATCAAATTTGAATTTTAATGTGTTGATATTTCATCAAAATGCGCCTCGCCGAAGATGAGCGCATTGAAATTTTGATTATGATTTGTTATGGAGATAAAAGTAGAAGTCATAGGGAAGTCCGTGATATGTTTAATGAAAAATACCTAAATCGTCCGCCTATTGGCCAATCAACAGTGTCTAGGGTAGCAAGTAAGTGGAGCACTTCCCGTACTATTAAAGATAGTGTTAAAAGTGGTCGTCCTGGTATACCCGAGGACAAAAAAATAAACATATTATTATCACTGCGGGAAGATTCTCATAGCTTAAGCACACAACTTGGACGGGACTACGCTATTCACCAAACCAAAGTATCCAAATTTTTACAAAAAGAGAAGTTTTATCCATACTAACCAGTATTTTTACAATAGTTATTGGACGATGATCCTGATAGGCGAGACCAATTTTGTGAGCTAACAGATAATAACGCAAGATTTGTCCAAATAATTTGTTTTTTAAATGAAGCTTAGGTTTTGTTTAAATGGTCAGGTTAATAGACAAAACTACAGATACTGGGTACAGGAAAATCCTCACTGGTCCATAGAAAATCGCACCCACAATAACGAAAAGGTTAATGTTTGGGCGGGCATTGTTGAAAATAGGATAATCGGACCATTTTTCTTTGATGACAGTCTCACTGGAGAAAGATATCTAAATTTCCTTCAAAATGATCTGGTTTCAGCTCTTGCCACTCTGTTTCCAGATGATAATGATCCTGAGTTACCAAGTTTAACCTTATGGTTTCAACAGGATGGTGCTCCCCCGCATTATGCTGTTCATGTAAGGGAGTACTTAAATACAGTTTTTCCGGGGCAGTGGATAGGTAGACGGGAGTCAATAGAGTGGCCACCCATATCGCCTTATCTTAATCCACTGGATTTTTTTTTATGGGGCTACGTCAAAAATTTAGTTTATAGATCTAAACCCATCTCGGTAGATACACTGAGGGAGTCTATTCGACGAGTAATAAGAGAAATATCTCCACAAGTAGTACTAAATGTACAACAGGAATTTCTAAATCGATTGATCTACTGCAGAACAGTTGGTGGAGGACATTTTCAACATCTTATAAAATAGTTTCTTTTCATTCTTTGTTTATTTTGTTTTAAAATTGTTAGAAAATTTAAAATTGTTAATATTTCGTAAACGGCTAGATAAGTATAGGGCATGATTAATGAAAAATGCCTAGAATTGTAGAATTGTAGAATATAAAAATGTAAAAATATACAATATGTTTCATTAAAAAAATTAAAGTTGACATGTAGCACTTTTATGATCTAGCCTGTGCAATATGTTTTTTTTTTTTTAAAAAATGCATTTCAAAAATATTAATTTGACGGGCCCGAGCGATTTTTGATTAAGTTTAAGGTTTTCCATATAAAAGGCTAATCCGTTTTTTTACCTCAACCCTGTATAAGGTATGTTTGATTTTTCTTAAAATAAGTACCTAACTGTCTAACATTGACGTATTTTGAATTTGTATACAAGATTGCGCTTAAAATGTGTCATTTAACAAAAACTCATATCGAAATATTAATTATGGTTCGATACGGGGAGAACATAACAGAAAGTGGTTAGATTATTTAGTGAAAAACATCTAAACTTGCTCCCTATAAGTCAAAGTACGATAAGTAAAGTTGAAAAAATGTTTCGAAAAGATGGGCATGTAATCTACATTGGACGATAATACGAAATTAGATGTACTCTTAACAATTGAAGAGAATGTATGCATTGCCGGCACAGCCAGGAAAAGAAAATGGTATATGTCAGATTACTGTAGAAAACTTGTACAGGAATTGGCAGAAGATAATCCAGATAGGTAATTGCAGTTTTGTGATTGAGAGAATTGTCGTAAACTCAGAAAACATATTGCTTTCTGATGAAGCTACGTTTACGTTACATGACCACGTTAATCGACAAAATTGTCGTTATTGGATATAAATTGGATCAGGGAAGTACATACTCAATGGTCCCATAAAAACAAATTTTTGGGCTGAAATTATTGGGAATAGAGTGATTGAGGCCATATTTTTGAACAATAACTAAACTGGAGTGCGATATTTGTCATTTCCACGGCAAGAACTTGTTCCCAATTAACACTTTCATTTCTCAATGCTTTTAATCCACAAGTGCCATATGCGGATTTCTAGTTTCAGCAGGATGGGGTGCCTTCTCATTATGCGGGGCCTGTCCGACTGTCCGTGACTATCTAAACCAAATATTTTCAAATAGAAGGATTGGCAGAATGGCCACCGATGTCTCCGGATATTACCCCACTTAATTTTTCCCTGTATGGTTACTTAGAAAGTAATGGTTTTAAGACAAAACCTAAAAGTATTGAAGTATTAAAAGAATGAATAAGTTATGAGCGTGGACTTATTACATCAGACACCACCAGAGGATACTCTAAATGTAAGAATATAAGATATTTGTGAACTCTAGCAAATCTTTTACTCGCTCTGCCTAAATAACGGTTAAAGATGGAAACATTAAACTCAGCAATAATGCAATTTTGAGCGTTCTTTAAAAATATAACACGAATCAAATATATTTCATAACAGTATTATTGAAATGATAATTACAGTGTATTATTGTATAGTGGTTATACGTTTGTCATTCCTTCTTTTTTGAATTTCGTACTCAAATTTCAGTTTAATAAATTTTGTTGATCGAATGTTAGGAGGAGTATGAGGGGATACTTTAGACGGGCACTGTATAGATTAGATCTATATTATTTTCAATATTAATTATTTCCCACTGATCTTATTTTTAAAAATAGTTTGTTGGCATTGCACCAAGGATCTTTCTTTACATGATTCAAACTACGTTTCAGTCAGTGCAAGAACCCGTTAAAATAAGGGAAAGGATACGTTTATTCTAATAAAAAAATATTTCAGTTATCCTTTACTATAACTACATTTTAATGATTAATGTGCAAATGTTGTAACTCTAAATTTTACAGAATAAATATTAATTGCTAAATTGACACCAACTGTATTTTGGGTGTATTCTAAATGTTTATAAGGGGAAAGAAAATCCCAAATTCTTCGCAAAAATGTATTATTGCTTGTTTTTTTTTTAGAAAATATTGCCATAGTCAAATTAGAAACTAATAATCAAAATTAAATGTTTAAACGATCCTGTCAACGCCCACTACAAAGAGGCAGCGAGAATAAAATTGAGGATAAATTCAAATGGAGAATGTTTGTTCAAAAAATAACTGTTATTCTCTTCGTACAACTTACAACATTTTTTTAGGAACCTTCTTTTCTGATTTTATTTACATAATTGACTTAGTACGACTCGTTTGCTATTTCTTAATGTGTGTTCTTTAAAATGCTATTGAAAATGGTTAGTTCAGCTTAGTTCAGGTTAGATAAATCGTTATAACTATAAGGGGGTTTAAAGTAGTTTTCCCTTTTCTTTCCGTCAGACTCAATCCTTGAACGCGTTCCGTTGTATTTCGACTCCTCGGCACGGCTATAGAGTCTGATAAAAAGGAAAAGGACAAACTTCTCCAAACCTCTTTAAAATCACCTTTTTGGTTCGCAGAAATCGATAAATTGACTGTCAGCACCACTTGACGTAGATAGGTACCTGCTTATGCGGTTTCCTTTCCAGCGTTTGGTCTTCTCTGAGTCCCCGCTGGTCTGGTTGGGTGGATTGCTTGATTGCCGCGAGATGTCGCCACGTGCAACATCTCGTACATGTACCGTTAAAACTATAAGCCGAAAGGCTTCTAGCAATAATAAACATTTGTGAAGAATTTTGTAATTTTTTCCCCTTCATTGTGAGTAACCACCCAGGAGAGATTTGTGATCTAGTTTTATAGTATGTTTATAACATTGACGATGTCGCTTGATATCAGGAACAATATTTAAATTTGTTTGTAAGAAAAAAAATATTAACGTTCTTATTAGAAAATATTGGAGTTACGATATTTGATTATATCCATACAAAGTTCCCAAAATTACACACTTACAAGTGCAACATGTACATCTGCAATGCAAAGGTTTAGCGCTTCGTCTAGAAATGGCGGTCAGGCGTAATTATTCGCCAAACCTGGACTTATGACTTTTGCGAGTTAAGCCGATGTATTGCAAAAACAAACTATTTTTAGTTTTCACAAATTAAACAAACGTGGTAAAAACCCATTTTAATTGTCATAGGATAATCGGAATAACCAGAAATCTGTGTCACTTAAAACAAAAATGTTCATGATTTACAAAAAATTTCGAAACAATACGCCTGCATAAACTGCTGGAACCTTGTAACGCCTAAGGAAAATTTTTAGTCTATATTTGAAATTAAATATCTCTGGAAATTTTAAAGATGGTGTTTTGAAGCATTTTAGAGCTTATTATATTGCCTTAAGGAAGATTGATTAGTTCTTGTCTGTATAGATTCTACAGTACAGGGTGGTAAATCTTTATTTCTGAGGTTTAGAAGAATCAACGGTTCAATTGTTAATAACAATTTTCAGGGTTTGGGAATAAACTTAGCAGTTTTACAGTAATTGGAGTTTAATCAAAAAACGACACTTTCGTATTTCAGCAACCTGTGTCTGTCTCGTAAATATTTGAAATAAGTATTTTTAACTTATTGTTAGTCCCAAATTGTGGGCTTTATTCGTGAGTAAAAAAGATTTTATACAGGGTGAGGAAAAAGTATACTTCTAATACTCTTATAATAATTATTTTTTATTTTCACGGTACTTAACCGCTTCTCTTGGTTTAATATGGCTCCACAGAAAGCAGGGTCGGGTCATGGTAAAATTTACACCCGGGCTAGAGGGAAATTTGGCGCCCCCCTCTTCTTAAAATCATAAATAACCACGATGGAGAATAGATAAGAAAAAAATAACAATGAAATCATAACACTTTATTATAACGTAATGTACAGGGTGTTCTATTTTTGATAGTTTTATAGGGTATCTCGAAAATCATAAGGAATTTCATAAATCTGATATAGAAGTTATGAGTTCTTTTTTTGAGGAAACAATTGCTGCGAAAACAGATCATGGCTACCTTGTTCCCCTGGACAGCTACAGGGTGATTTTCAAATTTTGACAGTTATTAAAATTCCATGTAACTTCTTTGTTATTATAGATACGAAAAAACTGTAAATTGATAAAATATGTAGTTTTTTCCGTAAAGTTTAGTGGCGTAGCCAGTTTTTTTTTATTTTGTTTAATTTTTAAGAAATTGACCCAACTTATATTTTTTCTTATGGGACACCCTGTATATTTTCAATTACGTTTATTCTGCTTACCATTAGCTTTTCAAATATATATATTTGTAATCAGTTTTTTGATAAAATAATTCGATAATAAGCGATTTTCATAAATTTTCCTCATTTTTCGTAGCGGGCGATGGCAGGTAGGAGCAAAACAAAAGAGTAAGTCTTATTTCACCATTTCTAAAATGTCATATCTCAATTTAAGTACATGCAATACAAGATTCTAAAAACTATTAATTTTTTATTATCAACACTATGCCCAAGGTTCGACCAAAGTAGAGGAAAACGGACAGTTCTGGCTCAGGTGGTGCTGGTGGTGCTGGTGGTGCAACTAACCCAGGTGGTTCGGTGGTGCGTTTTACGATCTAACCCAAGTGGTGCGGTGGTGCGTTTTACGATCTAACCCGGACGGTTCGGTGGTGCGTTTTATGACCTAACCCGGGCGGTTCGGTGGTGCTGTTTACAAAATAACCCGAAATTAAACCCGACTTTTTACGACCTAACCCGGATGCTTTCATGAGGCGGCTTCTTATCTAACCCTAACTTGATCCTTAATATTTATGAACTGACCCGAGATAAAACCCGACTTTTTACAACCTAACCCGGATGCTTTCATGAGGCGGCTTCTTATCTAACCCTAATTTGAACCTGAATATTTATGATCTGACCCGAGATAAAACCCGACTTTTTATTATTTCCCCTTAGTTGAAACGCCGCTGCTAAAGCGGGATAATTAAATCCCAATTTTTATAAGCCATCCTTAAACCCAACTTTTTACGATCCGACCTGAGCCATCCTTAAACCAGCCTTTTTTTTTATTTTCCCTTAGTTGAAACGCCGCTGTTAAAGCGGTATAGTAAAAAACATTATTTATTATTTCCCCTTAGTGAAACGCCGCTGGCGGCTAGTAAAGTGAAATAAAACCCTAATTTATATGGTCTAACAAGATAAGTATAATAAAGCGGTACATTTGTCACCCCGCAATAATTATTTATACCTAAATAACCCTCGCAAACCCTCTGCCGACTTGATTTAAAAAGAAAGGGACATAAACCTTTATTTATTATTCCGAAGGACCCTCATTAAAATTCAGTAGCATATCTAATAATTGATTCCAATTTTTGCACCACTTATATAAAATACAATAAAATAATTACCATCTAGAACCATTAACTAGCGATTTCTTTGTACTTGAAGTGGATAAATTATAGGACTATCTTGTAATGAGAACAGAGTAATAAAAAGTAAATAAAACTTAAATACGTATAAAATACCAAGCAGGTATAGGTACTATACAACTTGTGTTCGCCATCAGGTAGAACCCTCAATAAAATTATGAATATCAGGCGTAGGCAACAATAAGCAAATCACGTTGGTTTTTTTAATTTATTATTAATCTGGCTAACTTAAGAAACTCACAATATAACGACCATCCAAAAAAAATCATAATACATTACTGGGTGTGAAAGCAATTGCGCTGCAAAATATAGTGTATACCGACTCTGAGGTAGTTAATTAAAATCCCAATTAGCGCTAAAAAAAAAAATCAATTAGATATTTACTTTAGATATTTTAATAAAAAAATTCAATATTCTCATCAACATTTAACTTCTAAAATTATGTAGTCATCAATTTTACTTCTATCAGTTTTTTCATAATACTAGTTTATAACATATTTTGGGAAAACGCAAATAAGACGCTAAACTTTTAAAAAATAGATAAGTATATAATTATTCAAATAAAAAATATAAATATTTACAAAAGAGTGAAATTTCATATAAATCTAAAATTATATAATATCTAATAATAATATTAATAGCTAAAAAATCTATATACAAATGTTTGTTAATACCTAACCTAAGCCTAAAATCTAAAACACCTATATATAATATATACAAATAAATTCATCAAAAAATAAGCTAATAAAAAAATTAAACCGAATAAAAAAAAATATATGTGCATTAAACCTCTTCATCGCTATCCAATATTTCTATTAGCTCCCGATCATTTAGCGGTCGATTGACTAGGATGATGAAATCACCCCCCTCGAAGAAACCCTCATCTTCACGTTCATAGGGGGGTGAGTTCAAAACGTCATTGTTTACATCCTCCATCATAACAAAATCCTCGTCGAGAACCACTAAATGATTGGGAGCATCGGGGCGGTGAGCGACGGGGGCGGGCGGCAGGAGGGGAAAGAGTTGAGCTAGGAGGTGTGCATCTTCTGCGGGGTAGATGTTGAGGGGGGCTGCGGGAGCTTCAATGAGGGCGGCGAGTGGGGCAGCGAGTGGGGCAGCGTGTGAGGCAGCGTGTGGGGCAGCGAGTGGGGCAGCAAGTGGGGCAGCGTGTGGGTCAGCGAGTGGGGCAACGGGTTGGAGGGCGTTGGCGTGGGGGCGGGCGGCTTCGGGGAGGTGGTCTTTTGGGCGGGGGGCGACGATTTCGCTTGCTATTCGGTTAATAATCCTTTGGATCGCTTCACCCCCGCGGATTCGCATCTCCCACAGGTCCGTACGGCATGTTGGGCATAGCTCATACCCATAATTGGCATATCTGAATGTAGAAAAATAGAAAAAATAGAAAACTTTTAATACTATATAATTTCTAAATTATGTTTAGCATTCCCAACTAGAATTATTTTCTGCCTGAGTTATTTTCCTTTGCTTTATTATTTTGATGTGAAATTATTTTGCTATATGAGAATTCTATGGAACATGGAATTATTAAAAATATTATTCTATAAATTAGCAGTACTACCATAGGCTAACGAAATGTAATGGGTTGTAAAAAAAAAAAAAATATGTTTAAACATATAACATAACTATTAAATCAAATGTAGTTTTTATACAACTATTAAATTTGCTCTAATTAAATCTTTGTGATCAAAAAAGTATATTTTAATAGTGAATGTTAAAAAATAATTTGCTAACATTAAGTAAAATAATATGGTGACTTATTGAAATGATGATGAAGTTATTATCTAATGACTGTAACTTACTCTAAAAAGCATGTTTCGCACATGATATGCCCTCTCGGGCACTGGACTATATTGTGGTTTCCAAGCTCCGCCACGAACTCCAAGCAGATACCGCAAATCAACTCCACTAATAAAATATCAGCCAATCTAATTTTTTGTTCGTTATTCCTGAAACAAATAAAAAAAGTAATGTATAGCTTTCGCTTAGCTAATTTTAAAAGTAAAAGGAGATGACATTTAGCAACAATAGCCATACTTCTTGATTATTTCGTTGTTTTTAATATTATATAAGAGCGTAAAATGTTCGCATTTTAGATTAACATACGTAGAAAGAAAGTTTTAGATGAAATGTAAGATTGATTAACTTAAAATAATTACAGAAATTATGAGAGCTATATATTATAACTTAATTAACTAATAAGCTGGCTACTTAAGACATAATAAAAGCTCTAAAAAATATATACTTACATTTTTTCAAACAAAGAAGCTGGTACACGCAAATTGCTAATAAAAAGTCTTGAAGGTGAAAAAATAACACACACGGCACGAAAAAGCCAAAGATAATATATATATGCGGCACTTAAATTAAAAAATAGTTAATAAATAATAGAGCACAAGAAAAAAAATGGAAAATAAATGGAATAGAAAACACAGGTAAACTAAAGTAGCACAAATGGATGAAAAAGATATCGGAGGTAGAACGTTAGCAAAGCAACTGTTTTTTAGTTTTTCGGGAATAAGAAGATAGGAAGTCTTTTCCCTTTCTTTAGGGTGATTTTATGATTATTGAAAAATTATCCTATTGGCTATATTAGAATGCATATTTTGCATTGATGGAGGAGGGTGCAAAATAAGAAATATTCATCTCTTATCTTATGATAGAAATAAAAAATGTGTTCATCAGATGCCTACAGTTTGGCGCCCTGGAGACGGGAAACAATGAACATCATACCTTTTTTTATTTGCCTACCGCCAAATGGCGCTTTGTTTCTCTTCGCCGAGGCGCCTGCATGGCTACATTTTATTACTATCTTTATGAAATAATGTTTATAGTGTCTTTGCATCCATTTATCTCCAGATGAGTGTTAAAAATACTTATAAAAACTCGGTATACCGAAGATCAAGTATTAATGAGAGGGTTGAGTCCTGTTTGGCAAATCCTGATTTTTAATTTGACGTTGGCAACGATACAATTTTTTAACATTTATCATAAGAGGCGTATATTTTTGGAGCTTAGATCTATCAGTTTATCCACGCCTCATTTATTGTTAGTGCTTTAGTAATTTTACTTTCCAATTATTTTTTACCAAAACGCGTAGTTGAAACAGTGTCTATATCAGACGATATAATAAATTTTAAGGATTAATTTGCTTACAAATACACTTCAATTTATTTAGGCTAAAGCAGCCAGACATATACTGGAACTACGAAAACCCTATTACAATTTGGTTGCCTAGAGAAAATTTTGTAAAAAACATAGCTTTCTACACAAATGCTTGCACATTATGTACCTATCATTTTAAGATACCTGGCGACATCAATGTAAGCATTGACATAATAACGCAAGATATAGGTAGGTACTAGAATATTCAAGATTTCTATTAACGATACACTTCAGCATACATGTGAGATGTCATTAATGTCTACGGAAGGCAACAGACATACCAGCTATTTTTACATGGGATTCCATAGACTTGGACGCTTCTTGTTTAGAAATATTTGATGTCATCTTGAGGAGTTCCGTATTGAAGCATCAAACCTACCTACCAAATAATTGAGGAAATATGGGATATCATAAAATATGCCCCCCATCGAACTAAATGATCCTATAAACCAGCTTCACAGACCGTAATTTGTGATGCTAACACGATTAATACGCAATAGAACAAGATTAAGAAACAAAATTTAAAGTAGGTCTTTATCACACGAAAATAATTAAATAATTTACGATTACAGAACAATAATTATTTTAAAAAGCTGTATAACTAAATATATTATGTTATTAGGAATATTCCGTCTAAAGTAACAGCTGATCTTAGTCGAAAATGAGATCGTATTATTGATTGTTGAATTCGTTAGGTATGAAATAAAATTAGAGATTTCGTCTATTTTTTCACGATTAAAAAAGAATACCTCTATTTAGCTAAAAAATGAAACGATTACAGTGGTAGATTAATTCACTTTACCAAGCATGTAAACTACTAATTTTGCAATAAATATCTTCTATATTTCTAGGTAGGTTTACTCGAAAATGTTGGGCTATTTTCATCAAAAATCCCGATACGAAATTGAAAAATTTGCCTATTTTTCTCGGTTTACAAAGTGATAGTGGAATATTGGTTTGATCAAAGAACAATAATTATTTTAAAAATGTTGTATAATTAACTAAATGTCGGTGTTATCAGGCAGGCAAGAAGTTATTTATCTGAATCTTATTTGTACCATTAGCGTTTATATACAAATGTTAGTGGTTTTCAAAAATTGATATCTCGGAAATTATCAGGTTTAGACTTATAATACGCTTATTAAAAAATAATGACTACTTTATGCAAAATTCAAAAATATTATAAGATGTAGGGTATCCCAGTAACTTAACCAAAGATTTTCGGTCTTCGTAAAGCTTTACACGTTTCTTCAGCGTACCAAACATTCACTTTTTTTTAAATATTGACATCGGGTTAGGATTCTGAACATAGGATTAACATCACTCCAATAGTGAACATGTTGCGTTGTCACAGTTCCATTCGTTGAAAAGTAAACAAAACCGTTTGAGCTACGTGGGGAATAAATAAAGTTGGCTTGTTGAAAAATTTTAATATTTATTAAGGTAAAAGACTATAAATATATCGATACAACACTTTGGCATTTCTAATACTACAAACATGAATATCTAAAATGTGATATTTACAACCGTCAACTCTCTCTCCCTTCTCTAATTTTGGTACACCAATGCTGTCTTCTAAGTTTATAATATATGGCGTCCTGCAGTTTAATTCCGAAAATGTTTTAACTAAGAATTCCTCTTTAACACATCCTTTAACGTAAATAATGTCTGCGTCTATCAGATTGATGGATATGATATTATGTAGTTCCTTGTAATCGGTATCTCCATAATTATAAAGGATACCATGATGATTTCCAAATAGATATTTGACTTGTTTCTTGCAAGCCTTACTTAAGGTGTCGAATGGTTTAACTGGTTTAAAAAAGTAACTTTTCATACTATTCCCATCATAAATAGCCAATTCTTTCGCGCAAAATTCAGGTATGTTAAATCCTTGAATATCGACTACAACGAACTTCATTGTCTGAAGACTCAAATCAAACAAGTATATTTTCATATTTTTATCGCTCTTAAGTTCGATTTCAAAAGCACACCCCCACTTTTCGATAATTTCACAGTCTTAGCACATAGATCTTATATTTTTATTTACGATCAATTCATCTTTATTCGCCAATCGTCTCAAACGAGTCTGCTTTTGAAAGTAATATAGCCTTAGTATTCAGAAAATATTAATGATATCGGAGCCTAAAACATCCTTGACACTAAAAAATCATTGTGTTTCCTAACAAAACCCATCATCATGTCTATTTAGCTTGCTTTCCTATTGTTTAGCAGGTTAAATAAAATTATTATTTCGCTCTTTTTGTCTGTACTGAATCGTTAGGGGAATACGTTTCTAGTCCTATAAGAGAGACAGTTAAAATTTATGTAAGCAATCAGAAATCCTACACTATGAGCTACTTAGTTAAAATTTCATATTTCCTTCCTGGATCAGCTAAAATTTGTGTTGTGTCGGTCAAAATTTATAAAATACGAAAAAAATGCTAGATACATTTTTATCATGACTTTCTATCTAATACCATCTTATTTCAAGGTATAATTCGGTTATCAAAATGAGAATCTAAAAAATCCTCGTGTTTCCTCACAAAACCCATCATCTTGTCTATTTAGCTTGCTTTTCTATTGTTTAGCAGGTTAAATAAAATTATTATTTCGCTCTTTTTTGTCTGTACTGAATCGTTAGGGGGATACGTTTCTAGTTCTATAAGAGAGACAGTTAAAATTTATGTAAGCAATCAGAAATCCTACACTATGAGCTACTTATTTAAAATTTCATATTTCCTTCCTGGGTCAGTCAAAATTTGTGATGTGCCGGTCAAAATTTATAAAAATACGAAAAAAATGCTGGATGCATTTTTAGCGTGACTTTCTATTTAATACCATCTTATTTCAAGGTATAATTCGGTTATCAAAATGAGAATAAAATAATTTTCCCATGGTTTATGTCATCTTAAAAAAGTCAAAAGGTTATATTCTGTAGAGCGTCAGATACATTCAAATTTAAAAATTTTCTCCAAGAAGAATTTTAAGATAGTATTATAGTAAATAAAAATTCCATACCTCCAATATTTCTTGGAAACATATCGTGTTCTAGCGACATAACCCAAAAGTATCTCTATTCAGAAACGCATCCTACTTTTCTTGTCAAACTTGACTTTGTTGTAATGTTGTATGCAGAGCACTTTGAAAACAAAAATTAGATTAGAAACCGCCGCCTCTTAAGGTATACTTTTTTTAGGTCTTACATAGGGTACACTGGTATACAGAACAAATGTCATCTTTAATTGTCTCATTGTCCCATCCATTACATTATTATAATCTTAAAGCACCTGTTACCAGCATTATCTGTTTTTTATGGTTTTCATAAAACATAGCGATTACCGATGAAAATTAAACGAAAACTTAATAAATAACTTTTTTTCAACTGAAATAGACTGATTTTCGATGGAAAAATGTTACTTATAACTAAAAATGAATATAAGACATATACGCAATGATATTTAGAATAAATCAATCTTTTCTAAAATTACTATGAAATATTCACAAAATCGTTTCGTTATAACCAAAGTAGCAAGACTTGCAGATTTCGTATAGAGTTCAAACGCGATACTGAGATGATCTTTTTTTTTATATTTTTGTAGGATAATTCACCACTACGTTGTAAGTACTTGAGAGAGGACTTTCTTGAAAAATCCTCAAATTTCTCTGCAATTTTGTTCCTTCTAGAGTTAAATTCACACAGAAAATCCCGTATTCTTATCTTTCAGGTTGGTATATTAAAAAGGGCTTATTAGTATGGTTTAGAAAACAAGCAATATTAATTAACGGATGTTTTTTCGTCGTATGAAGAGTTGAAAAATTTTCCACTCCAATGGTTGCGATGCAGAGAGTCGGGTTTCATCATAATCTTTCAGGGTAGCTCAGGTTTGATTGCATGTAGAGAGTCGGGTTTCATCATAATCTTTCAGGGTAGCTCAGGTTTGATTGCATGTACTAAGGTTAGTGCTCCTTGCAATCGGTTTCAGGTTTGACGCACCCCCCTCAGGTTTGTTCAGGTTTCTCAAGCACTTGAGAAACCTGAACAAACCTGAGGGGGGTGCGTCAAACCTGAAACCGATTGCAAGGAGCACTAACCTTAGTACATGCAATCAAACCTGAGCTACCCTGAAAGATTATGATGAAACCCGACTCTCTACATGCAATCAAACCTGAGCTACCCTGAAAGATTATGATGAAACCCGACTCTCTGCATCGCAACCATTGGAGTGGAAAATTTTTCAACTCTTCATACGACGAAAAAACATCCGTTAATTAATATTGCTTGTTTTCTAAACCATACTAATAAGCCCTTTTTAATATACCAACCTGAAAGATAAGAATACGGGATTTTCTGTGTGAATTTAACTCTAGAAGGAACAAAATTGCAGAGAAATTTGAGGATTTTTCAAGAAAGTCCTCTCTCAAGTACTTACAACGTAGTGGTGAATTATCCTACAAAAATATAAAAAAAAAGATCATCTCAGTATCGCGTTTGAACTCTATACGAAATCTGCAAGTCTTGCTACTTTGGTTATAACGAAACGATTTTGTGAATATTTCATAGTAATTTTAGAAAAGATTGATTTATTCTAAATATCATTGCGTATATGTCTTATATTCATTTTTAGTTATAAGTAACATTTTTCCATCGAAAATCAGTCTATTTCAGTTGAAAAAAAGTTATTTATTAAGTTTTCGTTTAATTTTCATCGGTAATCGCTATGTTTTATGAAAACCATAAAAAACAGATAATGCTGGTAACAGGTGCTTTAAGATTATAATAATGTAATGGATGGGACAATGAGACAATTAAAGATGACATTTGTTCTGTATACCAGTGTACCCTATGTAAGACCTAAAAAAAGTATACCTTAAGAGGCGGCGGTTTCTAATCTAATTTTTGTTTTCAAAGTGCTCTGCATACAACATTACAACAAAGTCAAGTTTGACAAGAAAAGTAGGATGCGTTTCTGAATAGAGATACTTTTGGGTTATGTCGCTAGAACACGATATGTTTCCAAGAAATATTGGAGGTATGGAATTTTTATTTACTATAATACTATCTTAAAATTCTTCTTGGAGAAAATTTTTAAATTTGAATGTATCTGACGCTCTACAGAATATAACCTTTTGACTTTTTTAAGATGACATAAACCATGGGAAAATTATTTTATTCTCATTTTGATAACCGAATTATACCTTGAAATAAGATGGTATTAAATAGAAAGTCACGCTAAAAATGCATCCAGCATTTTTTTCGTATTTTTATAAATTTTGACCGGCACATCACAAATTTTGACTGACCCAGGAAGGAAATATGAAATTTTAAATAAGTAGCTCATAGTGTAGGATTTCTGATTGCTTACATAAATTTTAACTGTCTCTCTTATAGAACTAGAAACGTATCCCCCTAACGATTCAGTACAGACAAAAAAGAGCGAAATAATAATTTTATTTAACCTGCTAAACAATAGAAAAGCAAGCTAAATAGACAAGATGATGGGTTTTGTGAGGAAACACGAGGATTTTTTAGATTCTCATTTTGATAACCGAATTATACCTTGAAATAAGATGGTATTAGATAGAAAGTCATGATAAAAATGTATCTAGCATTTTTTTCGTATTTTATAAATTTTGACCGACACAACACAAATTTTAGCTGATCCAGGAAGGAAATATGAAATTTTAACTAAGTAGCTCATAGTGTAGGATTTCTGATTGCTTACATAAATTTTAACTGTCTCTCTTATAGGACTAGAAACGTATTCCCCTAACGATTCAGTACAGACAAAAAGAGCGAAATAATAATTTTATTTAACCTGCTAAACAATAGGAAAGCAAGCTAAATAGACATGATGATGGGTTTTGTTAGGAAACACAATGATTTTTTAGTGTCAAGGATGTTTTAGGCTCCGATATCATTAATATTTTCTGAATACTAAGGCTATATTACTTTCAAAAGCAGACTCGTTTGAGACGATTGGCGAATAAAGATGAATTGATCGTAAATAAAAATATAAGATCTATGTGCTAAGACTGTGAAATTATCGAAAAGTGGGGGTGTGCTTTTGAAATCGAACTTAAGAGCGATAAAAATATGAAAATATACTTGTTTGATTTGAGTCTTCAGACAATGAAGTTCGTTGTAGTCGATATTCAAGGATTTAACATACCTGAATTTTGCGCGAAAGAATTGGCTATTTATGATGGGAATAGTATGAAAAGTTACTTTTTTAAACCAGTTAAACCATTCGACACCTTAAGTAAGGCTTGCAAGAAACAAGTCAAATATCTATTTGGAAATCATCATGGTATCCTTTATAATTATGGAGATACCGATTACAAGGAACTACATAATATCATATCCATCAATCTGATAGACGCAGACATTATTTACGTTAAAGGATGTGTTAAAGAGGAATTCTTAGTTAAAACATTTTCGGAATTAAACTGCAGGACGCCATATATTATAAACTTAGAAGACAGCATTGGTGTACCAAAATTAGAGAAGGGAGAGAGAGTTGACGGTTGTAAATATCACATTTTAGATATTCATGTTTGTAGTATTAGAAATGCCAAAGTGTTGTATCGATATATTTATAGTCTTTTACCTTAATAAATATTAAAATTTTTCAACAAGCCAACTTTATTTATTCCCCACGTAGCTCAAACGGTTTTGTTTACTTTTCAACGAATGGAACTGTGACAACGCAACATGTTCACTATTGGAGTGATGTTAATCCTATGTTCAGAATCCTAACCCGATGTCAATATTTAAAAAAAAGTGAATGTTTGGTACGCTGAAGAAACGTGTAAAGCTTTACGAAGACCGAAAATCTTTGGTTAAGTTACTGGGATACCCTACATCTTATAATATTTTTGAATTTTGCATAAAGTAGTCATTATTTTTTAATAAGCGTATTATAAGTCTAAACCTGATAATTTCCGAGATATCAATTTTTGAAAACCACTAACATTTGTATATAAACGCTAATGCTACAAATAAGATTCAGATAAATAACTTCTTGCCTGCCTGATAACACCGACATTTAGTTAATTATACAACATTTTTAAAATAATTATTGTTCTTTGATCAAACCAATATTCCACTATCACTTTGTAAACCGAGAAAAATAGGCAAATTTTTCAATTTCGTATCGGGATTTTTGATGAAAATAGCCCAACATTTTCGAGTAAACCTACCTAGAAATATAGAAGATATTTATTGCAAAATTAGTAGTTTACATGCTTGGTAAAGTGAATTAATCTACCACTGTAATCGTTTCATTTTTTAGCTAAATAGAGGTATTCTTTTTTAATCGTGAAAAAATAGACGAAATCTCTAATTTTATTTCATACCTAACGAATTCAACAATCAATAATACGATCTCATTTTCGACTAAGATCAGCTGTTACTTTAGACGGAATATTCCTAATAACATAATATATTTAGTTATACAGCTTTTTAAAATAATTATTGTTCTGTAATCGTAAATTATTTAATTATTTTCGTGTGATAAAGACCTACTTTAAATTTTGTTTCTTAATCTTGTTCTATTGCGTATTAATCGTGTTAGCATCACAAATTACGGTCTGTGAAGCTGGTTTATAGGATCATTTAGTTCGATGGGGGGCATATTTTATGATATCCCATATTTCCTCAATTATTTGGTAGGTAGGTTTGATGCTTCAATACGGAACTCCTCAAGATGACATCAAATATTTCTAAACAAGAAGCGTCCAAGTCTATGGAATCCCATGTAAAAATAGCTGGTATGTCTGTTGCCTTCCGTAGACATTAATGACATCTCACATGTATGCTGAAGTGTATCGTTAATAGAAATCTTGAATATTCTAGTACCTACCTATATCTTGCGTTATTATGTCAATGCTTACATTGATGTCGCCAGGTATCTTAAAATGATAGGTACATAATGTGCAAGCATTTGTGTAGAAAGCTATGTTTTTTACAAAATTTTCTCTAGGCAACCAAATTGTAATAGGGTTTTCGTAGTTCCAGTATATGTCTGGCTGCTTTAGCCTAAATAAATTGAAGTGTATTTGTAAGCAAATTAATCCTTAAAATTTATTATATCGTCTGATATAGACACTGTTTCAACTACGCGTTTTGGTAAAAAATAATTGGAAAGTAAAATTACTAAAGCACTAACAATAAATGAGGCGTGGATAAACTGATAGATCTAAGCTCCAAAAATATACGCCTCTTATGATAAATGTTAAAAAATTGTATCGTTGCCAACGTCAAATTAAAAATCAGGATTTGCCAAACAGGACTCAACCCTCTCATTAATACTTGATCTTCGGTATACCGAGTTTTTATAAGTATTTTTAACACTCATCTGGAGATAAATGGATGCAAAGACACTATAAACATTATTTCATAAAGATAGTAATAAAATGTAGCCATGCAGGCGCCTCGGCGAAGAGAAACAAAGCGCCATTTGGCGGTAGGCAAATAAAAAAAGGTATGATGTTCATTGTTTCCCGTCTCCAGGGCGCCAAACTGTAGGCATCTGATGAACACATTTTTTATTTCTATCATAAGATAAGAGATGAATATTTCTTATTTTGCACCCTCCTCCATCAATGCAAAATATGCATTCTAATATAGCCAATAGGATAATTTTTCAATAATCATAAAATCACCCTAAAGAAAGGGAAAAGACTTCCTATCTTCTTATTCCCGAAAAACTAAAAAACAGTTGCTTTGCTAACGTTCTACCTCCGATATCTTTTTCATCCATTTGTGCTACTTTAGTTTACCTGTGTTTTCTATTCCATTTATTTTCCATTTTTTTTCTTGTGCTCTATTATTTATTAACTATTTTTTAATTTAAGTGCCGCATATATATATTATCTTTGGCTTTTTCGTGCCGTGTGTGTTATTTTTTCACCTTCAAGACTTTTTATTAGCAATTTGCGTGTACCAGCTTCTTTGTTTGAAAAAATGTAAGTATATATTTTTTAGAGCTTTTATTATGTCTTAAGTAGCCAGCTTATTAGTTAATTAAGTTATAATATATAGCTCTCATAATTTCTGTAATTATTTTAAGTTAATCAATCTTACATTTCATCTAAAACTTTCTTTCTACGCATGTTAATCTAAAATGCGAACATTTTACGCTCTTATATAATATTAAAAACAACGAAATAATCAAGAAGTATGGCTATTGTTGCTAAATGTCATCTCCTTTTACTTTTAAAATTAGCTAAGCGAAAGCTATACATTACTTTTTTTATTTGTTTCAGGAATAACGAACAAAAAATTAGATTGGCTGATATTTTATTAGTGGAGTTGATTTGCGGTATCTGCTTGGAGTTCGTGGCGGAGCTTGGAAACCACAATATAGTCCAGTGCCCGAGAGGGCATATCATGTGCGAAACATGCTTTTTAGAGTAAGTTACAGTCATTAGATAATAACTTCATCATCATTTCAATAAGTCACCATATTATTTTACTTAATGTTAGCAAATTATTTTTTAACATTCACTATTAAAATATACTTTTTTGATCACAAAGATTTAATTAGAGCAAATTTAATAGTTGTATAAAAACTACATTTGATTTAATAGTTATGTTATATGTTTAAACATATTTTTTTTTTTTTTTACAACCCATTACATTTCGTTAGCCTATGGTAGTACTGCTAATTTATAGAATAATATTTTTAATAATTCCATGTTCCATAGAATTCTCATATAGCAAAATAATTTCACATCAAAATAATAAAGCAAAGGAAAATAACTCAGGCAGAAAATAATTCTAGTTGGGAATGCTAAACATAATTTAGAAATTATATAGTATTAAAAGTTTTCTATTTTTTCTATTTTTCTACATTCAGATATGCCAATTATGGGTATGAGCTATGCCCAACATGCCGTACGGACCTGTGGGAGATGCGAATCCGCGGGGGTGAAGCGATCCAAAGGATTATTAACCGAATAGCAAGCGAAATCGTCGCCCCCCGCCCAAAAGACCACCTCCCCGAAGCCGCCCGCCCCCACGCCAACGCCCTCCAACCCGTTGCCCCACTCGCTGACCCACACGCTGCCCCACTTGCTGCCCCACTCGCTGCCCCACACGCTGCCTCACACGCTGCCCCACTCGCTGCCCCACTCGCCGCCCTCATTGAAGCTCCCGCAGCCCCCCTCAACATCTACCCCGCAGAAGATGCACACCTCCTAGCTCAACTCTTTCCCCTCCTGCCGCCCGCCCCCGTCGCTCACCGCCCCGATGCTCCCAATCATTTAGTGGTTCTCGACGAGGATTTTGTTATGATGGAGGATGTAAACAATGACGTTTTGAACTCACCCCCCTATGAACGTGAAGATGAGGGTTTCTTCGAGGGGGGTGATTTCATCATCCTAGTCAATCGACCGCTAAATGATCGGGAGCTAATAGAAATATTGGATAGCGATGAAGAGGTTTAATGCACATATATTTTTTTTTATTCGGTTTAATTTTTTTATTAGCTTATTTTTTGATGAATTTATTTGTATATATTATATATAGGTGTTTTAGATTTTAGGCTTAGGTTAGGTATTAACAAACATTTGTATATAGATTTTTTAGCTATTAATATTATTATTAGATATTATATAATTTTAGATTTATATGAAATTTCACTCTTTTGTAAATATTTATATTTTTTATTTGAATAATTATATACTTATCTATTTTTTAAAAGTTTAGCGTCTTATTTGCGTTTTCCCAAAATATGTTATAAACTAGTATTATGAAAAAACTGATAGAAGTAAAATTGATGACTACATAATTTTAGAAGTTAAATGTTGATGAGAATATTGAATTTTTTTATTAAAATATCTAAAGTAAATATCTAATTGATTTTTTTTTTTAGCGCTAATTGGGATTTTAATTAACTACCTCAGAGTCGGTATACACTATATTTTGCAGCGCAATTGCTTTCACACCCAGTAATGTATTATGATTTTTTTTGGATGGTCGTTATATTGTGAGTTTCTTAAGTTAGCCAGATTAATAATAAATTAAAAAAACCAACGTGATTTGCTTATTGTTGCCTACGCCTGATATTCATAATTTTATTGAGGGTTCTACCTGATGGCGAACACAAGTTGTATAGTACCTATACCTGCTTGGTATTTTATACGTATTTAAGTTTTATTTACTTTTTATTACTCTGTTCTCATTACAAGATAGTCCTATAATTTATCCACTTCAAGTACAAAGAAATCGCTAGTTAATGGTTCTAGATGGTAATTATTTTATTGTATTTTATATAAGTGGTGCAAAAATTGGAATCAATTATTAGATATGCTACTGAATTTTAATGAGGGTCCTTCGGAATAATAAATAAAGGTTTATGTCCCTTTCTTTTTAAATCAAGTCGGCAGAGGGTTTGCGAGGGTTATTTAGGTATAAATAATTATTGCGGGGTGACAAATGTACCGCTTTATTATACTTATCTTGTTAGACCATATAAATTAGGGTTTTATTTCACTTTACTAGCCGCCAGCGGCGTTTCACTAAGGGGAAATAATAAATAATGTTTTTTACTATACCGCTTTAACAGCGGCGTTTCAACTAAGGGAAAATAAAAAAAAAGGCTGGTTTAAGGATGGCTCAGGTCGGATCGTAAAAAGTTGGGTTTAAGGATGGCTTATAAAAATTGGGATTTAATTATCCCGCTTTAGCAGCGGCGTTTCAACTAAGGGGAAATAATAAAAAGTCGGGTTTTATCTCGGGTCAGATCATAAATATTCAGGTTCAAATTAGGGTTAGATAAGAAGCCGCCTCATGAAAGCATCCGGGTTAGGTTGTAAAAAGTCGGGTTTTATCTCGGGTCAGTTCATAAATATTAAGGATCAAGTTAGGGTTAGATAAGAAGCCGCCTCATGAAAGCATCCGGGTTAGGTCGTAAAAAGTCGGGTTTAATTTCGGGTTATTTTGTAAACAGCACCACCGAACCGCCCGGGTTAGGTCATAAAACGCACCACCGAACCGTCCGGGTTAGATCGTAAAACGCACCACCGCACCACTTGGGTTAGATCGTAAAACGCACCACCGAACCACCTGGGTTAGTTGCACCACCAGCACCACCAGCACCACCTGAGCCAGAACTGTCCGTTTTCCTCTACTGACCAATTTTCTGTAATTTGTTAAAATAGCTTTCTTCCAAAATTATGTTTAAAAGAAATAAAAATAATAATTTTTTTAATTGTTCATATAATTATTTAATTCTTTTTAAATTTTTGTATTAAAAGTGAAATTTTCTATAAATGCATGATGACTTTTTATCTACTAATTTCTTTGCATTTGCAAATTTTACATTTTACCAGATAATAATTTAAAAATCTCTTAGTAAGCCATGGATAACAAAATCATTTTTTTAAATTATTTATAGACATGTCAGTCTGTCTTTAATTTGTCATAAAGCAAAGTTAATATACGCGGTTAAGAATGGAAAAGTTCCAAAATTTTGAAAAATATAATATGCTAGAGTGTTTTCTTGAGTGTCAAAAAAATAGTCGGGCAGCATCTGATTTGTATTTTGAAAGATATCCGGAGCGGCAGCAACCTGATTTAAGAATTTTTCAAAGGCTTGAAAATAACCTTATTAATTATGGATCGTTTTCAAAAGCAAGACCAAAGACCTATCAGAAGGAAAATAAAGCAAATGAAACCATTAATGTATTGGCATGCGTGGCTGCGGATCCGACCACTTCACTTAGAAATATTGAGAAAGATATTGGCGTGGTACCCTCAAAATCATCCCGCCTGTTAAAAACTAACAAATTTAAATGTTACAGACCTCGAAAAACTCATCATTTGCATCCTGGTGATTCAGAGAGGAGACTTCAGTTTTGCAATTTGTATTTAAATATGTTGCGTGTAGATGAATTATTTTTTACCAAAATAATCTGGACCGACGAAACACGAGTAACAAGCGACGGAATATTTCGCCACAACAATCATCTGTGGGCGGATCATAATCCTCATCAGCAAGTAAATAGAGTATATCAGGGTCGATTTGGATTTAATGTGTGGATGGCTCTATTGGGAAATAGAGTTCTAGCCTATGAAATATTTGAAGGAAATCTAAATTCCGAGATACTTGAATATTTTGGAAAGACATATCATCAGTTATTTAGACAATATACCATGACAAGAGAGGGAAAAGCTTTTTTTTCAGCATGACGGTGCACCATCCCACAACGCAGCCATTGTGGTAAATTGCCTAAACACCAATTTTGGAGAAAAATGGCTTGCAAATAATGGACCTATTAGGTGGCCAGCCCGTTCACCTGATATCACCCCATTAGATTTTTATTTTTGGGTATTTTTAAAAAATAAAATTTACAGCGTCAGAAGTAATACTGTTGAAGAACTAAGACAAAATTTTGAAGCCGCTTTAAGAAGCATAAAACACCTGAATATTCGGAACTCCCTGAATGGTGTTCGTAGAAGATGCCAGCTATGTATCGATGCCAATGGGCTCCAATTTGAGCATTTGTTGTAATTGTTATGTATATTTTTTTGTTGTTTATTTAAAATAAAAATGGTTTTGTAGATCTATATTTCTATGATTTATCTTTTATTTAAAAAATACAAAATCGATGTATTTCCAAAGTTGGTGACACTAAATGATGAGGTAAATATTTTCAGAGTTTTAAACATATAAAAAAATAATTAGTCATACATATTCTTTTGTCCTTTTCTTACTAACGGGGCTTGCTATGTGCAAAATAGGCCTATCTAAAGTAATTTGCAAATTACTCAGCTATTTCTTTAGAAAACTGCAAAAATGTATATATATTTGGAAAGCTAATGGTAAGCAGAATAAACGTAATTGAAAATATACAGGGTGTCCCATAAGAAAAAATATAAGTTGGGTCAATTTCTTAAAAATTAAACAAGATAGAAAAAAACTGGCTACGCCACTGAACTTTACGGAAAAAACTACATATTTTATCAATTTACAGTTTTTTCGTATCTATAATAACAAAGAAGTTACATGGAATTTTAATAACCGTCAAAATTTGAAAATCACCCTGTAGCTGTCCAGGGGAACAAGGTAGCCATGTTCTGTTTTCGCAGCAATTGTTTCCTTAAAAAAAGAACTCATAACATCTTTATCAGATTTATGAAATTCCTTATGATTTTCGAGATACCCTATAAAACTATCAAAAATAGAACACCCTGTACACACATTATTACCAAAAACAACAAACAATAAACAAAAAACACAAATATCAGAAAAATTGTTATCTACAATCTACAAAAAACATTTAAGAGCTTTTTATCGGCAAAATCTTTAATAAATGTGTCAAGGTATATTTTGTGTAATAGTTCATGTTCAAATAATATCATTGCTAATCCGGCCAGTCGATCTTCTGAAACCGTTTATCTTAATTCTTGATTTTAGTTTTGAAAATGTTCTCTCTGCTGATGCAACAATAACTGGAAGCATGAGAGTAATTCGTAGAGCAACGGAGATATTGGGAAAGTTGTCACTTAGATTTCTCATTGCAATATAGGACGGATTGGTTGATGCCCACTAGGCTCAGGCAATAAAGAAAGGAGCACCAATAGTTCTTGATAAAGTTGGTAACCTCTGATGATGACGTGTTTGTTGAGAGATGAGGGATAGACGCTTCCACTATAAATAAACTTTTTCATTAGAAGTGCTCGTTTTTCTACTTTTCTACTCTTTGTGACTTTTGCTTTCGATAAAATATGCTAGAATGCTTCTCTATCTCAAACATATTTGTAATTGCCACAAACGATAAATATCGCGTATCTATGAAAGGAAAATCACAATTTAGAAAATATCCTGTAGCCTGTAGGGCTGCGAACGCTCGACGCACCACAATCCACAATAAACTACTTTATTTTTACACTAGCACAAGCAACACAACAAATAATAACTGATCACACTTTTCGTACTTCCCTTTCTATTCGCACCGTAGTATCTTAAAACGTTAACTTGCTAAGACGCGCGCTCAAATCATTTATACAGTGTCACCATTAAAGTCCGCACCATATGGAACTTTTTTTTATTAATGAGGTTAGTTAAAATTAAATTTCGGCAATCGTTTTTGCTTCAAATTAGACTAAAAATTATATAATCAAATGTCACCATCTGTCATTCGGTATCTGTCAAAAATTACATTTTAATCAAAAAATGCTGAAAAATGGCATTGTTTTACCGAATTTCAAAAAATTTTATTAGAAGAAGTTGTTTTTAGTACAATTCTTGGCCTAAATACAAAGTTTCAGTTTTCTAGTTCAAAGTTGATTTTTTTGCCATTTTTTCTAATTAACTTTTATTTTATTTAATGTAAGTTCGCTTAATGGATATTAAACTATTTGCTTATACCATACTCAATATTTTATTTAGTTTGTATGAGCTTTTTTTTACTAGAATGCCATTTTTTTTCGAAATTTAAAATTAGAGGCAAAGAAATTTGACACACGTGGTGCAAAGTTATCCTAATTTAAAAATTTTAACAGATAGACGTCAGATGTTTCGTTTTTCAAATGACAAATACATCTAAATATTTGATAAAAATTTTATTTTATACTTAAAACTATCATTATTATTAAAAGGAACAAAAAGGAACTTTAATCATTTTAAATAGGTAACACAAAAGCAATATAAATTTCACATTTCAGTGTGACGTCCTTCTCGCTCTATACAAACACCCGTCCGTCTATAAACGTCTTTGATGTATGGGTGCACCATCAAGCTGATACCATAAGTTATGTCTATGGTGTAAGGGCATGTTATCCAAAACTTCGGTAATCTCGTTATCAAGAAAATTCAGGTACCTTTCACCAGTTAAGTTTACTCTAAAGAAGTATAGTCCAATAAGCTCATCTTTCAAAATTCCACACCAAACATTGGTTTTAAAATGATACTGGTCGCGACATTCAATTGTGAAGGTAGGATTTTCTTGGGACCACCATCGGCAATTTTGTGAGCTCACGGTACCATTCGAAGAGAAAGTGGCTTCATCTGTCCATAATATCTTGTATGGAAAAAGAATATTCTCCTCATATTGTCCCTGATACCAAAACGAAAAATCAAGTCGGATATCAAAATCGCGTTCTTTTAATGTGTTTATAAACTTGGGTTTATATGCCCGAAATCGATTTTTCTGAAGAATTTTTCTAACGCTTTCCCTCTTGCACCCTGTTGAATCACTTATCTTGGTTACACTAGTTTGACCGTGGTCAATAACAGTTAAACAAACATCAAGTTGTGCTGCTTCATCGTATTTACTTGCCGCGTGAGGTTTCTTAAAATTATTTTGAACACATCCAGTTTCTCTAAATTTTGACATTATACTTGAAACAGTGCTATGCTGCAAATTTTTTTCTGGATGCCTCTCATTAAAAATGGCAGATACTTGCCGGTGAGGCATATTCTCTCCACAAATTAAGACAATTTCTCTTTTTTCTTGAATGGACAACATTGGCGATAACACTGAAAACTATAACTTGCGAAAATATTCAAATTTATGACATTTCTTTTATTTATTCGGCACTCTAATTCGTTTTTTTTCCATAGCCTACTTATAAAATTCAAAATTGCCTTGATATTTTATTGTGGATAAAAAGAAAATGTGTCTAAATTTTGAACTAATCTGATATCTGGGAATTTTATTATAAGTTTTTTAAACTTCTTAGATGTATGTACTATCAAAAAAATGGAATATCTGACGTCTATCTGTTAAAATTTTTAAATTAGGATAACTTTGCACCACCTGTGTCAAATTTTTTTGCCTCTAATTTTAAATTTCGAAAAAAAATGGCATTCTAGTAAAAAAAAGTTTATACAAACTAAATAAAATATTGAGTATGGTATAAGCAAATAGTTTAATATCCATTAAGCGAACTTACATTAAATAAAAAAAAAGTTAATTAGAAAAAATGGCAAAAAAATCAACTTTGAGCTAGAAAACTGAAACTTTGTATTTAGGCCAAGAATTGTACTAGAAACAACTTTTTCTAATAAAATTTTTTGAAATTCGGTAAAACAATGCCATTTTTCAGCATTTCTTGATTAAAATGTAATTTTTGACAGATACCGAATGACAGATGGTGACATTTGATTATATAATTTTTAGTCTAGTTTGAAGCAAAAACGATTGCCCAAATTTAATTTTAACTAACCTCATTAATAAAAAAAAGTTCCATATGGTGCGGACTTTAATGGTGACACTGTATGCAGAGCGGCAAGAAAGTCGTGCATAATACCTGTAACTTTTGAATTACCTCGTATACGAAAAACTGACCTTTACGAAAGTTGTTCAGTAAATTACTCCCCACATTTTTACCTGTATGAATTTTAACTATCATTTCTGGTTTGGTTGCCATAGAGACCAACTTACTTTTTTTAAGTGGAACACCCTGCATACGATTGCATATTTAGTTTCTACTAGGAAAACTCTGATTTTTTTGTATTTCAAATTTTTATTTATTGAAAATTGTAACTAACTTTATTATAACAAAATAAATAGCCTAGAAAATTGAACAACTTAACATCGGAATAGTAAACAAGTGAAATCGCTGGCTAGTCAATAGCACCACTTCTGCCTATCCAACGTCCTGGAAATTGCTCGCTTATGTATTGTCTAACATTTGCCGCATAATACGCAGGTGCTTCATCTTGCTGGAACCATACCTGTTCGTTTGTCTCCCCCGGTTGCTGCTTTAGGTCGATCTGATCTAGCGGCTTCCCTAACACTGCCTGTTTTTCGAAACTTCTTTACCACTCGACACAGCGTTGACTGAATTATTGGAGGCCTATTTGGATATAATTCATTGAAAAGTTTACAAACCTGATCTTGCGATCTTTTTCATATTTTCGTAACCGCTCATTATTGAAATTTCAACTTGTTGTTTCTCATTCAGATGAACCAATAGTATAAACGAACGAGAAATCAGAGAACAGCAAATTAAATAGGAACTCAAAATTGACACATCTTAGGTCGCTGTTATGAAAACACCTTCACTCAACTGGTGGGTATTAGGTAGGAATAATTATAATTAGGAGGTTTTCATTTTTGAGCTGCCATTATCTCGGAAATGCTTGCAGATAGGTAGCAATTAAAAACACAAAAAATTCAGAGTTTTCACAGTAGAATCTAAATATGCAATTATATGCAGTTTGTTCTATTTAAAAAAAGTAAGTTAGTCTCTATGGCAACCAAACCAGAAATGACAGAAAAAATTCATGCGGGTAGAAATGTGGGGAATAACTTACTGAACAACTTTCATAACGGTCACTTATTCGTATACGAAGTAATTAAAAAGTTACAGGCATTATGCGGGACTTTTTGGCCACTCTGTATAACCAGCGGCCTGTCCACTCGAACAACTTCCATCCAGATATTTCTGGCGACGATGCGAGCGCAGTGGAAATTCCCAAACAAAACATTGACTCTTCGCGCGACCACACGGTAATTAAATTTGACCACCGTAACAGGTAACAGTACTTAATACTACGTAATAATCGTTGTAAAGAACATTATTTAATATACATATGCGAGATGCTGTACGTGGCGACATCTTGTGGCAATCGAGGGCAGACTTCTTTCATTATTTTATATATTTGAACTTTGGCAGACCAGCCGCCCCTGACAGGAAGCCTTTAGTGTTGTTTTTCGAATAAGCTCTGTTTACTGTTAAACTAACGAAGTCTAAATCCCCGAAAATTGTTTTTACAATTGTATCAGTGATTCTTCTAAAACTTAGAAGTAAAGAAAAATTATTTTTGGGAAGAAATAGTGTTTTCGTGAAATTTTGATAAATTTGCACTGTTTTATTTACCAACCTGTATTGTGGAATTAAAACTCATACAGACCAAAGCTAATCAGTCCACCCTAAGACCAAACAATAAGCCCTAATATGCTTTGAACCGTGTTCAAGTGTCTTCAAAACTTCCTGAGATATTTGGTTTTAAATATAGACTAAAAATTGTCTTTATACCTTTCGAAGTTCCAGCAGTTTATATTGAAAAGTTGCATAATAATTTTATTAATATTGTCCTAAGATAAATATTTTTTACACGTAGTTAGTTGTACATATATAAAACAAATGTGTCCTTGGAATAAAAGTAAAAATTGATTATTATTTTGTTACTTTATCCGACTGTGATAATAAACAGGTTAAATTTTTATGGCGTTTAAATTTTCCCTTCATGTCCTGAATTATGAGTAAATTTATAATATACGTAAGTTATTTAATTATTTGAATTTTTTCATATCTAAACAGTTTGCAGTGACAACTAATAAAATTTTACGTTTTGAATTTTTTTATTAACGTCTAAGGCGGAAAAAAATCTTTATGAGGCAAGATTTCATATCTAGGTCCTTTATCGAGACCTTTATAATTTTACTAATTAAATGAATATGCCCCCAAATTCATTTTCATGGTTTCCTTCCATTTTAGCATGTGTGTGGTGTTTGACTTTTTACTAACCCATTTAATGTTGTCACACCAGTGAATGACGCTGAATTGATAGAGGTTATTAATAGTTTAAAAAATAAAAATAGCACGGGACCAGATGAAATTTCTTCAATCTTAATCAAAAATATTCATCATGTAATTTTAAAACCTCTTAAGCATGTCATTAATCAAATTTTTAGTACGGGTGTTGTGCCCGACACCTTTAAGGAGTCGGTAATAACACCAGTTTTTAAGGGTGGGGATAGGGATCTAGTGGGTAATTACAGACCAATATCGCTTATAAATTCATTGGGAAAAATCTTTGAAAAATGTTTCAAGGTGAGATTGGTCAAATTTTTGGAAGGATTTAATATTTTGAGTGAAAATCAATATGGTTTTCGGACAGGCAAGAGCACTGAGATGGCTATTTTCAGTTTGGTGAATCACCTAAACGACAATTTAAATAAGGGTAGGAGATGCTTGGCGGTATTTTTGGACCTCGCCAAGGCTTTTGATACTGTCGATCATGACATACTTTTTACAAGACTGGAGAGAATGGGAGTGAGGGGTGTCTGTTTGGGATTGATCCGGAATTATCTTACAGGACGAACTCACATTACAAAAGTTAATGGTACTTTAAGCACTCCACTAGTTAGCTCGATTGGAGTACCACAGGGCACGGTTCTAGGACCAATTTTATTCCTTGCTTATATAAACAGCATTTTTTTATTGAATATTGATGCGAAAATTATTTCATATGCTGATGATACAGCAATAGTTTTTACAGGACAACACTGGGAACAAGTTTCAAATAATGCCTCCAGAGGATTAAGTATAATTCGTAGTTGGTTGGATAGCAACCTTCTCTCTCTTAACGTCATGAAAACTAAATTTATTTCATTCTCTATTACAAGTGTTAACTTAAATAAATATAAAAATATTATTATACATTCTCCATTTTGTTTGTCTCAAAACTGTGTAAATTGTACATGCAGGGAAAGTATTGGCTCGGTGGAGTGTTTGAGGTATTTGGGAGTGATTGTGGACCAACATCTCAGATGGAATAAACATGTTGAAATGCTAACAAAAAAACTAAAAACCCTACTACCCATCTTCTATCAATTAAGAGATATCCTAACACACCACACCTTACTAACATCAGTATATACATCACTTGTGGAATCGATCCTGAGGTATGCTTTGGTTATATGGGGAGGTTCAACAGACAGTACGATAAGTCCACTCAGAGTTTGCCAAAACTCTATAATTAAGGTTATGCTTAAAAAGGAAAGACGGTTTGCAACAGAAACGCTGTACAGGGACTCCGGATTGTTGAATCTTAGGCTACTATATGTTTTGTGTGGTGTTGTGTTTGTTTACCTACACTTTAACCCTGTCCAAAACCTGGTAGCTCATGCTTATAATACTAGAAAGAAAAGTAATAAAGAAATGTCACAAAACTTCTTCACTACAACATTTGCACAAAAATTTTTGTCTTTTAATGGACCCAAATATTTCAATAAGCTTCCTGTTGAAGTTCGTATGATAGATAAACCTAACAAATTCAAAATGATGGCCAAAAAGTATATTACCTGTAATCAAGAAAAGTTTACATGAATTTTCTTCTCATCTTTTGTTTGTAACCCGCTCATCGACCTACACCCTATAAATATAATATACCACTCTCTGTCGGTCTCAGCCGTCTCAGCCACGCCTAGTATAAACTAACAATGCATCTTGGATTATTTCTCCGTTGCCATAGATGAATTGCAAGATTTAAGAACTGTCCAATAAAAACTTTGTAGGTGGAGCACAGTACAAATTTTTCAAAATTTAGGTGCTCCTCTCTCTTACCTAGTATTCTATATTTTATTGTTAATCAATTGCATTTCTTAAAACAATAGTTTTAGAATTTTTTATGTAATCAATTCTCGTAATATATTTGAATTTGAATTTGAATTTGAATTAGATTTGTCATTGGGCATGCGTTAGTCGTGTTGATGTTTATTCCCAATATTTTAGCAACGCTAAAAATTTTATACCTACAACACAATTAGTCAGTTTTTAAATTCCTCTCTTTTCCCTCAATATTTACATACTTCAGAAATAAATACCACGGTAATTCACGAAGAGCATGCATTAAAAGTTTTTGGAGGAGTACTAAAAATATTATTAGGATACTTTGAAGATTTAGATTTGTAGATATGTTCTCTTCTGGGTACAGAAGTGGTGAGGCGCTGCTCATGAGGTCTTTTTTTATAAATGGGGGAACGGTGCTTGGTGATAACATCACCGATAAATTAGAGACAAGCAGGGTTACTTGGGACCCTTTTGGTATTTAAGGGGTGATAACTTTGATAAAGTATAATCAACTCGTTTCCATATCTTTCCATGAGGGAACAAGACTTCTAGGATATCATCAACTGGTGGAAATAGGGGTTTATTCTTTGACGAATTTCTCACAAATTTAACTGTATAAAAATTGTCGCTGACTTTTCTAAAATTTTACCAATGAAATATCGACAGTAGAAAGGTAAAAGGTCGTAAGCGACAAAAACAGAATTTTACAGGGGATCTATTTAAAGGTAAGATTTTCGGAAAAAAATTCATATCTTTTTTTTGGATGACTAAAATTTTATTAAAAAAAAAGGAATGGGTTGCATAATTTTTCGACATTAAGGGGTGAATGTTAACTTTTATTCATTTCTATTCGATTTTAAAATAAGTGTCGCTTTAGCCATTGTGCATTGTTGATTAGGCAGTTAGCTGTAGGGTATATGGCCTTAAATCCATATAATTAAATTTCAGTACCAAGTAAATAGCCTATTGAGTGAAACTGTGTTAAAAAATATGCACTAAAATGTGCTATGTGAAGGTAGGTCTATGAACCATTTTCTGGTTAAACTGCTAACGTACACTTTGCAAGGTTTGTAAAAATAACCTTCTGCTGGATGCCATTGATTATACTGAAACAATATAGCTATTTGTAATATATATTTAGCACCCCTTATTACCTTGAAAACGGCATACTATTACCCACCACTTAGTTCTTCTTACTTAATTCTTTAACATTCTTAACATATTACAAAATGAAAAATTGGCGTTTGCGACCCCCTATTACCCTAAAAATGAGATACAACGCAATATATATTTTTTTATTGTCATTTAACCCCCCTCATACCTCCGCGCATTTAATTTTGTGGCCCATTTTATAAAAAGAAATCAGCTTTCTCGACCGCAATTTCCATAAAATTGACATACTACAAGACAATCAATAAAAACATTATTTTACACCCCTTCTATACACACACCTTTTAATTTTTTGTATACCTATTTTACACAAAAAAATCTATTTTCCTACCCCAATTACTCTAAAAATGACAAACTGCTCCATATTTTTGATAAAAACCTTTTTGTCGTATTCTACCCTCTCTCGCCCTCACACTAATATTTTAATAATATTAATTCTCTGGTGGCAACCATCAAATTCTTGCAAACGCTAATTTTAGAGGTAAATTTCTTCGAAACTATACAAAATAATTTATAAATACTTTAACTATTTTTAAGGGCAAACCTTTGTGTTTTTAGCAAAGTGAAAATTCCATTTTTGGGAGCAAACAAATGTTATTTTTGTGTAATATTATTGATTATAAGATTGGCGTTAGCGAAATTCTCATGGTTGCACAATTATATATTACTATTATTATAGTAATATTATGTACTATAGAATTAAATAAATGCTTACATAATATTCCACAAAACACACACTCGAAGATAATAATATTATAAGTTAACGCTGAATTTATTTTGGTTAAGTTCTGAGGGTCTCAAGAACGCGTGTCTATTACTGTCTATACTTGCAATGATTTTGTGAGACTGAATGTTTAGAGCCGGTTAATGCGACATGCTGACAAAGAAATAATTAAATGTGAAGACTAAACCACCTCAGTTTTTTGGTTTGAGGACGACAAAACGATTAAACTACAGTGTTAATTTGAAATTATTTAAATTGATTAACCGTTCATCATAAATTATTGTATATTTTGGGCAGGCAAAATAACTAAAACGTTTAAAGCGAGCCGCACACGGCAAGACTAATTGACTAAAATACTATACTTGAGCAATTTTTATTTAGGTATAAAGACTAAAGCGACAACTCCTACTTTATTATATAAAGCTAAAATATTTAATGGGAGTTTGACTGGATAATGGATAGACTTATGTTTCGTTCATGCAAAAATGGTAAAATTTGTGTCGCTTAAGCAAGAGTTTCAAAAAATGGACCGTGAAATATGGATGACTAAAACGCCATAAAAGTGCTAATTTTTAATTAATACTTAGATGGATAGATAGAGAAAAAAGAAAGCAGTTTAGCCATATATATAACTCATTTTCAGCCGAGATGGCGCTTACGACCTTTTACCTTTCCACTGTCGATATGTAAAGTGTTTTGCTTTAAATGTACATTAACTTCACTTTGATAAAAGTCTCAATAGCTAAAGCTTCTAGTACATATTTTGAAGGACTTGATAAAAGATCCTCACCGGAATCCTAACTGGATGACTAAGGTCGATTCAGCGCAATCTCTTCTTTTTTTCGCCAGTAATGAGAGACTGGGGGGCAAGTTAGAACATGCCCCATGAAACCACACATTTTATGTTTGTTTAAACATTTGCCCATTAAACATTAAAGGAAAATACAAAATCAAAAAATACATGGGTAAATAAAGTCAAAAATACTTATATTAATAATATCTAATAGCAAACCCGAGAAATTTTAAAATATAACCTCTTACTAAGAAAGGTTTTCATGTAATTTTTTAAAAATAAACGACCTATTTAAAAAAAATTGTTAAACTTCTTACTTTTCGAGTAAATTTAATGAAATTTTAATAAATATCGGTACAAATGAGTGTATAATAGTATATTATTAACCAAGGTTTAGACAGCCATCATTATTGCCCGAGCGGCAAGTTTAAATCACGAGGAGCGGAGCGACGAGGGATTTAAGACGCGAGGGCTATAAGCTGTCTAAACCGTGGTTAATATAATATTTTTTCCACTACTACAAACTTTCATAAGACATTTATCTTTATAATATTAATAATTATAAAAAATTGTAGGTAGGTAGGTATAAGTATATTTTTTAATCAAGTTATCTGCGCTTTGGCATTGGCAAACTATTTTGTTGTTTTGTCAGGTGGCTTTGTTAATGTCAATTTCTATTCATTTATGTCATCAGATTTCACGGGTTTTCCGTTTTTTAAAAAATGAGCGAAGAAAATGTTAGTGATATTATTATGTGTACACCTCCAGAATTAAGGATAGAAGCAGAAAAAATGTTGATTGTATCGATTGTTTACAATATCAATTAATCTAATATGTATTGATAATTGTCTGGTTGCCTAACCACATTCTTGTTTATGAATTCATGTTGTAGAATCAAAAAATCAAGTTACCTGCCTTCAAATAGATTCTTGAAGATCGGTCAATAATGGATTTCAATGCCTTATTATTGACCATGGTCAATAATAACTTATAAGGTAGAGAAAAACGATTTCTGACGTTAATAATCGGTCAACAATGACGATGTTATAGGTTAGTAGTGGAAAAAGTTCATTAACATACACAAAATAATGGCTTTGCAGCACCTTTTATTGATAACTTTCAAAGTAAAAAAATCAAATTTAATAAAAAAAAACATTTCTCCAGCGTATACTGATGATGTCTATAAGGAGAAACATTGTTGGCGGCAATATTTTCTAGTATGTCTTCTTAAAAATAGTGGTTTTACCAATAGGTACATAATCTCTTCTATTATCCTCTGAAGATGGACGTCTGCACGCCCGAAATATGTAGGGAACATAACATTCTATTTGTGAAGAAAGATTTGATCGTTTAATTTTTTAACTTGACAGCTCATTGTGGTATAACTAAAAGTGGCAGAAACATGTCAATATAAGGGTTGTTCCAATCAGCAGTACGGGACTAGTTTTTGATCAGAAATAGAGGGTACCAGATGAACATTGCATGTAGACCCCAGGATGCCTTGTTCAGTCCTACAACTTGTTGATTGTATTTGACAGTTTGAAACTGTCAGGAACTGATGGTTGGAACAGTAGTAACATTGTAGTTGAATAGAGCATATCCACAGTCCGAAGTCTACAAAGTTTCAGAAAAATATTTGCAGTCGTTCTCCCAAAGTTCTAATGCACCATTGTCTTGAATCACTCTACATGACGTAAAGGTAGTTAACCAAACATTTTTTAGGTAATATTCCAGTTTATCGGCTTATGCGAAAAATCGCGTAAAATGAAAAACGTTTCTTGCAATATGTAGCACGTACTTTCTAAACGACAAATCCGCGAGCGGAAAACCATTTTTTTAATTGGAAATATAAAAAAAATGTGAAAATAGTCGACCGAAAAGCACAGTGAGAGTGACAAGTGAGGTTATGTTTCTCTAGCTGTTAGTCACTCGACAAAACTTGTAATAATTATAGACTTATATTGGTTAAACAAGCGCTAACACGGCATCTAATCCACCTTTTTGGTTCCAATTCGGTATATGCTACATAAATCAACAAGAGTTTTTCATTTTTTTTTCATTTTTGTCACAAGCGGGTACCCTATTTTCACGTTTTTTTTTATATTTGCAATTAAAAAAATGGTTTTCCCCTCGCGGATTTGTCGTTAAGAAAGTACGTGCTACATATTGCAAGAAACGTTTTTCATTTTACGCCATTTTTCGCATAAGCCGATAAACTGGAGTGGTACCATTTTTTACATAAGGGATTCACAACTCATCATAACCAGTAATATTGTAAGTATAAAATTTTTATCGATTTCCAGATTGCTAAATGAACAATTCAATGGAGTCTTATCCTAAGTATCTAATTTAAACTATTGCTTTATAGAATAGTCATTATAATACTCTACTGACCTTTTTATTAACGAAGAAAGGGTATCTATTTCAAACACCGCCCATGCCCAACCAAGGCATCGCATTTATATTATTATTTATATACTCTTCCTGACAATCTTATGTTTAATTCTTGGTCTAGAAAGGGTACCTACTTAGATATTCTATGCTCTAAATAAAAATGTCAGTAGATCTTATGGCGACTTTAAAAAATATTAGATTTTGCCTAAGTTACTGTTAACTGTATTTTTCTAGCTGTTGACAAAATTAAAGTTTATTTCAGTATTTGTTTTGCAAATATTTTCATCTTTTCCATATTGTTTCATTTAGGATATAGCATAAAGCTACCTTCATCAAGTTCAGGAATTTTTTGCCCGATGTTTGGAAGCCACAGTGTTGGTCTGTACTATTAGAGTGTGCAAGCACAACCTTATACCAACTAGTTTTGTTTCTATAGCAGAATTAGAAAAATGTTGTTTATGCTAGGATTCTTTTTTAGAGAATACAAAGCTGTTGGAAATAAGTAATAACCATAACATCAAAAGTGAATTTTATATTCGGATGTTAATATGTTAAGCTGTCACATTTTTTATTGTTTACGTGCGTGAACATTTTACCCAATCTAAACTTCCTAATTTATGGGACAGGCTGGCCCACAAAGGGAGAATAACTAATTAATGTTTAAATTAGGGCAGAATAAACGTTTTGTTAAATCAAAATTTAAGTTTAAAAAACATTTTATTCTCTAAACGGGTCACTGAACAGGAAATTTCAAAAGACAACTTTAATTAAAATTTAACAATTTCACGCATAAACAACACAACATAGAAATCCCTTAGTAAAAACAAAATTAGTACATTTTAGCTTAAGCTCACCTCTCACGGAATGCTGATTTTGCACGTTTTTCTTTTATCCCAAAATTGTTTTTGTTACATTTGATGGTAAAAGTAATTTTTTTCCAATTAGGCATGATCCCAAAAAGGTCTCACTAAAAGGAGGTTGCCTGTTTCGTGATAAAAATTAATTTTTCACCTTAAAATGTGCCGCATAGAGTAAACAACCACATTTTGGTAAAAAGAAATCACTTGGACCATTTCTTTAACATGTTTATTTGAAAAAAATTGAAATTTGCAGTGTACAGAAATACAAGTAGTTCACCCGATTGGCGATTTTTCTGCCGAATATAGTAAAAAACAAATTAGACATTTCTCAATAATTTTCCGCAAAGAATTCAAATTTGACGTCAAAAAATATATAGGTTCACAAATTTGACAGACACGACGCCATATTGGATTTTTTTAAAGGGAAACCCTCATCCATAGCCACATGAATGAATTGCATTTCGTCATCCCATTTCAAAAACATATAGTTGTCAATATTTATTTTCAGCTATTCAAGAGACAATAGGTTGCAAAGTTGTTGATTTTGTTCTGTAATAAAATTATTACCACTTTAAAAATATATGTTTTAAGTTGTGAAACCTAACTGTTTTCACAGTTACATAATTTCCGATGACTGAGCCAAAGAGTAACATAACCAATGAGAGGCGAAAGAAAGCCAGGCCGGCGAAACCAAATTTGTATACGCATGCGCAAAGTTAGTAGTATATAAGTCAAACTTGATGTGTCATATTTTGTTATCAATCACTTTTTATCGGGTTTTGACATAAAGAAAGTGATGATTTTTGTGGTTTTTCCTTTTTTATTTTTTTTTCATCGGTGTTTTTAGTGTGTTAGGACGTATTTTTTAATAATTCCAAAACTTATTATTGTTTTGTGACTTGTCGGTGGTTAAAATCTATTTGTTTAAATGTCGGAAACGAAGCTTAAAGGTGGTACATCGTGTGCTTACCGTGGGTGTCCTAACAGAACCGGCAAAGAAATTTCACTTTTCAGATTTTTAACGGATACAGGGAGGTATGTTAAGAAAGAGTTAATCTACTTATATTAAACATAAGGAGTAAGCATTTACACAAATTGGTCATTAAAAAAAATCCTTTTAAATAGAGTCTATTTAATAAACCCAGCTTTGCTTTAATACAAAATTGTTGGTTTGGTTGGTAATATTGTTCTATTCATTGTCAGACAATGAATAAACAAGATTACCAACCAAACCAACAATCTTGTATTAAAGCTAACCTGGGTTTATGCAACATTAGTTTATCGTATTTAACTTTGTAGTACCTAGTTTGTTTTCTTCAATGATCTTAAAGGGAACTGGAAGTCAACATGCTTTTTCACGTACATAAGGACTAGGCATTTAGCTATATGAATCAGATGAAATAAGGTTACACAAAACAGGCCTAAGTTTGAATACTATTTGTATTAAAAGGTATTGAATATTCAATTAATTTAATCAGATTTTTAGACATAAAGCCTGGCTTCTTGCCAGTAACAGGACCGATTTTTCCCGTGTAGACCGTATTCGGATATAAATTTTTATCCTATAAATATATCTATTTTTTACTGTGTAGCTGGTGGTATCAAGGTCACAGAATTTGGGTACATCAACATCAAAGAAGCCGACAAAGCTTTCGCCTCTTATTAGTTGGGTAACTCTTTGACTGAGCTATTTACGCTATAATCAAATACGACAGATGTCAAAAAGTGACAGATAAGACGCCAAATTGAATTTTTTTAAATGGTAAACCCTTATCCATAACCACACATGTGAATTGCATTTGGCGATCCGATTTCAAAAACAGGTAGTTGTTGATATTTATTTTTAACCGTTACGGAAATACGGGGGCTCCAAAATTGCCTCGATTTTGTCTTTTAAGTGTCTCGCCCCCGTAATAAATAGATCTTTTAAGCTGTAAACCCCAATTTTTTTCATAGTGAAATAATTTCCTGTGGGGCTACTTCCGCTTAAAATTAAATACAGATGTCAAAAAGTGACAGATACGACGTCATTTCGATTTTCTTGTAAATGGCAACCCGAAACTACCGTGCGAGCAAAAATTAATATCATCAAAGTGTGCTTTGCACCTAACGTCGTACTGTTTAGCGGTAGAGCTTAAACCTGTTGGGTATCAATAAGTACCAACATTATCAATCAATCAGTTATTTCATCAACTTTAACAGTCGTTAAAAGTAATTTGATTAATTGTTAATTTATCCAATTTCTTGACTCATTCACCCAATGCGCTTTACGGAACAGCACACAAAATGGTTGAAGCGTATTCTTGAAACGAGGTTAGAGTAAATGGCGAGTGGGAATATAATCAGCGTTTGTCCATGGACGATGACATTTTATTCCGTTGAAGCCTGGTTTTACCTCATCGGTTATTTGAATTCTCAGAATACACACATTTGGAAAAGTGAAAATCCCAATTTTTTTGTAGTCCACATTGCACCTTCAAGAAATTGGTGTCTGGTTGGTTGTTGAATAATTGTTGGTCCTATTTTTTTTCCATAACAGAGTTACAGCGGTGTCCGGAAAAAAGCCCACAGGAAATAAACGCACGCACAGAAAAAAGCGCACTATTGTGTAAGCGCACAAGAAATATCCGCTCTTGGAAAACTGGTGACACGGATAAAATCGCACACGGAAAAAAACTCACGTATATAAATGCGCACATGGAAGAAACCGCAAATCGTTTATAGTTTTTCTAACTCGGTTCTCTAAAGGAACAAACACATTCAATCTTATATTACATAATAATTACTTTTTTGTTTGCTTTTTATGTTTTAGAACAAAACATACTGTACAACAGTAAATCATAATTAATATTTCCATAAATTTTCTAGTATTTTTATAAATTATCCTAAAGTAATTATTGGGTATTGGTAATGCCATTTGTTAATGAAGACAAAGAACAACGAAATTATACAAGAGTCAAGCAGTCACTGTCATTATTTATGTCCACAGAAAGCTGAAGCAAACATCCCTAAATGCCGAATGTAAGGAGCCATGACAGCTATAAGTGCCACCTCCCGCAATGTTATTGGGGAGACATTGTCAGGAGTAAGCAAGGATACACTTGCTTACCTGCCAAAGCAATCATCCCTTGCTAGAACTCTTCGAACTCTCCGGGCAGACAAACAATACTCGAATTGACAAAAATCTGAATTATTTGTTACAAAATTTTAATTTATAGGCATACCGGGTATTGCATCGTCGAGCGGGACATAGGAAATCCCATGTAATTTTAAATGGGGTCAATTATTGGCTTCCCTAATTATTTTAGAGAAAAATTCTATTTAGGTTTATTAAAGAGCACTAAAACCCACATTCAAAAGAATAACTTTAGATATTTTTGATGAGCCCGTTTACGGGTTATCGGCCGATTTCTTTATAACTATTTCTCTTTTTTATGGCCCCGTATTTGCGGGCACTAGTCAAGGTAAAAGATGACTGTCAAATAAAGTTGTCATTTTGAAATGTGTGCTTTATTGTTATAAAAACTCGTACATCGAAAATATTAAAGGTGTATTTATGAGTACAAATTAATCTGAATAAAACTAAAATAAAGTATCCAATTACAAGGTTAATTATGACATTTTACATGTTTCAATATTTTACTAATTAATAGGTAGGTACTATTAAATTGTTAGATCTTTAGGATTTAAGAAGATGTTCAAATATTCCTCAAAATGACGACTTTATTTGACAGTCATCTTTTACCTTGACTGGTGCCCGCAAATACGGGGCCATAAAAAGGAGAAATAGTTAAAAAAAAATCGGCGATAACCCGTAAACGGGCTCATCAAAAATATCTAAAGTTATTCTTTTGAATGTGGGTTTTAGTGCTCTTTAATAAACCTAAATAGAATTTTTCTCTAAAATAATTAGGGAAGCCAATAATTGACCCCATTTAAAATTACATGGGATTTCCTATGTCCCGCTCGACGATGCAACACCCGGTATACAATTGACATTTTAATTTATAAGCATTTACAATGAACATACAAACAATATATTGTTGGTTCAACAATAGTAATTAAATAGCACATTTTTATCAGTGAGTTCAAAATTTAGACCCTCATTTTACGCTTCTTAGCCTGTCTTTTGAAAGCAGCCCCCCTAACATCTCACAGTTTCATTTTCCCTGATAAGTGCCTTCTTTCCATGTTTGAAATATCCTGGTGGAACCTCTCACCGTGCTCGTCACTTACAGCGCCACAATTTTCCGGAAAGTAATCCATATGAGAATCCAGGAAATGAATTTTCAACGACATATTACATCCTAGGTTTTGGTTTTTGGTTTCCCAAAAAATTTGTTACAACCATTTTAAAGGCATTCCAAGCGTCCTTTTCCTTGCCTTCAAGTATGGAATCGCATTGCACATCTACGAAAAGTTTTCTAATCTGGGGACCCACAAATATTTTTTAATTTTAGTGTCACTGATTATAGGGAACTTTTCTTTTAAATAACTAAAAGCACGACCTTCTTTGTCCATGGCCTTCACAAAATTTTTCATAAGTCCCAATTTTATATGAAGTGGCGGTAGTAAAATCTTTTCTGGAAGAACTAATGGCTACATTTTTCTTATCTGGCTCAAAAGACTCTCTCGGTGGCCAAACTTTCTTTATGTAGTGATCCGATCGTGCTCGACTGTCCCACTCGCAGAGGAAGCAGCAGTATTTCGTATAACCTTGCTGCATTTCAAGCAAAATAGCCGCAACTTTTAAATCCCCACAAATTTGCCAATTATATATTTCATATTGTATGGTCTCCAGTAACAATTTCAAATTGCTATACGTTTCTTTCATGAAGTAACACAGCTTTAAGACTTACTTTTGAGGAATCAATGAAAAGTCTGCAGTTTTTGGACCATAGTCGAGATTTAAAGCTGCCATTAATCCCTCAATGTCCGTACAGGCTACCAAGTCGTTTTCTATGTTAAAAAATGGTGTTAGGTTTTTCTGACGGCTTCGGTACACAGAAACTATTACTTCATCTTAAAGTAAGTTCCATTGTCGCAATTGAGAGGCCAATAGTTCGTATTTTTTCTTAGGCAATTCCAAATCCCTTATAAGGTCACTTAATTCACTTTGACTTGTTTTGTGAGACTTTTTACTGGGAAGTTCACAGACAAAATCGGAGTCTTGCGAGGTTGATGGGCCGGCGACATTTTCCAGTACACTACCGTTTGCATCCATTGGATCATCATCAGAATCAAGGCGGCTATATTCCTGAGGTGGATTAGGTACAGGCAACTCGTCACTATGAGGCACCGAGCGTATGGCGGATTGTAAATTTGGATACTGTATCGCAGACCTTTTATTTCTCCGAAAAGCCTTTTTTGATGGGAGGTGTCAAACAAAAGTAACAGTCAGTAACGTGGTCTTTCGGTTCTCGCCAAATCATAGGAACAGCAAAGGGCATCTTACGCTTTTTTCCACTTAGCCAGCCGAGAATGTTGGACGCACATTTGTAGCAGCAGATATGGCGAGCCCAATTTTTATCCTGGTCTCCAATTTTACAGCCAAAATACAAGTGGTAAGCCTATTGTATAAAAGAGCTAAGTGTACGATTTGGTTTCATAAAGGCCACTTCACCACATATATAACAAAAAACATATTTAAACAAACCCGCGACACGTTACTCAAAAGTCTCTAGTTTCTCAAATACGAACAGCTCTCAATCAACTGGTGGTTAAAATACAACTACTAACAATTTAGGATTTATGTTATATGTATTTAAACCCCTTATAAAGTATACCTAGTATAGTAAATCCAGGTACGTCTCATTTAATAAAGTCTGTGCGTTATAAGAAGTCCGCTAAGCCATAAACCCTCTTGAGCATTATGTCGGTGGCTCTCAAACAATAAGTTATATTGAAGGTAATTTTGGATGTTGATGAATTACATTTTCTAAATAAAATAATTTAAAGTAAATAAAAAATTAGTTTAGGTAAAGAAAAATAATAATTTTTTAGCTTTTGTAGTATTCAGACAAATTAGTTTTACGAATTCTTTTTTATAAAGTTTTGGTTCTAAAAAGAACCGATTTTGTAGTCTTGCGACAGAACGTACCTACTTGTAGATAGGTACTACTAAAAGTAGTCTTCCTCTGCATTTGAAATTTCACCCATGCTTTCAGACTCATCAGAATCAACATCATCGTCATCATCATCATCATTCGTAATAATTAACGGTCTTACTTCGTCTATAACCTGTTCTGTCTCATAAGATTCAAAAATAATTTTTTCTGTGTGTTCAATGCATTTCCGCCATTCTTCTTTGCCCGCTTGGCTAAGCGCCTCCTCCCATAACTTTATAACGCTAGGCTTACCGATATTTTTACAGGCATGTTTGTCATAATAGTTTTTGCTAATACCCCATACCAATTCAATTGCGTTGTAATGACAATGGTAGGGCGGCAATCTCAAAACTTGATGTCCATATTTGAGGGCTAATTCGTCAACAACATACTTTTTTTTAAATGACTGCTCTTTACACTTGCTTAAAAGTTCACTTTTTAAATATAAATTTTCATGGTTTATGTTTCATGGTTTATGTTAAATTTTCATGGTTTATGTTACCCGATAAGACTACCGCTAGCTCGAAAAGACGCTTTCGAAAAGACGCTTGTAGCTTTTTTACTTAAATAAAAAATTAGTAACACCTCTAACTTGTATATTTACCTTTATCAGACGGCCTTCATTTTTATGTTCAGTAAATTATCCAATAAAATACACCTCTAGAGGCGGTTTCTTATCTTCATACCTTCGTTTTTCACTCGAAACTCGATTTTCCAAGAAAATTTTCACTCAATGTAATTTTTACTTATAATCAAAGATAAGACCCTCGAGCTAAAGCTCTCGGGATCATATCAGATTATAAGTAAAAATTACATTTCGTAAAAATTTGTCAGAAAATCGATTTCTTGTTAAAAACATCGGTATTACCGATAAGACGCCTCCTCTATCGGTGTATTACTGTTGAAAATTGCACTCTTCTGGTTTTTCATTGTTGGTTACCTACGAGAATAACCGTCACTGTCACAACAAGTTGAAATTTCTGCTTTGACAATTTCGCGTCAATTTATCAAAATGATTCTGCACCTACTAGTTTTTCATTCAGGAAATAGTCTAAAAAATATATTTCGTGCATGTAAAATGGCTTGATAATCATGCACTCAGATTTGTTGCCCTAAAGAAACAGCTTTCATGCATTTTTATTGTTATTTACCTTAAAAAGTGCCCTCCCTTCGGTCGGGCACTTTTTGGTAAATAACAATAAAAATGCATTCAAGCTATTTCTAGGGCAACAAACCTTCATGCATGATTTTCAGGAATTTTACATGCACTTAACATATTACTATTGATAATCATCAGTTCTTTTTGTTGATGAAAATATCAAACTGGCATTTAAAACAAAACCTTCTTCATTACCAGCATGTAATATAATATACCTTTTTCCATTACTTGCACGACTACTTGAATAACAATGCTTTGAGTCATCCTGCCAAGACGTTTTTGTTGAAGTTCCGTTTGCAAGTACCCATGTTTCGTCAAGAAAAACAACTTGTCTTGACAATTCCGATTTTTTGTTGTTTAAATAATCCCTTAAAAATTGCCATCTTTTCGAAACAACATTGGACAGCTCGCAAAGCAGTTTTCTGTTGTTCGTTTTTTTATATTTGAAACCCATATGTTTTAAGATGATGGACAAACTGTTAGTTCCAATATCGCAAAGTTTTTTTTTGCTTTATCTTTTCAAGAATAGCTTTGAGGGTAACATATTCCTTGGCTTTATACATATCATAAACAATATTCCTAATAGAGAGTTTTATCCCTTGGGATAAATCCAAGGTTTTTGAATGGAGTCGAACCCTTTTATATGGTCTGTCCAAATCCTCTTCACTCTTTTTTCGAAGTCTTCTTAAGGTCTTCTCTGATATAGATTTAACTATAATAATGGCAAAATAATTTAATTATCTATTTAATTATTATTTATGCTCAACGCGTAATTCTAAGATAATTTTGTTTTGAAACCTCTGATTTCGCCCAGTAATAGAATACAGTAAACCAGTGGGATGTTCGGTGTGATCAAGTATAGCGAAGGTGCGAAGATATTGTAACTTATCCGACTTACTGTTTTAAAAGCGATAACAGCCCTTGGTGATTTAATCCGATATCGGACTTCTTAAAACGCACAGACTTTAGTCGAATTTTCCCATACATTACGGGCAGGTAGGTAATTATCATAATTAGCATGGATCTATGAAACCGGTGCCAACTGAGACTTTTGCAAGACAGATTGTTAGTTAGTATAATAAAATAAGTAAGATTTTGCTATTTTGGTCTCGGAAACATTTTTGCTGTTCCCCAGTGTAATTATTACACATCAAAATCAATAGCATTGAAGCCTCATATCTCTGGAATGGCTGAAAATAAATATTGACAACTATATACTATATGTTTTTGAAATCGGATCACAAAATGCAATTCACTGGTGTGGTTATGGATGATAGTTTCCGTTTAAAAAAAATCCCATATGGCGTCATATCGGTTATATTTGAGAACCTATATATTTTTTGGAATTAAATTTGCCTTCCTTGTGAAAAATCATTGAGACGTATATAATTTGTTTTTTATTATATTCGGCAGGAGAATCTCCAATCGGGTCTGTACAAGCGAAAGCTTGATTTATATTTCTAAAGACGTAACAGGAGTATGAAAGTGTTTTTCATTAAAAGTTATATTTTTACTGAACTTTATAAACTTGATTAAGCTAAAAAGTAACTTCAAAATATCAACAACAACTTTTTATAGTTATACAGATATTTTCCTCGTACAATGAACCTTAATGGCTCCATATCAGGCAACTTCCGTCACCCTTTTTATCAACAGCGGAGCTACAAATTCACTTCATTAAATGATTTTTACATTCTACTTTAGCTCCTCACTCGCCAAGAAGACAAAAACTCAATTTGCGCATGAAAAGTCTATCCTTGGACTCGCCAGAGAGTACTGAGCACGCTCAAAGGAGACAGCGACATGGAGCTAACGCCGCCAGCGATCCACACTCGAATCACAGCTCCTCGTCTAAGATTCAGTGTATGGAAGAGAATTGACTTTGATTATCCTTTATGTTTGTCTTACTTGTTTTATCTGGCTGGAGTAAAATACTTTTTGGTATAAATCATGACAAAATATTTTAAGTTAATTTTCAATAAAAACCAAAATCAAGATGGTTTTACCTACAACAGTTTAATGACACAGAATAAAAAGAGAACAAGTTTGAGAGCCTACATATACTGTCTTCTAATCTGAATGTATCCACCATCATAAAGTAGTAATGTGTATTATTAGTTACACGGGGCGACAAAACTTTTTTTTTGTTGTAATATTAAGCTGAGCAGCATATTGTAAGTTTCCTTGTTACATTAAACAAGCCACATGTAGAACGATACTATTTAATATTTATTGAAAAAATGATTTTACAACCCCTGTATATCGACTATATTTTTATCTATGTTAAGTTAACGTCCAAGGAACAAGGAACAAGCAAACATCCAAAATATATACTTCAAAGACACTAATTCTATAGTAATCACCTATCATGGCTAGATCCAATAGTTCTTGGTATCAAATTTCTATTGTCCTGCTTATCGCTGACAGCGCCAAAACTCTCGGGAAAAAATGATACATGGGAATGGAGAAAGTGAATTTTCAATGACATTCGACAACCAAGCGATTTGTAGGAATCTAAACTGCATCCACATTGTTCTTAAAATTTCCCGGACTACACATACAAATGAGTTCCAAGCTCTGAGTTCTTGCTTGGTGAGCTTTTCTATAAAATTATCATCGTTCAGCAATTTCCTAATTTATGGCCCAATAAAAATGCCGTCTGCTAATTTGGTGTCGCTTAACTGGGGAAAGACTTGTCTTTGGTATTTAAATCCGTGAACCTCTTCATTCATGGCTTTTAAAAAGTTTTCCATTAGCCCAAGTTTAATGTGAAAAGGAGACAAAAGGACATTCTTTGGGTCTACATATTTAACATTTTGAGATCCCGGTTGAAATTAACTTCCTTCCGGCCAGATTCTCATTATACAGGGTGTCTGTGAAAGGTCTTTATAAAAAAATATTCTTCAGACCAAAATTACCCGATTTAAGTAAACTTGCCTTAGTACAAAGTTGCTTAGTTTGGGCGCTAGACGGCGCTGAAGTGACAATTTTTAAATCGTTTTTCTGGATAATTTAAAAACTGCTCATACTATTTTGCCGAAATTCGGTACGTTGGCATAGCTTTATCGGACAAAAAACCCATGCCACAATTCTGATTAATATCAGTCCATGGGCGTAGAACCTGGTTTTTTTTACTAATTGCCTGTTTCAGATTTTTATGCCAATGGAACAAGAGGGGTTTGGGCACAAAATTCAGATGAACCAACTCATTTGCTACCAAAAAGGTACTATTGATAAGACTCGATTCCTCTGACTGTTTTCGAGAAACTTGCATTTTATTACTTAACACGTAGTAGTTTTTACCACGTAGTACTTGGGCTTTATAGAATTTTTTTGTTTTTAATTTCTACGCCAATGGAGGTTTAAGTTTAAAATTTGGATTAAACCAACTTATTTGCTACAAAAAAACCTCTTGAACAGTTTTCTTATCATCTGCTTTTTGTTCGCACGGTATTTTTTAGTTATGTACAACACGACCTCACACCTCACAAACGATTGTTATTGTTAGTTTCATCTGACAACATAAGATTATTGTTAAATTTGTAACATTTAATATTGTTGCTAACGTTCAATCATTTTATCTGCTTGAATTAATTATAAGAAAACTTTAATTGTCATGAATTATCATGGCGGTGCAATACACTAATGCAAAATATACCGATATTGTATTGGTATTTGGGTATTGCCAAGGGAATGGTCAAAATTGTATCAGAGTCTACTCCGAAAGGTTTCCAAATAGTCGTATACCAAGCCACCCGACGTTTGCTGCTGTTGAAGGACGCCTGCGGGAAAACGGCCACTTTACTCCTAAAACCATTGATAATGGAAGACAGCGGTTTGTGAGGGTTCCTTAAGTCGAGAAAGACATTTTAGAACGTGTTGCAGAATATCCAGAAATAAGCACCAGGAGGCTAGGTAGGGAAATAGGAGTGTCCAAAGATATTGTTCATGAAGTACTTCAAGAACAGTTGCTATATCCATACCATAAGATGCCGGCTTGTTCATAGGCAGAGAGAAGAGAATCCCAACTTTGCCAACAATATTTTGTTTACCGATGAAGCATGTTTCACAAGATAAGGGATTACAAATTTTCATAATGAACATGTTTATGCGGATGAAAATCCACATGCTATCAAGGTACAAAATTTTCAAAATTAGTTTAAAATTAATGTGTGGGCTGGAATAATTGGTAATAACATTCATTGTTGGTCCTGTCATTATTCCACAAAGATTAACCGGGAAAACTTATTTGCAATATCTACAAAATAGGCTGCCAGATTTGTAAAAGATTTACCTTTATGCACGATGGAGCTCCATCACATTTGGCATTAAATGTTAGAAACATTTTGAATCAGCAGTACCCAAATAAATGGATTGGTAGAGGTAATGCCCCTGTAAATTGGCCACTACGATCTCCGGACTTATATCCATTGGATTATTTCTTATGGGGGCATCTTAAGACAGTGGTTTACAGGACAACTCCAGATAACGCAGAACAACTATGGCAACGTATTCAAGATGCAATAAATATTCTTAAGGGCGATGAGCAAGTTCTGCGAAGAGTGTGTTTCAATTTTCTTCGACGTATAAATCTTTGTATTCATGAAAATGGTGGACATTTTGAGCAATTTTTATGATATTTCTATTTATTTCTGTTTATGATTTAGTTACTTTTTTCTTTTTTTGTAAAGACTAATACGTATTAAGTAATAAAATGCAAATTTCTCGAAAACCGTCGGAGGAATCAAGTCTTATCAAGAGTAGCTTTCTTGTAGCAAATGAGTTGGTTCATCTGAATTTTGTGCCGAACCTCATCTTGTTCCATTGGCATAGACATCTGAAACAAGCAATTAGTAAAAAACCCAAGTTCTACGCCCATGGACTGATCTTAATCAGAATTATGGCATGGGTTTTTTTTGTCCCATAAAGCTATGCCAACGTATCAAATTTCGTCAAAATAGTATGAGCAATTTTTGAATTAATCCAGAAAAACGATTTAAAAATTATCACTTCAGCGCCGTCTAGCGTCCAAACTAAGCAACTTTGTACTAAGGTAAGTTTACTTAAATCGGCTAATTTTGTTCTGAAAAATATGCGGTAGGTTTTTGTAAAGACCTTTTACAGACACCCGAAATAACGCTCATTCAATACACGTCTAGCCCACAAACATCTAAGAGGATGTGCATATTTTACTGTGACTGAATGGGCAACTATAGATGGTTTTAAACTTCCATTATGTGATGACACAGCTTTCAAACTATATTTCGATGAGTCTATGAAGAAGCGCCACTCACCAGGAGAATTCTCGATGTTGAGTTCCTGCATTAAACCATCAATATCAGCACACGCAGTCGTAATTTTTGTTTCTTTGGCTAGTAAATTCCACTGCTTAACAGGGAAACCAAGAAGTTCTGATTGTTGCTTTGACAATCCCAAATCACGTACAAAATCATTTAATTCACTTTGAACAATCAAATATGGCTCGACGGCACTGGAACCCGGAGTAAAAGTGGGTAGGTACATTGCTCTTCGGAGCTACCTGATGATGCGTAATTATCTTCATTATCTCCCAAAACAATATCTTGCCAATCTAAAGGCACAGTCAGTACTGGTAAGTCTGCATTGTAAAGAACAGGTCTTATGGCGGAAGGCGAATTCGGATATTCGATGTTACGCTTTTCTTTTTTGGAATAACCTTCAGTTTTTTTAATGTAAAAATACCAATCATCAAAATGATTGGTGGGTTCTCGCCAAACCGTTGCAAAACGCATACTTTTCTCTTTCCTTTCATCCGCTGCAGCAACGACATACTACAGCTAACACAGCACACATGGCGAGCCCACTGCTTGTCTAGATCTCCGATTAAAACGCCAAAATACATGAAATAGGCTTTTTTCACATTTTCAGAGAATCGTCTGGCTTGTGACTTTACCAGAAATTCTGTACAATTATAACAGAATTTGTCAGACGAAATTTTACAACTGCGACACATTTTACTTGACATTTTCGTCGTTGGCAAAACTTTCTTAACTACACAGAACCACTCAATTCAAAGCTCAAAAGAAGACTGAATATGAGAATAAGTTTAATGTTATACACAATCTATTTTAGGTTATCTTTCTGTTTTAAAATGGGCCCCTTTTAAATGACCCCCCATAAAATTTGCTACCTCCCAAAATAAAAGGGTCTTATGAAACCATTGAAAAGTTTTACGTATTAGCCCTGTGACAACAATGAGCTGAACGATATTACAAAAAACGTGTCAGCCGGTGTTATTATAGGTATTTTGTCATGATTTATACTATAAATATATTAACAGCTTTTCTTCTTTGCGATTATCGACATCTGCCTAAGTATTTGATGCACGGCTTTGCCCCACATCCTCTTGATTTTCTCTGCACTTTTATATTTCACCCTTGTATCATATCTATTACAAAAACCCTTTTAAAATTTTATTTTTATTAAAACGCATGTTCCACAGTTGTTGCATCCACTGTCCCTCCAAGGTCTCTTCCAACCCCGCCCGTAAGGAAAGATCTGAAAGCACAATCAAGTATGCATTTTTTATTTTATTTAAATAATCAATATACTGTTTACGAAAGACAAAAAGGTTGATCTATGCAATCCATTAATTTACAAAAGTATAAATTATTAATATCGGTTACTTAGAAATCATACAGTAAAAGCTCTTCTATCCATACAATTACGATAATTCACCTAATTTATATAAGTACCTACTTTTGACTTTTATTTGTAAAGTTTTGGACTGAAGCAATTGTATTCATTATCAAGTCCGTAGTTTTTTGTAAATAGTTTATTGATTTAAATAAGGCACTTTATTCTGCAAGAAGTATTATTTTCTTTACTTTAAATTTTTAGTTTAATTATGCACAACTAAATTTTTTGTAAAAATTTAAATGGACCTTGGAATGATGATAAATTCAAAATATTCGCATTTTTTATAGTCCGACACACGATAAATGGTCACGATTTTACCTGCTTTATAACGGTCGGGTGACTTTACCTCTCTTGAAGTAATTAAGGGCTGGTTTGTAAGCCTTTCTTAGTATGCTTCATTCCACAATTATTCGTTGATTTCTCGACCGCAATAAAATTTAAATGACAACCCTCAGTCGTAATCCCAACCATAAATAACTTGCCTGGCAAATATCTATTGTGTAGGCACCGGACCTTTTGAAAGGGTACAGGTCCTGATTACCTACAAATTTCAATAGTTTAAGTTAGCTATTTTCAACAAAACAATAAATATTAAATAATAGGAAAGTATCTTTATTTGTATCATGTAATTAAATAGCTATTCATATTTATACAAAAATACTAATCTACAATATTATAATAATACAATATTTAACTTAACCTACTCTATATTTAGCTCTGTTTCACTATTCACTATATTAGTTTAGGCATAGATGATATTATAATATTGTAGATTAGTATTTTTGTATAAATATTAATACCTCTTTAATTACATGATTAAAATAAAGATACTCACCTATTATTTTATAGTTGTTGTTTTGTTGAAAATAGCTAACCTAAACTATTGAAATTATTAGGAAATCAGGACCTGTACCCTTTCAAAAGGCACTTATTTATAGCTGGGTTTAAATTTTATTGCGGTCGGGAAATCAACGAATTATTGTGGAATGGAGCATAACAGGGAGGTATTTTATTTTTATTTTGATAACGTACGTATTTTAAGTTAATTAATTATACCTGTCGACACATTAGAAATTGTCGAATTATTATTAAATAATTTGAAAATACCAACTATAAGCAACAAAAAAGAGGTACTGCAAGAGTTCCTTAGCCAACATCACCTTTATTTTGAAGATAATTATACAAAAAAAAAACTGGCTAAGGTACTGTAAACCAAATCGTATGATAAAATATTTTGCGTAGATGAGTCTATAAAAGCATCCGATAACATACCACTTAGATTGCCCCCCCTATCATAGCGATTTGAATCCTATAGCAATGATATGGTCCGAATTAAAAAACAAAGTTAGACGCAATAATGTAAACCCAAAAATGTCCGCTAATGTAATTGAAGTAATTAATATCAGAGAGCGTGCGTTAATTATGTACTTCAAGTCGAAAATAATTAATTATAAAAAATTTTGGGAAAACGTAAAATCTTTAATTATATCATTGGATGATAGTGATAGTACAGATTGAAACTATTGTGATGACTCATTTTTGCTCATACGGTTTTATACACGTAGAAGTGACGCATTTTCAACCCGGTGATTACACAGATGTCAAAAAAGCCTTTGCCATTCGTTTTAAACAAAAAAAAATTTATTCCATACCTCAAAAACTAAAGAAAATAAAGAGGGGTGGAACTTCTACGAATTAATGTATAATAAAAATTATATATTACGGCTTACTACTTTTACGCATATTAATAATTTACGTCAAATTCAGCAATCCACAATAAATTTTTGTACATAAACAAACATTTTTTCAGTCTTACTTTTAGCACCCTGGACCGGAATGATTTATTTTTCAAAATAGAAGGACAAGCAGGTATAAAGTATAAACGCGTTAGTTAGTCATGACCATTTATCCTGTGTCGTACTTTACCAAAGTAGGTAAAAAGAGTTCCAGAATATACTTACTTTTCAAAATTTATGCAAGATGATTTGTTTATTTTGTCCCCAAAAAACTCATCATCAATCTTGAAAAAAAAACTCCCTCAACAATAATTTCTAAGAAATTAATTAACCAAATGAATATGAGAAGCAGAGCCGAAGTAAAACGGATTTAAAATATTACTTAATAAGGCCCAATTGCATAGGTTGGAATTAACTATAGAATTAATATGAAGATTTGCCCTCAAATTAAACCTAAGTTAATCCAAGGTAGGTTTTTGTTGCAATTGTATAGAATGGGGTTAATCCATAAAACTGTTAATTTCAGAGGGATGGCCCGATCACAATCAGCTCACAAGTAAAAAAATAATATTTTTTGATTTGTGAGTTGCAAAGACATTAAGACCTTTGGTACTTTGATACCACGTTTTTCTTTGCAGGCGTTGGCCAATCGCTTGAATTAGTATTTCTACGGAAGCGTTTGATACTCTAAACCTTGCAATTAATTTGGATCTATTCAATAGTCTATATTCTCAATACGAGGTCTAAAACCCCGAGGTCTTCCCACATTCTCGACGTCAATAATCTCAACATCCTCGTCATCTGAAAAAAGATAATTTACAACTTTTTCACTAGGTAAAAATGGTAAAATAGGTTCAAAAATACACTATTTTTATCCCAAGATTCTGAACTTATTCATGCCCAATCCACGAGTTGAGTGTTAATACTTGGGTCGGAAGTAATCTCTGATTATACAATTTATTTTACTACTAACTGCTGGAGTAATCTCCACTTTTGAGTTAATCCCAACCTATACAACTATTGGGCCTTAGGGGTATGAGCTTGCTCCATCATTTTATTCAAACTTACTAACGCACTTACTGTATAGTATTTTTCAGCTAAAAAAATAGTAAGTTGAGGCTAGATTTTTATGTCATGTGTCACTTTCTAGTTATTAAAGAAAGCAACCAAAAAATCAAAGGAATCTGTTGTTAAAAACATCGAGTCAGCTGACATGATATGACTTTGTGCCTTCCTTTTTCTACAGCATTAACCATGCCATGTTTTGATCTTTATTCGCATGTCGCTGCATCAAATCCTACTTTACCGGTAAAATACAGACGAAACACAATCGTATTCAGGAGCATTTCATTTATTTCGTTTCTCTTGTTGATTGTTTCAATGTGGTAGCATTCCGCAGATGTTTTACGCAATTTTTTAATTGTTTTTGGTGGTTTGATGAGACAGCTACAGTCACATTACCAAAATTAATTATGGTTCACGATTACTGTGTTCCCAGTACAGTACACCTGGAAGAAGGAATGAAGTAAACATGGTAATTTAACCAATTAATATGTTTGACCTGCATTTTAATTTTAAAATCAGAAAAACTACAAGAACTATTTTATTATCTACAACAACAACGCTTTGGGCTCCCATTTTTTAATGTCATATTTCTTTAGGACTGCCACTATTCGCTTCTTCAGGGAAATAAGCAGCCCCATCAAGAATTTGTGCAAAATGTATATACGCTACCTATTTCCTATTATTCTATTATATGCATTCAGTTTAACCCGGTTGGTACATAAATATTTACAACATTATTACCAAAAAGGTACCCCAACATTTTTATTTATTTTTATCCATTTAAAGGACTGTAGAGTAATAAAATATAAAAAAAGTACATCAAAAATAGTACTGGAAAAAGTAAAATATAAACCTATGTTTTTGTAATTAAATATTTGTTAAAAAATGCAGGTCAGTTTTATTCATTTAAAGTCATAAACATCTAACCTCAACTATTAATTTTCCTAACAGAAAAATACTATACTAATTATTTTATAGCCATATTTACTACTTGAAGGAAAAAGTTGCATCTTCTGCTCTTTAACATTAATAATATCCCAATGCTCAAAAACAAACAGGTTTATTATTTTTAATTAGCTCCCTCAAGTCCAGTACACAATAGGCGATTACTGTCAGCTAAGAACATAAGAATGTCTTCAGTAGAGTTACCAGATGAAAATGAAAAAAGTCCGTCTTCTGCCAGTACATCGCCTTGCCCTAGTCCTGTCGGCAAAGTAAGTTATATTATATCTACAGGGTTAGGAGAAATCACCAGAACGGTCGATTATTTCAAAAGATATACGAGTTAGCAAAAAATTTCTTTTATAAAAGTTGTAAGGCTTTTGAGAATCTACATATCTGTAATAAATTGGAATATACAGGTACGCCCAAGAAGTTGTGGAGAGTCAAAGTTATATTTTTTTTAAATTCGTAAATTCGTATATTATTACTTATTTTGATCGTCCAATCAATTTTAAACATTTTCTATTAACCATATGCTATGCCTTAATTTATTAGTTTCCGAGATATCGGCGTTTTAAATAATAACGGATAACAATGCTCTATTCGAACGTAGTCGTATTTACCTTAGCAACAAATTAGGTATGGTCTTTGACATTTGTCAGAATTGAACAAAAAAGAAAATAGCATGGCGTTTTCACTTACTGAAACAGAGAGAATTGATATTTTAATTTTAAGGGGATATAGCGATAAGCAAAGATCATATCAGGAGGTATATGATATTTTTAACAATTTGCATCCAGAGAGGCACATTAAAAAAAAATGCAGTTTTTCGAACTGTGGGGCGTTACAGAATGACTGGAAGTGTAAAAAACCGACCAAGATCTGGAAGACCTAGGAGTGTTACCGTCGATGATAAAAAATTAGACATTCTGCTTACGATACAAGAAAATCCCAGACAATCCACCAATCAGCTTGCTTTGGATAATGAAATTGATCAAAAATCTGTAAGAACCGTTCTTCATACTGAGAAAATGCATCCATACAAAGTGCATGTTGTACAAGAACCTTGTGATGTTGACTATTATCGAAGACTAAAATTTTGCGAAATAATTACGAGAAAGATTGAAGAGAATCCGCATTTTCCAAACAATATTGTTTTTTTGGATGAAGCGACCTTCACACTACACGGAGTGGTCAATAAATAATATTACCGTTACTGGGGGCGAAATAACCCAAACTGGTATGAAGAACTGCATAGACAGTTCCCAGAAAAAGCTAATGCCTGGGCTGGATTGTTAGCGGGACATGTAATTGGACCCTTTTTTATCGAGGGAAATTTGAACGGTGAACGATATCTCCAGCTTCTTCGGCAAGAAATAGTTCCAACTATAAACAATTAACTCTCGATATTAACTTAACCTGGTATCAGCAAGATGGAGCTCCTCCGCATTTTTCTCGTGAAGTTAGAGAATTTTTGGATGTCACGTTCCCAATTAGATGGATAGGAAGAAGAGGGCCTATCAAGTGGCCTTCACGATCCCCCGATCTTTCGTCCTTAGATTTCTTTTATTGGGGTCACCTGAAAAACAAGGTTTATCGGAACAAATCCAATAATTTAGAAGAATTAAGAATTAAAATTTTAAATGAAAGTGAGAGAATAACAAGGGAAATGGTTATATATAATACCCAAAGACATTTTTACGACAATTTGTATCATTGTCAGTTAGTAAATGGGGGCCATTTTCAACATTTATTAAAAAATAGAGCTGTGTTTCCATGACTTCTTATTAATTAACTTATCAAAATGTCATGATATCTCGGAAACTAATAAATTTAGGCATATCATATGGTTTATAGAAAATGTTTAAAATTGACTATACGATCAAAATAAGTAATAATATACGGGGTGTTCTATTTAAAAAAATATAACTTTGACTCTCCACAACTTCTTGGGCGTACCTATATATTCCAATTTATTACAGGTATGTAGATTTTTAAAAGCCTTACAACTTTTATAAAAGACATTTTTTGCTAACTCGTATATCTTTTGAAATAATCGACCGTTCTAGTGATTTCTCCTAACCCTGTATATACTGTTTTAGTAGAAAATTCAATATCTAAGTCATTTATTGTTTTAGTTTTGCAAATAAAGCTTATTTTTTATGTTTTACCAAGGTAACTAACGCATATTTTTTTTTAGAAAGCAAACAGGTTGTTACCAACTAACCTTTACGTGGTCCTTTACAATTTTAAAGCAAGGCATCAAGATGAGTTAGATCTGAAAGCTGGCTACAAAGTGACAGTTATCGAAACGTCTGACCCTGATTGGTGGAAAGGGAAATGTTTTGGAAAAGTAGGATTTTTCCCTTCAAAGTATGTCTCCAAGTTATCATCTGGAGAAAAGCCGTTGCAGGTAAATTACTATTTAACTTATTACATGAGGATTTTTGTCGAGATGCGTTTTCTTTTGAACATTAATTTTCTTCGAATCAGACCATTACTTTGGCTATATTTAAAACAGTCACTTCAGCACAATAGTTACAGAAACTAATTTGAAAGTCAATTATTTCGGGTCCAAAAACAACGATGAGATTAATTATGTTTTGTTTCGTTCAAAGTTCGAGTAAATGTGCCGCGGGGTTCAAATTAGAATTGTATAAAACCTAAATTGAATATCTCAAACAAAAACACGTAAACGTATTATTTCATAGATTAAGAATAAAAGAAAACTCTTACACATGTGGCAATAAAAAAATAAGCAAATAAAATACCACCTATTTTCAATTCCAAAGATAATTTCTAGTAAATCACTCAATTGAATAGTAATCGCTTTATTTGTTTACGTAGGTTACACACAATTTACAAGTATCTGATGGAGACAATGGATTAATGCTCCTGAGGGACCAAATTGTTATTCAAATTGGAGATGAGGTAGACGGTATGGTTATGATCCGGTCAGGCGATAACCGGCAGGGTGTTTGTCCTGTTAAGTTTTTGCAGGTACTAAATTTACAACCGTTAAATCCCTTAATATTAGGTGAAGATTATTCTCTCTTTATTTGTCTTTTAGAAATTTGCAAAATGCTGCATGATTATTTTCCCATCAAGATACTTGCTTCTTTACATGACTGATTCCCTAATTAATGGGACAGTTTTTGCGTTGGGCTAGTTGCGATTCACGGTTACTTTTAAAAAATATACAATAAATTTAAATTAAATTAAATTAAATGGAGTTAGCCGATACTTGATGGAGATCCGTATTAAATTTATAGAATGAAACACTTGTTTCTAGATTTCCACTTTTATTTAAAATTTGTTGACAATTGTTTCGCCAATACTGTGGTTTCTTCAGATGTTTATAACCGAATGAATGAATATAACACAAAAGTATACTATACAACTCTAAGTAAAGTCCGTTCACAGATTTAAGAGAATGACTTACCGACTCGTGTTGACGCCTGTTTAAAACCTGACTGGGGTCTACCGAAGCCCGCACTGAATTGTATTTCAAGCATGGATGATTTGACACAAATTATAAACAATTTTAGATAGAATCGAGGATAGAATATATTATAATTATATATTATAATTAATTAATGCAACTACAGTTTACTCATTTAATTCATTTTCACTGTCACTATCAACACCTATGTTAATAATAAACCTTTCTGTAATATTCCCAATTTGAATGTATGAATTTTCAACAGTTTTAATATGCGGAACACAATTTTTCCAGCAACTCACAGGCACTTTGTCCACTTAAGTAATAATAATATGCAGTACACTAGCATTTATAGTGGGTGATACATTATTACGTCTAACGGCAGATTTTAATTGATGCCATAATAATATGTGTTCTATGGGATTGAATATACAGTGATACGGCGGAAGCCTTAGCACTGTATGCCCCTTACTTTTAGCGTAGCTGTCGCAGTAGTACTCCTTTTCCAGATTCAGAAATTTAAGCACATCAAGTAACTCTCTTTTAGTGTAACTTTCATGAAAATATATATCCTTCTAATACATAAATTCCTGTATTGCCATTTTCGTATCTTTTGAACAAGGGTGCTTGTTTAACTGTCTACTGTGGTAACTTGCGTTGTCCATAACAATCACACTGTTTGGAGAAACATTAGGAATTAACTTATTTACGAACCAATCCTCAAATAACTCCGCTGTGGTATCGTTATGGTAATCCAAATAGGAGTCATTTATATTCTTGGCTGCCAATGAAAGTGCATTTGGTACCCAATCATCTTCGAATCCTGCATGCACTATGGATATTATTTTTCCTCTGCTTGATGGTGCTCTTGTTCTACACCTGTCACTAGAATCAACCCAACCTTTTGATCGGGTATCATGGGTATCAAACCAGGTTTCATCTAAGATCTAAGTATATAATAGATCTGTTTTCACTTCTGTACTGAGCGATTTTCGTCAAATATTCAAATCGCCATGCCTTAAGTCGTTGCGATTCCATGATAACTTGCCGTTTATCGACTTTTTTAAATTTAAAGCCGGTTCGTTGAAGACACTTCCACAGCGTTCTTCAACCGCAATTGCAACAATTTTGCGGGGGGGGGGGCGCACATGCCCTTAGTTACGTCACTGGGAGTTCTAATTAGGCCAAACATTCATTGAGCGAGAACCATGATTTTGATGACAATTTTAAAATTTTACGCTTAGACAACAAAGGGAAGCGATTAGATTTATTATAATCGATGGAAATAAACAAATATAAAAATGCAAATTTACTACTTAATAAACAGTTGGATCTAGGGAACTCCCCGTTATTACTCACTGTGTGGTTTAAGTTATATTACGAGGAAGTGTACATGTTGTCCGAGAAATTCAATTTATTTAATGTTTGTTAAAACATTAAATGCCAGATAACGGTGTTTGTTCAGTGGACGGTTGTGACAGTCGAATAAAAGGCGGACTATCATTTTTTAAATGCCCAAAAAGCCCAAAAGATCAAGTAAGGTAGGTACCACGATATTTAATAAAATTATAGTGAAGGTTAGTTATTATTTTTGGAGCGTTATTAGGTAGCTATGTATGGTATAACTTTTTAAATAATTGTTTAAATCATATAACAAATCAATAATAATGTAACGAATTCATGGATGTATGTAGGTAGATACATATTAGATGATTTCCTTCTAAGTTAATAAAGAAATATCCAGAATTACATGGAAACATTTTAAACTACGGATGGTGCTGTCTTGTACTTGATGAAAATTTATAAAAAATAATTGTAATAAAGACACACTCGGTCTAATTTCCACATCGAATATTCCCGACGAGTTTCGCTACACTGTAGCTTTATCTAGGCATTTTGTAAATCGATTGAAGTGCTATAATATTAAAGTATTTGTGTGTACTTCAGGTACGGTCAATTAATGAAAATGTTTAATTTTTGCAGGTGTCATACATGGAAAAATGCACTAGGATTTACAGGGTCCCATAAACACTCTAATATTAGGTCCACCAGAACAATGTTACAGTCGCGTTCGAATTTGTTCTTTGCATTTCCTTGAGGACAGTTTTGCAAATTTTCCTAGAAGTCGAATTCACAGTTATGCAGTTCCACTTCTAATATTACCGACTAACTCAAATAGCAAAGGTAAATTTTATATTATTTTTTCTTATTTCTATAATATAGTATTATACCTATTAGATATAGGTATTCTCCTTTACAATAACTTATAGGTCTAAAACTATAGCATGCAAAGCAGTTCGTTAAGTTTTTTCAAATTTTAGGCGACCTAGCGTTGAATGAGGCGTCTAATATACAAACGAACGAGGCTTGTGCTCAAACAGACTGCATTGAATTTAAAGATTTCAATCAGGTGATTAAGGTAAGCAAAAATAATCCTTATTCTCAAATTTTTCACAATTTCTAGACACTTACACATATAGGCAGATAAATAAATGACTAACTAATTTTTAGATGCAGATGTTCAAACGTCAGTAAAGCTTTCAGAACGAACGCCCAGGAAAGTTGTATAAAAAGAGACAGTTAAAACACTGCAAACAAGAATAACCACTCACAAATGTAAAAAAAGGCATGGAAGAATTATTTAAGCTTTTGAAAATAAATTTTTCAGAAGAATCCTGCAAGCTTTTAAAATCTCAATTTCCTTTACATTCTTTTTTAAATTTATTAAAGTACTAGAGTCCGTATTTATTTTACATTAAAATTTATAAACAGCGATGTTAAAACAATAAAATTAAATAAAGGTAATATTAAAGTAAGTATTTTAAAAAATTTGTAAGTTTGTATTTGTGAACTGTATTTTTAATATTAAAACTAATTAGACATGCAATACGCTTTTTATATACCTAAATTTATACCTAGTTATCAAATTTTAAATATGCCATAAAACTATTATTTCAATATTGTATATTGTTTGTATACTAAAACTATATACCAATAAAATAATATTTTCTATTTCTAAAATAATCTTATATAACACTTTTGGAAAACCCCAGGTATACAAATATTAATCAAGCTGAACTAAACTACGTTTTTAAGTCCCCGGTAATGCGCTTGGATTAGGACTGAGTGCAGGTAGCGGCGGCACGCTTGTGTCATGAATACATCAAAGACCCGACGGAGAGTGACGCAACTTATATTATATTTTTTAAACTATGGTTGTGTAGTATACTTTTGTGTTATATTCATTCATTCGGTTATAAACATCTGAAGAAGCCACAGTGTTGGCGAAACAATTGTCAACAAATTTTAAATAAAAGTTAGTGGAAATCTAAAAACAAGTGTTTCATTCTATAAATTTAAATATACAAACTTTACTTTTTTTCAGGAAGTGTGACAACGTACCGAAACAGCATGTCAAACGAATACTCCATGTAATTGTTCAGTAACGCCGCAGAATTTGCATCAGCCATCTTCCAATCCCAACAACGTTAGTACCACCACAACTCTGAAGAAACTGTACTATCCAACGCCACAACCGCAAATGCAAATTTTCAAGAACAACAATGCCAACATCAAACAGAACAACAAGAAACATAACAATTCAGGAAGCCTTCTACGGTACTACTACAATAATTTTGCGAAGGGAAGAAAGGACACAAACGTTTATCAAAATGTCTTGGAACGACGTAGAAACGAACTTGCCTTTCTTCATGGGAAAGCGCCGTTTTCGTCAACTAGGCGCCCTCTATCTATCCGATTGTCTACTCCAAAGCATGTGGCAAGTTTGTTTAACAGGTCTTTTACATCGGACTCACAAAAAAGACCGCTTTTATTACAGGGATCCCCGTACAATCACGAATACCACCCCACGCCCCATTTCCAAATCATTGCTAACAAAAACGGTTTAAAAATATCCTCAATTTATACCATAAGCGAAAGCGTAGAAAAATTTAGTTTCCACAAGAAGAATTTGTATATCTCGTCAAATAGTAGACCTCTTTTTGTTAGAAAATAAAGTATTTTCCCACTGCAAAACCTATTTTTGTAAATGTTAGATTAAGTGTTTCAATATGTGTAACACCCATAGAGGATGATGATATTAGCTTACAGGTTTACAGTTCCACACCAGGTCCTTTTAGCTGCCACTATAAAAGACATTATTAAAAATAATTTTTCCGTTACTAGACTATTTCTTCCTTCGATGTAAATAACACTTAAAAGTTTGTAGTAATTTACATCCAGAATTTATTACACTGAAAATGAACCAGAAATTACAAAAAACAAAGGTAATTTTAACTTGAACTTGACAACCTTAAAGCGAATCCTCTATGGCTATGGCATTACATAATATAGTATATTATGAAAATAGAAAACTGATCAGCACGTTAATCTTATGAAAAAAATAATTATAGTTTTGTATAAAAGTACTTAGACAAAGTACTTTAAATTGTAGGAGAATTTCCAAGTACTTGAAAAATTTAATAACTTAATAAACCTCTTGCCTAATTACAAGGAATTTTATAAAAAAAAAGAACGGCAGAAAATAATTATTAAGGCGATCGAAAATAAAATGGTTTAGATAAAAAAAAATGTAAAAAGTGCTTACAATCATATTCCCACAGTTAAAGCTCGCCCATATAAAAAAAAATTAAAGGATTTAAGTCCGAGGATCGAGCAGGCCTTAAGTAAGATCCGCCCTGACCTATAAACATCGATACGACTAGTAATGACTTTCTACGTATATTCAGATTTCAATTTTGGGCCTTCATTTTCGGTCACGTCAATTTTTAGATTTTAAATGGGATACCCTGTATGTTGTTAAGCTTTCGAATAGGTTGTTTTAAGATAAATTTAACCATACCGCACTACACTGACAAAAATGGATTTACCGATGTCTTGGGTTGCAGAATTAGAGCTACTTTAACGCACGTTTCTATGTTGTTCAAACTGAGCCTACGAATTATCACAAATGATTTAAAAACGCTACAATAACTCAGCTTCTTGTGGTTCGCCTTAACACACAAATATAAACATTTTAAACACATTTGGGATTACCACAATCCTTCATTTTGTAACCATTTTATGAGTTACCTGAACTCACTTTTTAGATTGGAAAAACTAACTAGGTAACTGATTTTAAAGTGCAGTTTCGACCCAGACGTGCATTATTTTAACTTAAAACTCATGTCGAGGGTAAAGCATCGATCGAAAAGTCACGGAAAGTTCCGAAATCACGCTCGTGCCGATTTGGCGCGGTAACTTCATCCCATTGTTATTAGTATCTCGTGCACGTCGCGTCGTCATGGACCACATAACTGGACTTGCTATCCGCGCAATCGTTGATCGAAGGGATGTTTTTTTATTTTTGTTCAGAGTTTGTTCTCATACAGGTGCGTGAAAATGAGAATAATCCAATTTTAGTGTTGGAATATTAAAGTGCCAAACCTTATTGTGCCTAGCTTCGTTCATAGAGTAGTTCCTTTGCACTTGACGTTTATCATATGTTGTTAGATGTCAGTAATGTCAGTTAACCTAGCATGTGTTTTCGTAACAAGTGTTTGTTATTAAAGTACATATTATTAAATATTCCTTGTGTTTCTTGGCTCTATAGAGATTCCCTACCAACATTTAGGACAGATTAAATTTATAGTCGTTATGTAAGCTAGAAAAACTGATAGGTTTAGTTTTGATGGCTCGAATCATGAGTTAATCTAGCCCGAGTAGTGACGCGTCACAACTCCCATATTGGTCTTTGGCAGCTTAAACAATAAATTGCTGCAGACCACGTCGCATGTGTTCGTCAAACCCAGTTACCTTTAGCTAAGCTAGTCTAAAACAACCCATCCTCAGGGCTATTATAACTCATTAACAGTGGTTTGATGCAATCTCTTCGATTAAGTTGCCGTAACTCAGAGGTCTGAGCTGTCCCCTATTAGCAACACGCGTCGGTCTAGGATAACTTATATTTACCATTTAGCCTTTAGCGACGCCATTTGCTTTGAATAGCATGTTGAATTTAAAATTAAAATTAATTTCTTCACCTGGCAACAGGAAGAAAATTAAAAAATCAACAATCTAATGACTTAAACTACAATTTTTAATTTTTTATTTTTATTTAAATTAATATAACAAGTGAATAGTGACCACTTGATGTATTCTCACTTTTATATGAAATGACATAGTCTCATTTTGACAATTTTTAAAGAATAGCAAGTTCATTTAGTTTCATTCGGAAATAATCTAATCCACCATAACATTAAACATGTCCCCTCACTAAGTCGGTTTCATTAAAAAAGAATGAATTGATATGTTAAAATTCTTCTTTTACAACATGTTTTGACTTCAACATTGCTTAAATCACTCTACTATGATTAAGGTCCTTTATTCTACTTGCGTATAAATCAACTCCTACCTTTACATGGAGATACACCGTTCTTATACTAAACTCCTGTTGATTCCAATGGTTGCATAATCTGCATTATATTATATTATATTATTGAATCACCTCTCTGCTCCCCCAACTGTTTTAACTTCTTTTCATATTAAAATCTCTTAAATGGTTAGTTGCTGAGGATGACTTTCTCTAAAGTCGAAACTAGTACAACACATTCGTTAACAAATTTAACTTAATTCATCGTCATTTTATGTATTTTCTATAACCCTTGTTTTCTACCCTAGAGGGGCAAATAAAGTTATTTGGTGGTAAAGACAGACCTTTATTTCTATTTATATTTGAGTTATGTCAACTCGATATTTCGCTCAGTGTAGTTAGGTTTTTATTGAAAAATGACTGAAATATGAGCGATTAAATTATCAGTTATGTCAACCTGAACAGGTATCCAATAATAACAAAAACAATCAGAGAAATAATAAAGGGATGACGTGGGCTGTCATGTCACGAGTCACAAGTAGTGCTGTGTGCAACTTTTCAATTTGTAGTTAATTTGTAGATTACTTTAAGGTTTTAACCAGAGGTTAATCTTCCTCGCTTGCCACCCTTTTCAAATATTATGTGCATTTTACGATATTCTGTCATCCTCATTATGTACTGTCAATAGTGTCATTGTCAGAGATTTAGTCCTAATCTGTGGCATTGTTTATTTTGTTGAATATTCAGACCCCGTCTCGTGGCATATCGGGGATCCGGATCTATGAATCTCTCCCTTAGGCAGTTCGGTGGTAACCAATCAGAGTTTGTTAGGTGGATCTATTTTCAAATAATTCGTGGTTAACTACAAATTGAAAAATCCGCCCTAAGTATTTTTTAACGGAAAACGAATATTTAAACGGAAACGTAATACTTTATTAGTCAACATCTGAATATACGCCAAAAGTCTTTATTATTAGTCGTATTGATCCCCCAAATTTAGTTTGTCTATCTGGTTTTGTTTTCGTGACCTGAGAAAATTGCCGTGGGACACCCTGTATAATGAGACGGAATGTAATAATATTATGAATTAAATTAATAAGCGTTATTTCAGAGCAATGAACAATACACTTACGCCCTTCTTTTACTTCTGGTCCACTCAATTGACTTTCATTTCGTTTAGATAATCTAATCTTACTACTTTTAAACAAAAACATTTAGGCTCTTTTATGCCTAGTGCACAACTATAAACATTTTGTTTCGAAATAATTTTTAAACACGTTTCTGAAACGTTTCGGAAATGTTACCGATTTGTAGTTTATCAAGATATTGCGAAACAGTTTCGAAACAAGCTTCAATGTTCTTGAGTTCCCGTCGAAAATAGAAAACATGAAACAAAGTTTGCAATTCTGGATATATTTTCGAAACAGATGGGAGATAATAAAATTGCTTCTTTTGATTTTATTTCAGTAGGTATATTTGTAGCATTCGAAATTTGAACATGTGGAATACGCAACTTTAACGTTACCTATAACTTATTGAAAATTTTCGTAGTTTGTGTTTATGGGATATACAAAGAAAAGAGATAAAAACAAAAATAAGAAGATTCCTATACGAATCTTGCGAAGAATTTAATGTTACTGCTACTGAACCAACGCCTCGCTTTTTTTTAACCTCACAATTTAAATAAAATGTAACCCGCACACATATCAGCCGCGGCCACTGCAAAGTTACCGTTCGACGTTCTTTCATACTGATGTGTGGACAGGAAACATGATTTCCAAGTTGTTTCAAAAAAGTTTTCTATATGTTTAAAAAATTTGTTTATAAACAGTCTAGAAACAATTTCCATATTTTGTTTCTATGTCTACATTAGGCATAATAGATCCAGGGGAAGATAAAGCGAGGTTAAAGATTATTTTAGGCAGGAGGTTCTTTGTACAAACGTTTCTTATATTTAACATTCCATAAATAATAATGAACTTGTATTTGAAAATTTTGATAAATATGTAATATATGGAATTGATTTTTAAGACTTTAAATATATAATAAAAAATAAACTTTAATTTTTACATATTATTAACATGGTACCTTTAAAAATGTACAAGAATAGCCTACAGGAGGATTGTCAGGTTTCCTAATTTATTTTTAATAACTATATTCAGACAAATACCTACCTAAGCCTAAAGACCGTACCTACAGAACATGTTTCTATGATGAAAGGTTCGATTTTTTCTAAACATGATTTTTTTAAAATCTGGCATTCTTCTGAAAAAATAACCCAAAAAAATTATTTTTGTCAAATTACTTTATTTAAGAAGGAATTATATATAGTAGATACCTACTTTATTACCCTTAGTTCCTGAAAATTGTTATTAGGTATGATAATAAAGTTTGGAAAAACGTCTTTCCTTAAATACAATTACGTACTTTTTATCATACATTTATATATTGTTGCAATACATTATCGCCAAAGATTTTTAGATCTCTAGTTATAACAAATTGTTAGGTTGTTAGAAATATATAACTTGACATAGAATTTTGTCAGGAAAAATGTTGTAGGCTTGTATTCCAGGTTAATTTATAAGATTTTTAGACTTTTTAAATTCATTAGTTTCTAACCAACGCCAACGGTTTAAACAATGGTTTCCTGCATTTTTCCTATAGTTTATTTAAATCGTGCACCCGACCAATTATAAAGTACTAGTTAGATTATAAAATATATCGGTCTGTTAGGAAATTTAAATCGGTGATTAAATAATATAAAATAGAGATAAATCTAGTCCATATTTTTGGCAAAGTAAATATTTCTTTACGAAATAATACAAGTACTTACCTATTTGTAGCATTATGTTGCTTGTGCAAAGAACGACATTTATACATATTAATATATTTTGTGGAAATCAATATACCTATGATGTATATAGGTACTTGTTACATTTAGGTACTACACGTAAACATTATATCTATATTTGCAATAATTATTTATATTTTGTTAAAAAAGAAAAAATTAATAACTGTTAAATACATGTAAATAAATATCCAATAAAATAAATATCCTCTTAATGTCATTACAATAAAATTAATTCAGCACTTTGTTTTAAGTTCATATAAATTAAGTAGCACAGGCACATTTTGTTGATCACTGGTGTAAGAGAAAATAAAATTTTCCTAAAATATTCATTGTTTCATTTTATACCATTGTTCTACCTATTATAGGACTCCGTAGGATTGCAGTACCAATAAGTCTAAATAGACACATTTACTTTTTGCTTGCTTGATCTACTATTATATCACATCCAGATAAGGTATCAATGGAAAGGAGTCTTGGAACATTCATCGTTCAAACTTTACCACCCACAACTTATCGTTCAATAATTCGCCTCGGATAGAATTAATGCAACCTTAAGGAAAACTCCTCTCATACCTATGTATCCCACATCCCACATCTATCTCATCATCAAATTATAGGCACGCAATATAAAAAAAAAATTACTTATTTTGGGACCAGAAAGCTACAAAGGCAATATAGAGGCATATTCGTCACTGCTCTGTTGTATGTTGAGAAAATATGTCAACTGACATACTGACATTTGATAAGGACTGGAGAAGAATAAAAGTAAATGGTATCCCCATCAGCAACATACGATACCCTGACGACGCTACTATACTAGCCGAGAGCAAGTAGTATCAAAGAATTATAGCTCTTTGGTAGTATACACATGCAATCGTTAATTAACAACGTCAATACATTTATAAAGGAACATAAGATATGGATAGACTGCATCGTCGGTATTAGACATAATAATGAACAACTTCACCTTGACAATGATCACATAGAAAGAGACCAGAGATTTCAATATACCACTTAGAACGACAAATGTGATGGGGATGAAGAAGTAAAGTTACCTAAATGTGGTAATAGCTCGAAAAAATTTGAATAAATTTAATGTCCAGCTTCATCGCCTAAAACTACCACTGGACCTTCAGCTACGAGCTGTTAACCTACAAGCTCAGTACTACTATACGGACTGGTCAACTAAGGTGTTATTAAAGTAAGATCCCTTAACAGGATAGATAAAGAGATAAAGCATAAGATAGATAAAGAGATAAAACATCTGGTCTTAATTATCTGTTAAATTACTTGCTGTAGTTTTATGTGTTTTTATTTATAGGTACATAACATTATGTGGTTTAAATATCAGAATAAAAATACGCGTCATAGCAGTGAAAATTGCATACCTTTTATGGGTTTTTAGATACATTTTTAATAAAATTCTTTGCGTGTTAAAATTTGATATGCGTAGGTACCATAGACATCGTAACTATTAGACCGAACAATAACAAATAAACGTGTTGTCATCAATGTATTCCAGTGTAAAGTAAATCAACATTCAAGCTGTTCCCCTTTACTTGGCTTGCCAGACCTACGCCACAGAAAACGTAGTTTTCTGGGCATACTCTGTTAAAAGTATTAACTTCTATGATTAACTAGATTAACATGATGTGGAAAATATATAACCCCACTTGACATATTTTAAGAAAAAACGTTATTTTTACGTAAAAATGGTAATGTTATTTCCCTTTACCAAAAACTTCGTTTTAAAAACGTGATCTTTTTTTAATACTGTTATTTTAATGTAATTTTTGTTCACGTTGTAATTTGTGTTACATTTTTACATTAATTTTATGTAAATAAAAGTAACGTTACTTATAAAACATTTAATTTGCGTTATGTTTTATAACGTCGAAATAAGTAACCTATTTTTCACTTTATCTTACCATTTTTAAATTTCGCGCATAAAACCCAGCGATCGGCGATTGTCACGTCTCTCATAGACGTTTGACGTTGTGTTGTTGTGTTGTGAGTGAGTGGAAGGAGCAGTTTTTGGTGAAAATTTTGGATAGCACCGAATCTCTTTTAAGTTTTGTGAGTTTTCGTTTATTGTAAGCGTAAGTTGTTCTTAATTTTATGGTTTAGTCTTTATGAAATAACTGTTGTTTATTCTTTATATATTTCACGAGTTCTTTTGCTCCTTTACCACAAACGTTTGAAGGGCAAAATGGCGTCTCGTAAATTTTATTTTCATTACAAAAAAAAAATGCTAAAAGGATCCCTGTAATGTAACAAAAATACCAGCCTTTTAAAGTTAATTCCAAATATAAAACAAGATACGCCACTATATTTTTTCCTTTATTTGAATAGTTCTCTAGATTCTACACTTTAACCTCTACAAAAAATGATTATTGTAGTTCTTTATTACTATTGTGGACCCTTGAAAATGTTTCCTATGTAATGTAATATCTCGTGTAATTAGGTTGTTGGAACAATATTTAAAAAATGTTTCGTTTTTAATTTAGAAATAGCGCAAGTTCAGTTTGGAGGAACTACTGATCGAGTACTCGATGGAAAAAATAATAATTTAATGGACCACTTCAGGTATGCCGCGAACCGTTGAAGAAACAAAAAAATGAAAACTTATACTATATGGCTACTAGATTTTAAATTAAAATAAGTTAAAATTCGTAAATTGTATACGGTAACCTAAGGCAACCTGAAAAAATAAAAGTTCATAACTTGAATGTTTTGTTGTTTATTTATAAGTACCCAAATAATAATGTATGAAATAATACGCTACTTTCCTGAGGAAAAATTTAGTTTTATAAGTTAAAAATAGGTTACAAAAACGCAGAATTGTACCATAATATAATACGTTATAAAAACGTTAAAATTAGTAACGTTATTTTTACCAACGTCAGAGCACCGTAACATTAAGCGTGTTTTACACATTGAAAACACGTTTATTTCGTATTCTAACGTTTTTCAGTCTGACGTAAAATTATACATGAAATTCACGTTTTCTTGCCAAGTGGGACATTGCCTAAAACCTTGTAAAAAATCTGTAGTATAGCAACGCAGCAATGACGGATTCGCCCAGATTTAATCATTTTCGTGGCCATCCGCATCGACTCGACAATACTCGCCATAGCGGATGTTGTTTTCCTGGAGTTTTGCCGCATCCATATGTAAAGGCAGCGTAATCCCCATTCCCGGCCCCACCTAGCTCCTCACAGCGCGGCAGCGTCTCGCCACCAAACGATTTTGGCATCACAATTTTATAGCATTTATGAATGGCGTGTCGGATATATAGTTACGATGCCTATGGTAGGTACCTATGTACTTATTGCAAAGAATGTCCAAATAAAGGTAAAATGGTTTAGGTATACATTTTCAGTGCTTTGTAAATTGGACCTGATAAACATTAATTTCAATAGATGTTTTTGTTGACATCAGCAAAAAGACAACAGAAAATAGCGCCGTAGGCGAGAAATTTAGCGGAATTTAAGGACAATTGTCAATAAATCTTGGTGTATTTAAATGTAGCATACTTACAGCTAGAGGCTGGCAAACAAGGGAAGGTAGTTCAGGTTAGCTCCTACATTTTTACGACTTAATAAAATGGACCTGATTAAGACCACTTTTACGAGACACCTTAGTTGAACCAAAGGAAATTATGGCTACGCAATAGAAGTGTAATCCCTATGGGCGCCATAGAACCGCTAGACTCGCTATACCAGGTTAATTAACACACTGTTTTGCAGCAAATTTGAATTTGTGCGTCCCGTGTTCAGCTTGATGAAGAGCAACGTTGCCAATAGTTGTGTACTTTCTTAAGTGGAAGCATTGAATTTAAAAAGGTTGCAATTAAAAATATCGCATCTTTAATAATGGTAATCTTAATGCTAAATTGGCTAAAATCAGTGACATAAGACACTTATCGCAACCACACGGAACTACGTTTTAAATTTTTTCACCGGATCTGGAAGCGAGAAGGATCACACAACATATTTCATGTTCGTAGTAGGCTCTAGTGGCGCAGTGGTTAGGGCGGCGTCTTTCAGTTAAATTTCGGTGCGCCTTTCAGATAAATTTTGTTATACCAGCCACGAGTTCGTCTCTACGTTTCAGTATTCTTGTTTTTTTTTTTATTATTTGTTGCTTCGAACTTTTGAACGTTAAATTTAATTAATAATGCTGAAGACTACCCAACCAGCATAAATACATACATAAGACGTTTTAAGTACGTACTAGTCGGACATAAAGTACGTCTTATGCATGTACGTTATTGGACGTAGTACGTACATTTTACAAACTTAGTACGTAAATTTTCCACACAATTGTACTTAATTAAGACGTACGACAAGTACATCTTATGTACGTACGATAAACGTATATTTAATGTACGTACATTTACTGTACGTGTTAAAGATGTACGCACACTTCGTGCTATGTACGTACTACATACGTAAGAAGTACGTTGTTTGTACCTACAATGGATAAATAATAACTACTGATAAAGTATCTACAATAATATATTACAATAAATTTGTTGGTTAATATTTAGTAACATTCTATATATATTGTGTATATATAAATGTATTATTATCTATCTGATACCCCGGGATTATTATTTGTTTCCCCATCGTTATCATTATTTTTCGCTTTTTGTTTATATTTTAGTCAATCGGGGGTCCTCCTTAGCAATTTGGCTATTTCCTGCTCTGCCTCTTTTTTATTTCAGCTTTTTTCTGTTCTCAGAAGGGCATCTTAAATGAAAAGACTTTAATTACAACCCAGAAAAAATAATATTTTATAGTATATACAAATACAAGTCAACTAAATAAAATAAGCCATATTTTAAAGAAACTTTAAGATGATTAAAACAAAAAATTAGGGGAGATAAAATAAAAATAATATCAAGATACAAAATACACTCATATCCTACTCTACTTGACTACTATACACTACACCTCTAGTTGAAAACGTCCAATTTCCGTTTTATCATTTAAATTAGTACTTACTTATTATAACTTTTGCAATTAAAAACTGCGAAAATCTTTTTTTCTGGTATCTTTTTAGCCTGGTGATTCCAAATAAATGCTCCCATGCTTCGTTTAATAAAGCTTGCAAATTATTTCCTGCCAATATGCACATTTTAGACTCCTAAAATGGTAAATGTACTTAAACATTATCAAATTAAACATTCTTACTATATTAATACCTAACGTAAAGGGCTGTTAAGGTCTTATTCAATTGTTAATTGAATTTTACCTTAAAATACATATAGGTATCTGTATATCAAGTTTTACTATACTACTTTTTAAATAGAATGGGTGGTCAAATCTTACCAACTTTCTGAAATGTTCTGGTAGATTTAAGAAATCTTCAAGTGCCAGTAGATCTGCTTCACTATTATAAGCTCGATTACAAGTAACTTTTACTTGACTAAGCGCCCCAGGACTAATAGTTTCAGTATTTGATACCTTAAAAAGTTTTTTACTTGGAATGTCAAGCCTCTCAGAAAAAAATGCTGTCTTAAAATTTCAGCATTGAATTCAGCTAAAAATAAAACGAATCGTAATCGACATAGCTAAGTACATTTAAGGTTTTTTAAGCTTCGAAACTGTTTAAGAGGCATTTCTACCACTCAAGTTACTATTTACCTGTAAATTGTATATCAAATAATAAATTAACGAACAAAGTAATAAAACTTAACGCATTTAGAGGAAAACGTCCTGGTAAAATTCGCCAATTCGTTGAGAAACATCGGCAATACAACAAAAAGAAGCCACACTTACAAACTCAAAAGTTTGGTTAAGTTAATTTAACTGCACAGAAAGACGTCCGAATAGTGTCGGATTTTTACGACGTAAGAAAGCGCGAAATTTAAATCGGTAGCGGATAATAATAATTAACCTTACAATCACAGAACAAAAAAATGTCCAAGTTTGAAAAAGGTCTAATTTAATTATTTTTTATTAGTAATCTAGTTTTACCTAAGGTAAAACATTGTTACATTATGTAATAAAACATACCTACATAACAACGTATCATCCCAACCGTTTTTTAGACGTTGGTACATTTAAGGATGATACATTGTACGTACAATCAAGAATGATCGTTGTACATACACAATATGTCAGAGAAAATACGTACTTAAAATGTACATTTTACTTACTGTACGTACGGGACATAAAACGAACACAATAAGTACGTCTTTAGTACGTAGGGTGTTTGTTGGGTACAATATTAGTATAATAATAACCGTCGCTACGCAGCCGGTAAGATGCCAATGCTGGACGTGCATTCGGTAAAGTCCGGCCGTTGAGCGAAGAAGGATTCCTGCTTTAAAAACTGGGATCCATCGAGTGGTCAAATTATTAACATTAAATCAGACTTTATTGCGTAGCTATAATTTTCTTTGGCGGAACCCGGGAAAAAAAGAAGCTGCAGGCGAAAATGCTAGATTTAGAATCCGCCCACCTTAGAGCTGAGTGCCTCTGTTTCTTGTAACCTGAACTGTTTTCTCTTTATCACATCAGCCACAAACAAGAAAACCACTATAGTATATTAATATATTTATTATCACTTCTTGTTTTCTTTATCTAATAAGAAGGTTCGGGGAAAAAACATTCAACCTTTTAGGTAAACAAATAATAATTTAATTCAATACAAATTTTAGAGGAAATATAGTTAAATCGTAGCTTATGCCTAAATTTATCAGAAGGCGAAATTGGCAATTGGCACATTGATTAAAGCCTTTAAAACTAAAGCCTGATTTATTTATTCGAAATCTTCATCACTAAATTCCAATACCTAAAAATTACATTGTTTAAGTAAATATTGACCCTAAATAAAAACTAATTAACTTTCTCATTATAGTATTAGACGTACCTCTTCCAAATCAATTTCATTAAACATTTCAGTTAATTTGGTTACATCTTCCAAATATTTTGAACTATTAAAAACTTTTAGTAGAAAGGTAATTCCATCATTTTTATATTCGTTTAAAATAGCGTCAGAACACGCCACACATTGATTGTACTTTAATGTGGCTGGAAGAATTTGACTAAAAGAACATAGAAATCCTCGTATGGAGTGCGGTATGAGTCCAAGGATGCATTGGTTTTCGACCTCAGGATCTAAGTCTTGGGCTTTTGGCGACGTTTTGTAAAGTGCAGGAGCATTTATGCTAAAGGATGGAAAAAACAAAAAACGGTCAGCTAAATTTAACTACGGCCAACAATAAGTTACCCTTCTTTATGTTGCAGAATGGAAACTGCTAACTCCACTGCCAAAGCGCCAGCTATTTGGGAAACACCAGGTCTGGTAACTGTGCACTGCTGATCTAGAGTCCTATTTTTAATTGACTAAAATAAAAATATATTAATCTAATTTATAAAAACTTGATAGGAAAAATACAAAATGTATAAATCTTCACTTATATTATTTATTCCACACTATAACAATTGTTTCGACACACAGTGTCTTCGTCACTAAATTTCAAATAATGAATTCTGACCCAACACCAATATTTCAAAAATTAGTCAAAGAATGTATAAAAGACTCCAGCATATTTAATGAATCTGAAAAATATAAACTTACTGTAATGAACCCACAAACTCCAAAATTATATTCTTTAATTAAACTGCATAAAATTAATATGCCCATTAGGCCAGTGGTTTCTTACGTCACTGCACCTTCAGTGAAATTATCTACTACACTTATTGAAATCATCAATAAGCATTGTAAGTTTGAGTCAAAATTCAGTATTAAAAATTCTTATGAACTGGTTAATAAGATCAAGAACATAGATATCCCCAACAACGCCAAAATTATTTCTTTTGATGTACAAAACCTTTTTCCTAGTATACCACCCAACGATGTAATTAACTTAGTCGAAGGCTTACTTATTAAAAATAAAACAAATCCAATTATAACTCAAGATATCTTAGAAACGCTTTCATTATGTTTAGACCAAAATTATTTTGAATTTGACAACAAAGCTTATGTATCAACAGAAGGATTAATAATGGGAAACCCTTTAAGTCCGCTGTTAGCTGAAATATTTATGGACAACCTCGAAAATAGAATCTTTAAAAATATTCGTGGTGGTAAATTTCTATACTGGTATAGGTATGTTGATGACATTCTAGCTTGTTTTGTCGGGACGGAACGCCAACTTCAAAGTTTTTTCAATTCTATCAATACTTTACATCCTAACATAACTTTTACTCTTGAAGTAGAACAGAACAATACGATCAATTTCTTGGACCTAACAATTACTAAAGAAAATAATAAGCACAATTTTGCTATATACCACAAACCTTCTCACACAGATATTTTGATACACAATAATTCTAGTCATCCTTATTCTCATAAAATGGCCGCTTTTAACTCTTTTGTGCATAGGCTTATCAGCATTCCGTTATCAGAGCAAAGTTATAACCAAGAGTTAAATATAATTAAACAATTAGCAATAAATAATGGTTATCAACCTTATATAATAGACCGAATAATAAACAAAAAACAATACAATAAAGCAATTAGCTTAGCTTATCCAATAGTTTAACAAAATGATACCTTAAGTTATAAAACCCTAACATATACAGGTAAACTTACACTACTTGCTAAAAAACACTTAACGAAACGAAATTTTAAAGTCGCATATAAAACTAATAATAAGTTAGGAAAACTAATCAAAAATAACAAAAGCAAAACTAAAAAAGAACATAAATGTGGAGTTTATAAACTAAAATGTGGCAGTTGTACTAAAATTTACATAGGACAAACAGGTAGAAATTTTGAAAAAAGACTTAAAGAACACAAAACAAGCTATAATAAAAAACATAACAACTCCCATTACGCGTTACATCTTAATACCGAACAACACAATTTTGACGATAATCTTGAAATGATGCACGTAGAAAACAAATCAATAAAACTAAATTTCTTAGAAAGCATGGAAATAAACAAATGTAAAAAATTAGATATTTTATTAAACGATCAGCTCGACTTAAATAGTTCCCCACTGTTAAATTTATAATCAGCCGGTATTTCCAGATGTAATCATAACAATAGTTCAATAATATAATTTATAAAAATAATTAGGAAAAGGTGTGTATTCATAATTTAAGTTTTATACCTTAATAACATAATTCTATTGTTAAGCATAAATTAGGGTACCTAAACTTGGGAGTGTGCTCTATATTGTAAAAGGATAATTTGTTATTCATTTTCTACTATCTGACGAAGACACTGTGTGTCGAAACAATTGTTATAGTGTGGAATAAATAATATAAGTGAAGATTTATACATTTTGTATTTTTCCTATCAAGTTTCTATAATGGATCTTCATCAAGTAACGGCTACATCCATTGAATAATCTAATTTATTTCCGACCTAAAACCAATTTGCTTGTCTCTAGTTTCATTGTTTTCGCAAAGCATTATATTATTTAAATATTGGTTAAAATTACATCGCCTGGAGCTGTAACGTCGTTACAAAAGTAGCATCCCAAGTTATGGCCTTGTATTACTTTATAGCCTTCGATATCGCATACTTCACACTCGTCTGGCGAGTCTTGAAAATTATATCCATGTCGCATCACTAAGTAACTATCAAACCCCAATGCTGCATTTATCACAATCTAGAAAAAAATGGTCATGACAATGAAATCGGCCAGGTTCATCAGTAATCAGCTGACACTGACTTTATTATAGAAGCTTCCAAGCATAGTAGGCAACCACCTGCTTTCTCTTGAATCCATCAGCAAAAATATAATATCATGTTCTTTGATCAGATCGGTCAATTTCTCTACACTTGTAATGGTTTGTTCCATCAAGCTCTCGCCAACAGTATGTCCTGGCATAGGAATATTTAATTGTATACCTCTTGAATTCTTAAAAAAATTTGTACGATCTTTTCTTAAGAGCTTTTGGTTCGTTTTTAGAATGAACAACTTACGACTCCCGGAAAAATTTTTGTCACATTCTCTGCCGCCGCTTCAGATTTGGGTTTTAAATTTACGGAGTCCTCGTAGGTAAATAAACTTTGCCTAACTGGATTTGAAAAGGATACTGTCGAGTTATCAACAAAGGTTATATTTCTGACTCCCCATGCCTAAAATGGAACTGCAGTTAAAACAACTAGACTAGTATTAGACTCTTTATTAGGCTTACAAGAAGTGAACGTGCCACTGAGCATCCCAGGGTGCCAGATCCTAACAACAAACATTTGGTATATTTAATTTTTTCCAAATCAATTTCCGGTAAAATTCGCCATTTCATCAATTTCAGATTTAAATCTACTGCATTTTCGGCTAAACTGAAATTTAATATTTATCAAATTATGATTCTCTTCCCAAAAAAGTCTTTAATTATTACATTTTTGGATCTAAAGTATTTTTCATATTTGCCATTCGTGGACCCATCTTCTCTCTTTCATTTGGTTCCCAACCGACCCACGTTTGAAAATCCTCCTCTTTATAGCTTGGTAGTCTTAAAGCATATACTACCGAAGTATCAATACTAATTTGGGATCCGATTCTCGAGCAGTTCAGCGCAATAAATTTAATTGTAGTATGCTCCAAATAACGGCTAAAAAATATGCTTTAATGTATTTAATGTTTCGGTTTCCGGAGAAAATTTTAGTAATTACCAATAATGTAAAATTAGAGTTACATAATTCCGTAACTGTGATCCAGTACAATCATCGGAGTTTGAAATATTAAAAAATGCAAAATAAATATTAACCACATTTTCCCGGTCTAGATATTGGAGCTTATTATTTAAAGAATGTACGAATATTTTATCATTGCATTTTTCTACTATAAAATAGGTCTTTTGTGCATCAGGCAACTCTTTAAAACCATTATGGAGTTTCGCTATCTGAAAATTTAAGTGTGGATTACCAATATACATATTTAAGTTTTTTTACTAAATCATATTTTAAATCCCAATGTTACCATTCCTCCATCAAAGTCAATCGTAATGTTTTTGCAATCAGTAACTTCCAATTTAATGCCATAAGGTACTGGAAAAGCAAACCAGTAATAGTAATGGTACTTTTTTAAATCCTAAAATAAAACACATGAATGAACCCAAATGGATAGGTCAATGGAGTTAACTTGATTTAGGACCACATACTTACAGCAAACGTTAAAACCGAAAAACTATTTAAAATCGACGGTGCACTTAATGCCACCCCAGATACAATTTTCATGTATAAATTTGTTCCTTCCGCATTAATAAAGTCCGTTTTATTACATTCCTTGTATTGTTCAATGGTATTTTTATTTACAATTTTGCCTTCAAATGGAATGTACATGTTTTGACTGTTAAATTTCCTGGAATGAAACGTAAATAGATTTTTAAGACGCTCCAAATAAAGATGTATAGGTACTTACTCGTTAAAAGATGTGCTGTCCACTTCAAGCAAAGAAAGAGGTACATTTTTGTTCTTTAACCGTGAAAAATAACCCCACAAATGCCTTTCTGTTTCGTTCAATTTATCAACGTTTAATTTTAATTCCGTTAATTTATTCCAGAAGCTTGGATTAATTGATGACGATAATTGCACGTATTTTAATTTATCGCCCATGACAAGAAGTATTTTCTTAGTTCTTGTTCGAAATTTAAGGTAATAATTTAATGTATAAACACTTCATGATTTAGGTTATGTATTTCATAGAACAGCGTCAAATTACTGCACATTGCGGTGCCGCTGTGCGATCACATAGAAAAAAGGGGAGGAGCCAACGGCAATTACGACCTATGTGGTGCCATCTACATGTTCCAATGGATAACAATGCATAAAGTGACATGAAAGTACTTTATGTTTTGGTCTTGTGTTGAGACAGTCATAATAAGAGATGGCGGTATGTACAACGTATCATAATAATATACTTAACAACTTTTATGATGCATAATGGGTAAATTTTAAAGTTTGGTAACACACCTATGATATTATACGTAAAGCAAAGAGATTAAGTGTCAAATATTTCTTTGTAATAACTTTTAAGACAGATGAATGAACGAAATAAGTTCAGTTAAAATTCAAACCATATGCTTCCGTACTTCCTATTTTCCTATATATGAGAACTGTATTTAAGGTACTCGTGTTGGCGCCCAACATGTGAGCGCATGTGCAACGACAAGGTAGTAAAGTTTGATGCCGCATTCTTGTTCATTCTTTGATTTCTACGTTAGTGACGCGCCAACTAAACCAAACTTTTGAATCAATACTTTTTTCACTTGTTTAAAGCAACCATGCGATGCGAATATCCTGACCAATAAAAGGCAAGGAAAGTTTACACGATACATTGGTTTATCGGCAGAAATATCTTCGTGTGTAAATATTTCCATAATGATAACGAACATTTGTGTTGAAAAATAACTTTGTTATTTGCCTAGAAGACTTTTATTTATACAGTTTCGTTTCTAGTGCTAGTTTTAAATATGTTCGGCTATTGATTGAAGTGAGTTTTTTCTCGTGCTCTAGTGTAAACTGGTCGGATTAACTTAAAAGTTTTGCGATAGAGGGCCAATGTAAATATTTGGCATACCAAGCATACCAAACTCACAGGTTCGACCGAAATGTCAAATTCTTTTCACAAGTTTACTGTTTAGTGCGGTAAAAAAAGTACAATTGGACATTACCGAATCAAGACTAATAGGTTTAAGTGACTCAAGTATATTGTATATTGAAAAAGTTCAGTATTCGCTTTATAGTGGTAAGTTTAGGGGACGGGACGGGTAACTGTATTGATTTTTAGGGGTGGAAACCCTCTGCAAACTCCCTACTATTTTTAGTTTTCCCTACCCTTTTGAACAAAACATTTGTAATGATTTGAGTCGCATTTGAGATTTAAAAAAAACTAAAAATATGTTTTTTTAATGTATCATGTTTGAGATTTGAAAAAAATCGATTTTAAAGTTGATAAAAGGAAAAGAAAGCTCAGCAACATTGTTTCTGTATGATAGTATTCTAATTGTGCAATTTCTAGTGACCTAGTAATTTTTTGTTGTCAATTGTTTGGAAAGAATTTCAAATATTTTATTATCCGGGTCACTCTGTTCACTAAAACGTTACCCCAAATTTATTTACGCGATTGTATGAAAGTATGTATGATGTTAAATTCCTTAAATTTTTATCACATATCGCTTATTTTATCACATAAATATTTTTTACTTATTGATAAATAAGTGTACATAAAGTAGTAAAACTGTGGAATGTAATATATTTTTTGAAAGTTTTAATAGGTACGCGCAAGAATTGTTTTATTATAAATAGATTAGTACATAATATTTAGAAGTAAATTAAATGATAGGAAAAGAAAATAAATGCTCTAATTAAATACTGAAGATCCAGCAAATTGGCCCTACTTAATTTCTTCTCCATTGATTAAACAATTTTTGAATCCACTACCTACTGTTATTGAAAGACTAAGTATACATTAAAATACCAATTTGTTTAAAAATAATCTTTTTCTCTGCATTTTAAAATGCAAATATTCAAAACCTATATTTCATTTTTCCTGTTACGAAATTTAAAAACGAAGTAAATTTTAAAACATCTGCCGAGCACATGTTGTGCCTACATTTTAAAAGGGCATCTGTCTCATATTTTAAAGTTAAGTGCCACCGAAAAAACGCATACCTATACTCAGTTTCTCACTTAGGCAATACTTCAAAATTCTTTCTTTACAGACGATAACACCTTTTGTAATTAAGTTAAACTTTCTACTAAATTACAACCTATGATATTGATAGTCTTTATAAAGCTACCTTCATATGAAGCTGTTAGAGTTACAAAAACAAGTATGAGATGTACGATAAACAAAACAATAATAATGAAATGCAATGGAAGTCTCACGAACTCATTTATTGTAAAACCTCACATTGTCTACTGTAAGAATTATTAGAATTCACCTATATATAAAGGTGATATAGAAGAAGAAAGAAGCATTGTATTCATTCAACACCAACACATAAAGTCTGAATATTTATCTTCGCTTAGAAAATAAAATGTAGAAGGTCTTGGCGAACTTATGAATTAGTATCTGGGAGAAAATCTTCATCAACAAAATTCTTTAGAATCTTTTATTAATTAATTTGCTAAAGCATCGCTAACAGAAGTCAAGAGAGTTACTGTCAACATTTTTGGCAAAATAATTGCGTTGCGTCCTGAACTGATGACGAAATACGTCCAGCTACATAATAAAGGACTAGTGCCAAAATTTTCTTGATTATGGAATGTGTGAAAATTCCTCCGTCTACGCTAAAAAACGGCATAACATGTGCTAACAGTTTGTGACAATAAAATATTGAGGTATTTAACGAAAATATTTTGCTCATTTCTAGTACCTTTAGATACTAGTAAAAAATGTTCCTTCACTTCACTCGCTAATAGAAGGTTGAGGACCCCTTTTTTTAAATATTTTTACCTGTTTATCGTAAGTTGCCTGATGGGCTATTTCCAAGGAACCTACAGCTTAACGTGGGTTTACAGTCATACGAGACCTATTCTAAGCAGTCTTGGTTTCACCTACCGACTAATGCATCTCACGTGATATTCGAACTCATCCGGTTTGGACAGGATAATGTTTAATTTGTGTGTGCGTTAATAAATTTTCACTCTTCTCTTGGTATATTTGCAACAGCAGCGTGTATTAACCCGCTGTTATTATGTTATTGCAAGGCTTGCGGATACTTCACCGATGAGGCCGTCCCTATTGTGCATAGCTCAAGCAAGGAATTTAAACGGCTGATCCGGCCTAAACTACCTTTTCCCTTAACCTGAATATTTCATTTGCATTTATTCCTTAGTTTTGAAATATACAGGGTGTTTCAGAATATGTGGGCACTATCCTGGATTGAAATAGATCACATAAATATAATAATATAATATAATTAGACCAGTTCCTATGCGTCATTTTCCACACGCCTTCCCCCTCCCCTACGGAGGTATGGGCCCATAATGCACGCCCATAAAAATCGTTTCTTTTTAAATAACTCTTGAAGTACTATAGGTATAATTTAATTTTTTATTATGATGGTTACTATGTAGGTCTCCTTATAATTGGCCCTTTTAATTACATTCGGCTTATTTAGTTTGCCAGGGACGGACTAGTTCTAACACAGTAATGTTTTCTTTTTACACTCTGTACGACAAAGGCACAACAATAATATTTTTGGACAGCCTAAAACTTAAAAAAAAAGTACTCTTGATCGACATCCATAAAACGAACTGAATATATTTTCGTTCAATATGGTTTTTATTGAATAATTTCGTATTTCGATTTAACATGAGCTCCGTCTACTCTTATGCATTCCCTAGCTCTATGAATTGAAGATTGTTGCACCCTCCACAATGCCTCAATTTCCAATAAGTTTTCACGATTGTCTATTGGCTTGGCATAGACTTAAGTCTCTAAATAGCCCCACAAATAAAAATCTAATGGGTTTAGGTCAGGTGATTGATTTATCCAAACCACTGGTCCTCCTCTTTTTATCAATCGATTTTCGAAATTCCTGCTGAGCTGTTCTCGAACTACTAAACTTAAATGTGGTGCGGCACCATCATGCAGGAACCACACATCACTTCGTGTTGGCAGAGGTAGATCTTCTAAAAGTTCTGTCAAATTGTTTCGAAGATATTCCAAATAAGGTTCTCCATTTACCTTCTTGGCAATTCAAATGATCCAATTAAATGTTTCCCGCAGATTGCGGCCCACACGTTCATGGGTTCATATTGATGCTGATAATGCGTTACAATAGCAGCATTGGGATTTTCGTCTGCTCATAAATGCAAATTATGGGACTTAATGATGCCGTTTTTAGAATAATGAACTAATAAAATTTGCATCGTTTCTGTGCCGATCTAAAACCCAGTTAGAAGAGTTCATCCTTCGCGGAAAGTCCTCAGGAAGAAGCGCATGGACTTTTTAAAGATAGTTCGGATGCAGCTGTTGAATCAAACTCGACAGCCAATTTTCGGACACTTGTAGAAGGATGTGCTTCTAAGGCATTTAGAATGTTTTCTTCAACAGCTTCACCGCGATGGATTTGATTTCCACAATTATGGCTGGCTTTGTTGAACTTTCCCAAAATTATTTGATACACGTTACTTTAAATCTCTATCACTCGATAAGTACCAGTAAAAAAAAAACATCGTAGTTTTCACCTGTGTCTCTCAAACAAAGATACATTCTGTCAAAGGTTTTTCTATCAGGAATTCTTATATTTCAAAATCTTTCTTCATAAAGCCTTCTGGTTTCTAAGACATCACATGATGCAAACCCATACATTACGTGCATGTCGGCTTATTCGTATAACGTAAATCCCATTACTAATTAACTAACCAAGAAGAAGAAAAAGAAGAAGAAAAAAGATCGAAAATTTTAAAACACTCTATTTTCAACTGCCACTGGAATATTAATATCTTTATTTAAATCGGCACATGTCAAAAAAATCATAGGAACAAAAAAGGAATTTTATGAAGATGACAACCAATGCAAAAAGCCATATTGAAAAAAAATTTTTTTTCGTAAACAGTTCATTTTATCAATATCGATCAAGAGTACCTTTTTTTAGTTTAAGGTGAAAGCTATCCAAAAATATTGCTGTTGTGCCTTTACCGTACAGGGTGTAAAGGAAAATAGCATTAGTGTGTTAGAGCTAGTTCATCCCTGGCAAACTACATAAGAAGGGAACTTATCTAGTTACCATCATATTAAAACATTATTATATTACACCTAGTACTTCAAAAGTTATATAAAAACAAACGATTTTCAGGGGCGTCCTTTTTGGCGCAAGTAAAATCTTAAGTTTTATCACAATACACAAGAGGTTATTAAGATTATATAATAAAACTGATCGTAAAACTGTGCATACTAGATAACCTCTTTAAAGCTCCAATATACCCGGCATAAAACCAAAAAGGACCTTTTGTAAAGGTTATAAATATCTTCCTTAAAACTGTCAATAAAACCAACAGTACTTTTGAACCCAAATCTGCAAGATGTTTTTAAGTCTACCACAAAACATTTTATAAAGCCTTCTTAAAACCGTTAGTTCTTGCAATCAAATTTTATATGTGATTTAAAACCATCATAAATAATTTTATTATTATTGTGTCTTTAATAATTCTTTGTTGTTGCACTTAAATTGTCAATATCAAATAATGTCACCAAGTATAGTTAAATATGTCTGCTTCGATTGAAATATTTGCATGTGCTAACATTTTATAATTTGATATTAATAAACAACCTAGTAATAAAAAATTGTCAACCCTTGCCACTTTACTGATAAAGTATATAAAAAATCTTAAAAAAAAATAACGCGCCTTTCATTTGTTAGCTTATTAATTATTATTTACAATTAATAAAAAAAATTGGAACCCTACTTTTAGCTTAATCACTATGATTTTGGGCTATTTAGGGGTTTATATAACATATTAACATATTTTTGATAATTGCAGGCTAAATGTAAACAGTTAGAATAAATAAAAATATAACCAAACACTGTTGCCCTAACTTTGTTTAAACATGTCTGCCGTAGTTAACGGAAAAAAACAAGGCTGGAAAATTAATAAAACCGTTTATTTTAATAGAATGCCCTATTAAGAGTTTGTGGGTTTGTGAAATATTTTTATAAACCAAATGGTTTTAACTTAGCTTACTAAAGCTACCAAAAAACTATTAGGTTTCAAGGAGCCTTAACCAATTATCGTCCAAAGTAAATAGTATTTATGATAACATATATTAAGGGTAAGACTACTTAAGAGTTATTCGTTATATTGCTTGATCGTAAGGAGTACTTAAAACCCATATTTTAAAACTCCCATAAAACCCAAAGATTTATAGATGTCTACCACTAAACTTAAAAGATTTAAAATCCTCTATAAACCTTAATTAGTTTATTGTGGTTTTGATTAATGCAGCAATTAAGTGGTTATATAACCAATAGGTCTTAAAGAGCAAAGAGATTTAACAAAGTGCTTTAAAGATAACTTGAAGGCCTTTTTTTAAGTAGGTAATATTATCTGCAGATAAATTGGTATGCACAAAAGAAATAATAAAACCTACTTCGGTTTATTTACCTTCTTAAACCTGTGATAAAACCCTATAAATACTTGTTAGCATTTGAATTGTTACTTGGGGGATCTGTTTCTCCATTGGGGTTCTCTCTGAATTCGGGAGGTTTTGCCCACATATTCTGGGACACCCTGTTTTTATTTGTACTTGACTGTACTTACTACTAGAATTTAACATCAATCTCATATTGATGCTTTTTGATTACTAAATAATATTATTAAGAAGACACTTTTCTTTGCAAATAAATTTGGAAAATATAAATAAAAAAAATATTATGGAAAAAATAAAAGTCGATAAAATGATAAATATGTCATTACAATTTTAATTAAGTTAATTATCTATTTATTAGTTCCCCCTGAAGGCGCTGAAGCGTAAGAGAAATATTTGTGTAACTAGTTAGCCAAGAATAATTTATTGTTTTAAAATAACTTAATGTTGACAGTGATTGTGTATGCGTTGTGAAGAACTTAATTATGATTATTTATTAATTCTTACCTAATGGAATTGAATATTTTGATTAATTTTAAATAAATAAATTTGAATAATCTCTCGTCATAAAACCGCATGGAGTGACAATAAATTAAATTTTTATTAAGCACATTTGACTTGATCTGTCATTGGAGTATACGCAACTCTCTCTGATATCAGATTTTTTAGTTTAGGTTAGTCTCAATACCCATTTTACTTTTACTATATCATTACATACATTTAGTTGCATTATACAAGATTTTCGTTTCAAAACGGACAACCCTAAATATCTCTTGACTTTGAGGCACATGAATTTAACAAAATAACACGTTAACTTTAACTACACATTTGATTAATTGGAAATTTAATGACATTTTCCTATTGACCTCAAGTACCTCAATACCTTCAGCCAACCTCACTTTCAAATGTCAAATAGCACTACCCATCGAGTGATACATCGTTGCAAAGGGCATTAAATTACCTATTCTCCTATCCAACCGCGGCAAGAAAAGTGAAATCGGGTAATTGGTTTGCGAGTTAGGTGGAAAAGATGTGCGTTAAAACAATAAAAATTAGTTAGGTGCAGTGATCCATTATGAAAGTATTAAATTCTCCAAACTGCAAAAGATCATTGTAACATTTAGTAATATTGACGATTGTCTTTTTAAGCCACAAAAATGAGACAAATCTCTAAGATAAAAGTAAAGAAGCCACAAAAGCATTATGTTTTCAACGTTTGTTTACGACCTATTTATTTTACGGGTACTAACACAATAATCAATGTTTGACTAACAAAACACGAGAAATCCCAACACTTGAAACTCCAGAGCAAACAGACGAGGCTGTCGAAAAACTTACCTCAGGCATAAAAGCAGGTCTCCAAGAATCAACAAAAACCATTGAAAATGACCTCGGCAAAATAGGCGCACTTCCACCAGACATCAAAAGCAGAATCAGAGCCAAAAACAGACTACTAAGAAGAGCCGGCAACCGAAATATAAAAAGGAGGCAAATCGGGAAACGAAGAATATACAAAAAATACTGATCCAATATCATCACTCAACGACAAGGCAGAGAAGCTAAAACTACAAGACACCTCTATCTGGAAAATGGGAGGACACTCAGAGAGTCAAAAAGTACAACCAAAAAACATGAAACACAACATCTTCGCAACACTAGCGGAGATAAAAGAAGTTATCCAGTCAGGACCAAACACAAAAGTACCAGGACACAACAATGTAACAAGCGGAACCCTAAAAAACTACCTCAAAAACAAATCACAGAACTGACGAACATCATCAACGCAATCTATAGAACAAATCACTTTGCCTAAAAATGGAAACAAGCAGCACACAAGTCAGAAACCAGCCTAACCGAAGCAAAAAACTACCAGTCCATCAGCCTCCTACCGGCCATGGGGAAAATAGCAGAAATCGCAATATTGGACAGGCTAAAATAAAAAGAAGAGTATCTAACAATAATGCGGTCAGAGAAAATCGTTATACAGTTCAACAAAAAGGCCCACTTAGGAGCGATCCTACTAGACGTGGCGAAGGCTCTTGGCAGAGTAGAGCACCAAGGCCTCATACTAAAAAGGATTAAGTTAGGCTTCTCACCAGTTGAAACAAAAACAGTCATCTCATTTCTAAAAGACCGGACATTCCAGACAAAAATAGGGGACGCAAAGTCAACAACCAGAAAGATCGCAGCACTTGCTCCTTAAGGATCCCCAATGTTGCCATTTTTACTTTAAATACTGTTATTCAATGGGCTGAAGAAAATTCGAATGAACTGGAATATTCTAGCGTAGTTGCTCTGCAAGACCTGAGAGCTAAATTGATTCAAAAAATTCACACTATCCCAACAAACCAAAGTAAATTAACCGATTTTTTTTATGCTACAAACTAATTTTATTTTGCGGTTTTTTTTTCTATTAAATATACCCGATACATGGTTCAAAATATAGAAGATAAAATTAAAGCCGGGGGAAAACCCAGGCGATTATGTTTACCAGAACAAGAAAACTATCTACGCAGAAGATAAAAATGGAAAACACACACATTTAATGGAGATAGACAGAAAAACACTATAAACTCACATATGACAAGCGCCTTACCTGGAATGATCACACTAATACAACAGCAGTAGAGGTAAAAGAAGCACTTGAAATACTAAGCTCCTAATATTATCAAGAAAAATGGCGAACAAAAGAGAATTGATGCTACTAAAACAAATCATAAGATCAATCATCACGTACGCCTGTCGAGCCTGTCCACAGATGCCAAAGCTACATAGGAAAAAACTACAAGCAGTTCAAAATACCTCATTCAGAAAAACCACAGGAGCCCCCTGGTTTATGAGAAACAACCAAATCTACAGAGAAATAAACATCGATACATTGACTGAACACATAAACAAGATCTCATAACAGAATTATTTATCAAAGCAAGGGAGAGCAGAAACCTACTCATAATACACTCAACAGAAACCTCCATCAAAGGAGCCTGAGCAGATAGGTAAAAAAAAATAAATAAATAAAAAAAAAAACTAAACGAAGACAGCAAAAATCATAGCAAAAACTATCAGAACGAAGACAATAACGATCCGAGGATCGAATCTTGTGGATTAATGATCCAAAGAACTGACAAAGACAGCACCTTAATAAAAAAATATTGGCTTTAGCGACGAAGCAACTTTCATTTTGAGTAGGTTTCTTAACAAACACAACTGTAGATATTGGGATGATTAAAACCCGCGAGTTCAACGTTTGAGCAAGTATTCTAGGAGACGAAATTATTGGGCAAATATTTCTAGAAGAAAATTCAACCGGTCAATTTTATTTGAATATTTTGCAAAATGTAATAGATCCTTTTATCGTACATTTTTTGGAAAATCAGGTGGACGAAAAAGGCACCCTGGAAATCAATGAAGATAATTTGGATTTTTAGTAAGATTGAGCTGGTCCTCACTACACGTTACCAGTTAGACAATGACTTAATCAACGGTTAATGGATTGGCAGACGAGGTGTAATAGAAGTGTTGAAGACCTCAGAAATAGAATAACATCGGAATATAGGCTCAATACCAGACAAACCTTCCTCAATGTCCGAGGGGAATTTTCTATTTTTAAAGTTTTTTGAAAAGGCTTGCAAAATGTCTTCACACTTAGTTTGGAGAATTATCCGCAACTACAATGCTTTCTTGCTTAAGAAGCGCAACATTTACATGCCCTTCAGTACTGAGGCAAACAATTTGACCAGCTCAGCTCATTCAAATACAATGGACTTGTCCACAAGAAAATCCTTTCCATTGTCGATGCTCCTGACAAAAAGGGATTTAGTGTTGTTTATAAGAAGTCTAAAAAACAGGCTAAACCAAGGCAAAATCTTGTAAAGAGGACTTTCAAATCTGGACCAAGGAGATCCTTGTACAAGCTTAAGACCCTTCTGTCGGCTAACAAAAACAGGACAGAAGCAAGGACAAGAAGCAAAAGGTCAAGAAACCTGAATAATTGTATAGTTGTACGATATATAAAAAGATAGACTTTATTATTGTCTTGCCAATAACGACGCACATTTTAACCACCTAATAAAATAATTTGTTCCTAAATAATTAGTTGCATTACTATTACATATTTCCACCTAACTTGCAAACATATCACCCGATTTCACTTTTCTTGGCATGGTTGAATTGAAAATTTAATTCCCTTTGAAACGATGTACCACTCGATGGGTAGTGCCATTTGACATTTCAAAATGAGGTTGCCTAGAGGTGTGGAGGTCAACAGTAAAATACCCTTAAATGTTTAACTATTATTAAACTTCAGCCTTGATATTAAAATGTACGTGTTTTTTAGATCTTAGATCTTAATTACCTCGAAACCAGGAGATGTTTAGGGTGGTTCGTTTTGAAATGAAAGCCATGTATACCTTGCTTAATCTACATGTTAAATCGTTTTTTTACAACCTTGATATACCATCGATTAATTTCAATATTGTACTTTAAATGGTTATCAATATGTTGGGACATATAATCACATCGACAAATATATATGATTGCGCAGCAATAACAACAATAATTTAAACAAATTAAACAATTTATATTCTAATTTCAGAACTTGGGATCCTTAAAAAGGGGGACCTTAATAACGCTATACATTCCGCTGCACAATGCTCATTTACAATTTACTAAACCTTGCCTCAGACGGAAAGATATTACCTATTATATTTTTTTATTTTACAGAATCATAAACAGCATGATAACTTCACATTCCACTGAAAAATGCAGTGGTGCCAGTATGGATACAACGGAGGAGTCACCATTAGAGGTCCTTTCCCGGGCTGCCACGATGGTACAACAGGAAAATCAACAGGCTGCTTTAGTTGGTAAGTCCCTAATCCAACTAACATGCAAGAATTGTTGTTAAATTTAAATTCTGTTTTTAATCGGACAAAAACAAATATCGATTTTTGTAGTCAGACTGAGAAATACTGCTTTGATTTGACACTTTTGTAATTACTAGTACTATGTAATTATCATCGATAATAGTATAGCCTTGTAAGACCATTTTCTTTTTCAAAACTGATTTTTTGTCTCCAAACGGAACCTCACATTACAGCCTTCCATTATATTACCAATTCTCATAGTGATGGAAAATTATTTTAGCCTTAAAAATCCCTAAAAACCAAACCTACTCGTAAAAGTCTTAATATTATTATTGGTGTTACTTTTTTTCTCGTTCTAAAGTATGGGGTATTAGAGAAAGAATTTGTTAAAGTTTGTTCACAGATTTAAGAGAATGACTTACCGACTCGTGTTGACGCCTGTTTAAAACTGGGGTCTACACAGGCCCGCACAGAATTGTATTTCAGGCATGGATGATTTGACACAAATAATAAACAATTTTAGATAGAATATATTATAATTATACATTATAATTAATTAATGCAACTACAGTTTACTTATTTAATTCATTTTCACTGTCACTATCAACACCTATGTTAATAATAAATCTTTCTGTAATATTCCCAATTTGAATGTATGAATTTTCAACAGTTTTAATATGCGAAACACAATTTTTCCAGCTACTCACAGGCACTTTGTCCACTTCAGTAATAATTATATCCAGTACACTAGCGTTTATAGTGGGTGATACATTATTACGTCTAACGGCAGATTTTAATTGATGCCATGTGTTTTATGGGATTCAACATACAGTGATACGGTGGAAGCACTGTATGCCCCTTACTTTTAGCGTAGCTGTCGCAGTAGTACTCCTTTTCTAGGTTCAGAAATTTAAGCACATCAAGTAACTCTCTTTTAGTGTAGCTTTCATGAATATATATATCATTCTGATACATAAATTCCTGTATTGCCATTTTCGTATCTTTTGAACAAGGGTGCTTGTTTAAGTGTCTACTGTGGTAACTTGCGTTGTCCGTAACAATCAGACTGTTTGGAGAAACATTAGAAATTAACTTATTTTCGAAACAATCCTCAAATAACTCCGCTATGGTATCGTTATGGTAATCCAAACAGGAGTCATTTATATTCTTGGCTGCCAATGAAAGTGCATTTGGTACCCAACCATCTTCGGACCCTGCATGTACTATGGGTATTCTTTTTCCTCTGTTTGATGGTGCTTTTGTTCTATACCTGTCACTATAATCAACCCAACCTTTTGATGGGGTATCATGGGTATCAATCCAGGTTTCATCTAAGTATATAATATGTCTGTTCTCACTTCTGTACTAAGCGATTGTCAAATATTCAAATCGCCATGCCTTAAGTCTTTGCGATTTCATGATAACTTGCCCTTTATCGACTTTTTAAATTTTAAGCCGGTTCGTTGAAGACACTTTCACAGCGTTGTCCTACCGCAATTGATATCCGTGTTATCTATCTCAAGTCTTTTCAGTAGATTAATTGGTGTTGGTACCGTATGCTCTTCATACATCTTATAAATTTTGCATCGGACTAAATCTTCATCGCTGCGATCTAATTTTTTACAAGTCTCAGAATTTTTCCTTCTTTTCCTTTCGGTGATGGGTTTATTCACAATTTTCCATACTGTTTTTTCCAAAATTTTAGTCAATGTGCCGTTTCTTCAATACATTCCATTTTACTAAACTTTTCACGTTCTATGAGAGTTGTATATACATTTTTTATAATCTCTTTAGAATCTATAGATAAGTGTCTTCTTCCATTTTCATTCCCGCACTGTGGTTGTACGCCACATATTTGGATAATCAAAGCTGCGTTTTTATTTCACACGAACTAATAAAATGACTGGTTTTGCAACACTGATTTGTCTACTTATATTTTTCCCATTATATAATAAGGCTTTGTAAACTAATTACGGCCAAGTACGGTCCCTACCTGGGTAATAAAATCATTATCTCTACGCTCCTTGAAACCCTATTAACAAAGAATTTTATGATGGGTGATAACTAAAGGCAGGTAGTCATTCTCTTAAATCTGCGAACGGACCATAATAATTAGATGAAAATAGTTGGCACCTAGATAAGGTTTCCTCAGCAAATTACATGCTAATAACAAAATATTGAAAAGCAAGATTTTTCATGTTTTGTAAAAATTTGGCCATGCGAGGTATGACAGTGGGACCAATATCAACGGTAGATTATTATATACTTCCATAGGTGTTGTCTCCGCATCCTTCTTGCGAAGTGTTATGCTTTCTGCCTGGAAAGTTCCTCGGTGTCATGCTGCCTTGGGAAAATAGGAAAATACATTAACCAAGTTTTGTCTTTCTCAGCTATATATGCCGCTCTGTGCCCTGCTAACAGCACAATATGTTTCATTCTCAATACTATCGCTAATTCAGATGAAGATAAAGACATTTTCGCTAATGCTGCATAATTTCTCTTTAAATAATGATAATTAATTTCGTCATCAGAATCTGATCAAATACCTGTTCTTCTGAAAAACTGAAGGAAAAAATATAAATAGTAAATGAAAAGAGAACTGAACCACTTGTTGACGAGAGTGAAAACTCTAATAGTGACGAAGACCTTCCATTGATATCTATTATCGAATCAACCAAGAAAATAAGGAAAGTTTCTTCACACAAAATTGTTTGGTATTCTTATGAAGAGTACATTGGCTCAGGATCAAGTTCAGGCAATAATACTTAAATCCAGAAACAGGACTTCCTTATGACACTCTTTGAAAGAGAAATAAATGGGTATAATTCACTACCAAATATCCCCGAAAGCGATAATCCTTTTATTAAAAAACCAAAAACCCTATATATAGCTTCGCCGATGACAGCACACTTGTTTCATCTTTTACTTTGAATGCACGGACATCGGCTGCCAATGTGCATCTCTATAGGCAGCAAGAGGTCTTATATCTGAACAAAAACCTGAAAGAAGTTCTGTCTTGGAGTGACAGTAACCCAGTAGAATTTAACGCTAAAAAACCCAGGAGGTAGTTTTTCTAAAAATCTCGAAGAACCGGATATAGTCATGGCAGGAGATTCGATTCCCTTAGCTTCATCAATTCATCTATTGGGCGTCAATTTGGATAATCATATGTCTTGACATAGTCACATTGCGGCGATTGCTAAGGCAGCCTCGCAGAAACTTGAAATACTTTTTCGAACTAAGAACCTCTATACACCCCAATCACTTTTGATGCTCTATAACAAGTAATGTTCGCATATTTGGGGCTCTGCTCCTAAACATACCCTGAGATTGCTAGATTCCATTCAAAGAAGAGCCATTCGCTTGATCGGTGACCATAATCTGACAAACAACCTGGAAAGCGTTGAGCATCGAAGGCAGGTTGGCAACTTGAGTCTAATTTACAAATACCTTCATGGCAATTGCTCAACTGAGGTTCCACGCTTGATTTCACCCAGAGCGGTACATGTTAGCTATGCTGCTTTAGTTTTAACCTTTATACTACAATTGTTTTTATTTTGCTCGTCTGTTATTGATGCTCTAATGTCTTTTATCATCTTGATAACTCGTCGGGTATGCACATATTTTTACACCTTCTCAATTATATATTAATAATGAAATGCTACTTTTACTTGACGAACATGAAGCGGCGTTTTGTTCATGTTACAGTTTTGTCTCCTTATTTCATTCAGACTGTGCCTGTCCCTGTCTGACCCTTAGGCTTACACAAACTTTCGATTACCGTACAGGTTTTAAGATCTCGGTCTCTCATTTAAAATATTTGTGTCCTTATGTCCTAATTGCTCCCACACATCCGGCCACTTTTGGGAAATGATTAGCGATTAAATTTTTTGCAGCTTTGCAGCTGATGGCATCAGCCATATGCATTACTGGATAATGTCCTCATGTCCAGAATGCTCGGTCGAACTCAAAATTTCTATTCATTCGGGAGTGTCCGGTTTAGTTATGCACTGATCCTTACAATTTTTACATTTTATTAATTCTGACACTTCCTATAAAATCGGAGATATCCTAAAATCTAGATCATTCCATTTTATGGCATTGACCTCGCCTTAATGCTGAACGCATAGTAATAAAAGAAAAATGAGAACCTTACCTTCCCAAATGACCGTCAAACTTCGTATAAATGTATATAATTTAATAAAAAAAATAGACATGACATTGTTTTAAATACGTAAAAAGTACAGTTTTTTTGTTGCGCCGCTCATAATTCTGTAAATTAAAGGGTAATAACAGTTCACGGTCTGTGTACGCTACAAGTTAATGAAATCAACGACTTGGTTTTACAAGGTTAAATTATCATCCCAAATCATTTCAATTGTATACAATTGCTTGTATTTTAAGGTTCGCGAAACAGTCTAGGTATCTTTTAGTTTTGTCTGTCTATGTCGGCTTCTAGGATTAAATATTAGGGGTTACACGTGATACAAGTGCAAGGAAATTTTCCAGGTTTTTAAAGCGGACCGGTGTTTTTTTTCTGAAAATGCAATAGCCGGCATCTAACACACCATGCTAAAAATTACAAATGCTTGTGCTGGAAAACGTCCTGCCAAACGATTTCTCTATCTGGACTTTAACTGGTGGGGCAAACATAAATTAAATAGGTAACATGACTCCAACAAGATGATTTGTATCAAAACAAAGTTGTTTTATAATAGTGGTATACCTTTTTTATTGTTGTATCTAATTTCTGGTCGTAATTCTTTTAGTAAGTGGCTTAACATTCGGTGAAAATAACCCATTATTACTCGACATATCATACCGGGTGATGCATGGCTTAGTCGAACATAGGAAATCCCATGTAAATTTTGAGGTGGCTAAATATTGGCTCCCTGTACATTTTGGAGAAAAATTGTACCATAATTTTTTGAAGAAGCAGATATAATAAACACATGTGCCAAGTTTGAATAAATTTTAATAAGCCAATACTAACTTTTTCAATTAATGTTATGGCAAAATTACGCAATCTTCATAGTTTGGGTACCTAATACAGCAAACACCAGCAAATTATTATTTGGCATTGTCATAACGAAAAGTAGCGTCAGTGACCAACATTTTCATTGTAGGCGCATTAGTTATACGTAAATATGAGCTATTTCATTAAGGAAAAGTAACTATGATTAAGTGATATTATACAGGAAACAGTTTAAGAGCAGTGTCTGGAATGTTTTCCATTTTCATGTCAATTCCCTGATAAGCCTATCCCTTCTATTTCATTAATTAAACGTATCATTAGTAAATTTGAGTCCAAAGGCACTGTGATAAATAACTGCAAATGCTCAACTCAGAATGCCAATGGAGCTGAAGAAAGGGAAAATAGAGATCTTGATATTTTACTGCACGTGGAGGAAAATAAAATGATTAGCACGAGGATTCTTGAGCAAGCCGTAGAAAAACATGAAACCACAGTGCTACACACTTAAAAAGAAAACATTAATATTTTCCTTACAAGTATAAAAAATATCAAGAGCTACGGCAAGGTGATGAAGAACGGAAAATGGTGTTCTGTTTTGAGGTAATGGAAAGAGCAAATAATAATAGGGATTTTTTGAGAAATATCTGTTTTAATGATGAATGTACATTCACCTTCAGCAACGAACCAAATGTTCAAAATTGCCGGTATTGGAGCCAAGAAAATGAACATCGTCTCGTTCATACTCGGACGCAATATCAACAAAGAATTAATGTTCGGGGGGGAATTGTAGGACATCACATTTTTTGGGCCATTTTTTATGGAAGACAACCTTACAGAAGTAACCTATTTGAACTTACTACAAAATCGAATTGAACCCGCAACTAGAAGAAGTTGTATGCGAAAATCAGGAGATCTGGTATCAAATGGATGATTGTCCTGCCTATAAACCTCTCATGGCTAGGAAATACTTGCAAAATATTTTTAACGGAAATATTATTGGCCCACGACATCTAATCCCTTGGCCAGCCAAGACAACGTGAATTAGATGCGTTTAGAAGCGATTTCTACAAAGAAAATTTGGAATAATTTTCACCATTTTACAAATAGGGTAAATGCGGGAGAGTTGCCGCGGCAGGAGAGACGCCGCATTTGTCGTATTACCCCTAATACGTAAAAAGTTAGACAACCAAGCATACCTGTGATGAGAGTACACCCATAAGTGAATCATTAGTACAGCGGCAGTGTTTGTTTCTAAAAGTATCGCTTCCTATTCCGATATTTACGAAGGTAAGAATACATTTTTATTACAAAGTTTGAAATACGGTTTTAATAAGTGTGATAATTTGAAACTCGGTTACTTTATTTTATGTTTGAAAGTTTTTCCGGTATTTTGAGGTTATTGTTTACACGTATCATGATATATTTTGTAGCGTTTACAGCCAGTGACCTCGATAAGCAGGTGCGGCGTCTCTCCCAACAAAAAGGACAGTTGCCGCATTATCAGTAAGGAGAGACGCCGCATACTATTTTTCCAATGTTATTGTTTTTCCATGAGTTTTATTATAATAAAATTAACATTTTTATTCAGAAAAATGCCAAGAAAATATGAAAGGAAAGTTAGCTTGGTTTAGATCAGCATCTGTTGCCACGGCCATTAACGGTTTTAGGGCAACTGGGATATATCCTTTAGACCCAAATGCAATTCCAGACCAGTTTTATTCTATGATAGATTCATCCACGATAGAAGTTCCCCCAGAAGGAGAGGTTAGTACTTTACCCAGATCTATGACTCCAGATTTACGTCCAAGCTTAGAACTACCCTCAACCAGCTCTGTCAATCCTACTCAAACAAATCCTCCTAGTAGTGGAGCTTATGGAGATAATATTCCGAAAGTTACCCCTTCAAAATATCTGCATGAAGTGTCTCCCATCCCAAAAAAAAAATGTATCCATTAAACAACGGTTCAAGCAAAGCGCAAGTGTGTTAACATCATACGAAAATATTGAAACAAAAAAGTCTCGTCTTAATCCTAAAGATAAAAACCCAAGGTGGCAGAAAAAAAGGAAAAAACAGAAAAAAAACTAGAAAAAGAACAGTGGAGCGATAGCGATGAAGAGATCCTAGCAAATAAGATTATAAAAAAAGATGAAAACAAGGAACGCTGCGTGGAATATTTCGAAATTTATGCAACCACAACTAAAAAAGTCGATTGGGTGCAGTGCCTTAAATGTTTAAAATGGTTCCACGTTACTTGCAGCATGTATGGTGAAGTTTGCAACATCTGTTCCAGACTGGCTCTACGCAAGAAAAATGAAAATTAGACTTTTTAAACAGTGCGGCGTCTCTCCTTTCTACACGCGGCATCTCTCCCAGCGATGTGGGAGAGTCGCCGATTTTTAGAAGAAAACATATTTTTTTGTTATGTTTATATTTTTTTAGAATTAACGTTTGTTTTTGGATTTTAATAAAGTTTAAAGTAAAACCTGTGTAGTGACTTATTTTGAAAAAATTAACTTAAAAATTACAAAAATTATGAATTTTTTTTAAAAAGTGCGGCAGCTCTCCCGCATTTACCCTAGATTAAAGGAGAAAATAGGTGGACTAACTTCTGATACATTAGATAACATACGGGAACAGATAATTTATGTGAAGGAAGAATATCAATTGTTTTAACGATAATTCCAACGAAAAATGAAAATAATCCTGAAAAGAAGAGAAACAAACTTAATTAATAAAAAGTGTATTAGTTTCAAATAAAATATTTTTTATTTGCATACCTACTTAAAACTTTTTTTTATTTAGTTTTTGACTTTATTTTTGTAGATAAAGGTGTCAGGAATGTGTATAAGGGCGATTTTTGCAAAATATTAAATTTGATTATTAATACATATTCAATAAACCAGTCAACAAAATGATATTTACCAAAAGAAAAATCGACAATGAAAAGAAATGGAAAACTTGCTACTAAAACCATTTAAATCAATTTTCCAATTAAAAAAATTTGTAACAATATACAGGGTTATTTTTTTATATTTGCGTACCTACAGGAGGGATTAATATAAGTAACAGAAAAAAGCTTTAGATATAAAAGTTCCGCATACCATAACGCTTAACGTTAATTTGACACATTTAGTAAGGAATGGCCGGCTAATAGCCATGACCTAAGTCGGTTAGATATTTTTCTGTGGAGATTTTTAGAAAATTGAATTTATTATGGCACACCTCAAAATAATATAGTGTTGAGACAAAGGATTAAACAAGAAATATTCATGCTCAATACAGATCAAATATTAGAAGATGTTTCAGAAGTCGTGGCGGATATACAGGAAACATAATATAGTCGTTTACTTCACTTTATATCATAAATTATAAAGTATTCATATTCAGTTTAAAGTAAAGCAATAAATATGCCTCGTTGAAGCGTGCGGAACGCCTCAATAACTCGATTATCATCAATTAAATTTTTAAAAATTATAAACTTAAATAATTTAAAAACGGCTGAATTAGATTAGATTATTAAAATATAAAAAGATAAAAATCCAAATTTTAAATTTTTTTCATTTAAAAATGTTAAGTTTTGAATTTTACCTGCTAGCATTGCTATGGATTTATTTAATTATTGTACCTATTGTTTGATACCGACGCATAATTCGATTTGACAAGTGTCAGTGAATCTTATTACAAGCAATTTCCAAGATTTAATTTCCTGTTTTAAAAATACCATTTTTTTTAATCGAACACTTTAATTTAAATGAAAATGTCAGAATCAGAATTTACCTGCACGCCCCCGGAGGCTACAAAAATTGCAGCAGATGTCGGGGACAATTTGTTGCCAACCAAATCCAGTAGTATTTACGAAGCTGCGTTCAGAAGATTTCAGAGATGGTGTAATGAGAAAGACATCAAAAATAATAATTCCGAAAATGTAGTCTTGGCGTATTTCTCTGAACTGGCGAACAAACAAAAAATGAAAAGTTTAACAATGTGGTCACATTATTCTATGGTAAGTGCAATACCAAATATCAGGCAAGCGATAGACATAAGCAAGTTTTTGGAGCTACATGCTTATTTAAAGAAGCAAAATGAAGGCTACACTCCCAAAAAAGCTAAAGTATTTACCAGGGAACAATTTGAAAATTTTTTATCTGAAGCTCCTAATCAGAAGTATTTGGGAATTAAGGTAAATTTAGATGTTACGTCAAAGAATACAAGTTTTTTATGAAATATATTATGGTATTTTTAGATTGTACTTGTTATTGGTATTTCTGGTGCATGCCGATGTGAAGAAATTGTAAAAATGACCGTTGATGACATACAAGACTTAGGATCTGCCATTCACATAAGAATTCCTGATTGTAAAACTAGAAAACCGCGATCGTTTACTATTGTTGGGGAACAATATTTAAGCATATATAAAAAAATATACATCATTACGCCCAGAAGGCATGAATGAAAATATTCTTTTTAAACTTTTTAAATGGTTTCTGTTGTCGCATGGTAATGGGAATTCATAGGATAAGTACTGTTCCTAAGGAAGCTGCAGTTTTCTTAAAATTACCTGATGCCACAGAATATACCGGTCACTGTTTAAGGAGAACTTCAGCTACACTGCTTGTAGATGCAGGTGCAGACATTACGTGTTTAGAGCGCCACGGGGGATGAAGGGTACATTGAGGATTAAGGTACATTTTACTGAACCAATCCCTATTAACATTGACATAAATTCAACAGCAAGTGGTTCCACGGAGGGTTTAAAGCTAGAAAATACAAAAACAAGTCTGGATCGCAACATCGCAACACTCTGTGTTAATTTTTCTAGGGCCACAATAAATAGCTGTACTTTTAATATGACGTTTAATAAATAGTTAATTGTTGAATTTTTTTAAAAATAAATATACAAATATCCAATATTTCTTGTATTTTTCAACATTATTTATTTATGACACACACACTTTTTCCTTCGCTCTCAGCGGAAGAAAATAGCTATTTGTGTATTAAGAGCGGAAAGTGATACTTTGCCGATTGAGACAGAAAGTTGCCGCGCGACGCCGACGCGTCAGCGGAGCTCGGCAATCTGTCGAAAACGGTAAAGAACTTTCCGCTCGAATTACACACTAGATTTTTTCTACGATCACGATATATATGAAAAATAGTATATACTAGTTTAATTTTTTTTTAAAACCTGACATGGGCCAACTTTTTTATTTAAAGAGTTAGGTAGTTATTTAAGCAAAAATAACTTACACTAACAAAAATAGAGAATACAATTATTTTGTTGAAAAAATTAAGTAAAATACTTGTATTATTACCAAGTTTGTTGTAAATTCTTAACAAAACACACAGCTTTATTAAAAAATTGATAAATGTAATACACAATAAAATACCAAAAACCAAGTTTTCCTTATATTATCATTTAAAATTTTTTAATAAATATTTGTAGGTACCTATATTATGTATTTTTTATTTAACTTTTATTGGAACAGAATACAGAAAGAACATTGAAAATATAAATACAATATTATACTTATTTATAATATACAATAAAATTGACTTATTTTTTATTATTTACTATATTAAAATTAAAAGTGCAGTTTTTACAACTTTTAATGTTTATTCCTGATGTTGATGGATCAGAAGTGTTGCAAATCTCAGGAAATGTTAAATCTGATTTTTTTTGGGGTTGAGATTGGCCAGATATTCTTTGAAAAGTTTATATTTTGTTGGTCATTGAATCATCAATATACCCTTCGGCAACGTTGCTACTTTTCCAACCTCCATGCTTTTTAAGCTGTATCAAATCACCACCCCCATGTACCAATAACGTAGCAGAAGTACGTCGAAAACAATGCCCAGTATATAAGTTAGGATTCGATAAGTTTAAATATTTGGCAATATCACTGGGTATTTTACCAATGGTATTCATTCCTATAACCTGGTTTGTGCAACGCCCCTTGGAATATCGGAAAAACAAGCGGCGTCCTAAATTATTCTTGCACTGTTCTCTCAAATGGATGTACTTTTTATAATATCCAACGTAATCAATGGCATTTTCTGCGGTGTCATTTATAATTGTAAATTTCCGACTTTGATTCGTTTTTGAATCTGGAATGCACACTATTAAAAGGGATTCTTTACATTCTATATCATCTATTTTCATTTTTACTAACTCGTCTCTTCTACACGCTCCAGCGATGCCCATAATCAAGACAACCTATAAACCAAAAACCAATGTAAATACTGATCGTGATATATTATACATTTTAAATAATATTAAAAAGCATACCTTTTTGCATAAATATTCATCATCAGGTGCATTGCGAATAAAGTTTTCTATATGATCCTTGGATAATGTTAATGATTTTTTTGCTTTGTATCCCACTGACTTCTTCTTCAGAAATGCAATTAATTTCGCATAATGACTAATGCCAATATCATTTTTAATTTTCAAAGTTTGTCTGAGCATTGAATACTTTGACCATAGAGTTGATGACTTTAAAGTTTGTGCTTTTTGTCCAAAATAGGTCAACAGTACATTTTCAGAATATTTCTTGATTTTTTGCGATTGACACCAATTTATGAAAAGAATGTATTCATTTTCATACTTTGTTTTGGATTTTTCGGGCAGTAGATTTAACGATACGTTTTTTGCAGCTTCGACGATATCCGGAGTTGTATTAGAAAATTCACTATCACTTGATACGACATCCATTATTTAATTTAACCATAAACTAATTAGAGAATACTTAAATAAATGATGAAATATTTAAATTTTACTACAATATTTACCGCTTTGTTTGACATGTGCCTCCTTGATTATAGAAATTAAATAGCCATTAGAACCTCTTGTGTATGTTGTGTTGCCGACTTATCATCACATTTCTCGGCAAGTTTATATATTATTGAAGGCTGTAATCGTTTAATTATTTGAAAACTGCTGTTTGGATGGTTTGACATATTTAAAATTTATTAAAATATTTATTCTTAGGCTATAGTTTATTTTAAAGTAACGACTGCCTTTATTTTATTTGCAAATAAAGTTAGGCGAGCGCCAAAGTTACTTTGGCGCTTTAGAGCGCCAATGATGTCAAAATATGACAAATTGGGGAAAACGCCAACTTTCTGATGACTTTTTGAAGCGCAAAGGCCTACTTTAATTAGTGATCGTAGGAAAAGGACTTTTACTTCTGCTGCCTATAGCAATCGTCTACTGTAAAAAAAGCAAAACTTTAACGTCAAAAAGGTAGTAGAAAAAATGCCAAGTTTATTGACGTTTGAAGAAAAACTTAGTTTCATCTTCATGCACCATTGCATTCTCAAGTAAATGTTTATTTTCATACTCAAAAAAAAACTACTAGTGTGTGATGTAGTATTTTAAAATATTTATACAAACGAACATGTCAAGCCATTACCGCAACAAATCCTTTTAAAATTCTTTCGTATTTGCGTAAGCGATTTGCTTCTGTAAGTTGACTTTGATTCGTTTAAGAATTTGTCAATAGACATTTGTTCAGGCTAGTAAAAAATGTGAGGAATTTAGAGCTGCAAGTGCTGCAACAGACAAAATAAGCCAATAAATTTAAAAAAATAGTTTTATTAATGTGTATTTATTTTTATTCGTTTGTAAGAATCGTTGTTGTTTACTAATGTTTGGCTGAGAGCCATATTATATGAAATGTTTAATAAATTGTTTGAAATGTATTGATATAGGTACCTCTCGTGTGTACTATGAGTTTAAATACTACCCGAATTGTTATCAAATCAGTGAGAAAACAATGCAAGGATTACATATCATTGCAAAGTATAGCATTTAAACGAAAACAACCGCGAAAACAACCACAAAGTAAAGATATCGTCCTGGTGAGAACATTTACCCGACTGCTTATCATCTCAACATTTATTCTACACGAGCTAACTAATAAACGTTAGTGGTTAGTTGTTATATTTATTAAGGCCAAATGTGGTAAAAGTTGATAGAGCCTGTCCAGAGATATAAGAAAGTTACACTTTGCCTTTGAATGGGATTATCCAATGGTGACCATAAACCAACAATGAATGAAAGAATAAATGCAAGTAAATTATGGTCCGTACTAAAAAATGTCTTAAAGTAAACTGCAAATCCGGAAGACGTAATTTCATTATTAAAGTAATAGTTTGGTGATTTTAAACCGATTTTTACCTGATTCAAAATGAGAGGGTTAATCCCATAAAACAAATTATGTTCTAAGGACTGTATATATAGCCACTCTAGTTAGTTTTAAGCTTAGTACTTATTCTTACTTCGTGTGTAATACAGCGTTTGTTTAATCGTATGTGAGTCATGGAAAATATGTGCGAGCCCAATGTATCTTAGGAGATAACCCCATCGAAAAGCAGAAAACACTTTTCTGTGGAAACTAAGAAAGTTATAAACAATGTTTATTCAACTATCATTGAACGTGCGGTCAGCAAGTAAGCAGGGTTAGAAGAAACGGCCACATTAACAAAAATTCCAACATCAACTGTATGGAAAATTGTAAATAATCCCATTTTAGCGAGGAAAAAAAGAACCGATACTGGCATTTTCTCGAAGGTAGATGGAAGTGATCAAGATATAATACGGCGTAAAATTTACAAGTTATGCGAGGAACAAAGCGTGCCTACATTAGATAATTTAATTAAGAGGCTTGAAAAAGTTGAAACCGGCGTTAAATGTGGCAGAATACCGTTATGGAAGTGTATCCAACACATGGGTTTTAGATTTAAGAAAATTAACAAAATACAAGTTTTAAAGAAATTTAATAGAATTCGGGACTGGCGATCCGAATATCTGCAAAAAATTAGGATTTACAGAAATCAGCAAAGGCCGATTATTTACTTGGTTGAAACCTGGTTCGACACATATGATACCCCGGAAAAGGGTTGGGTTGACTCAAGCGGCAAGTGTAAAATAAGCGCTCCATCAAAAACAGGTAAACGAATTACGATTTTGCATGCTGGATCTAAAGACGGATGGATTCCAAATGAACTTTCTCTGTCTACAAAAAAACATTAAAGATTCTTCTCTGGATTACCATGAAGACACCACTGCTGATTTATTTAAAGATTAGTTTAAAAAAAAGCTAATTCCAAATATACCTCCGAATAGCGTAATTGTAATGGACAATGCAAGCTACCATAGTAGGCAGTTGACCAAGACTCCCTCCTCAAACGACGCAAACGCAACAATCCGAAACTACATGTATGATAATGACATTTATCTTCAGGAAGATTACATTAAAAGGGAATTAATTGAGGATTTACAAAGTTTAAAACTACAAAAGGAAACCTCTGTGATAATTATGCAAAAAATCTAGGGCATACAGTTTTAAGGCTCCCACCATACCATTGTATATTTTAACATGTTTGGAACCAACTGAAATCTGCCATTCGTCGTAACAATATTTGCCCTACCATTAACTCCAGTGTACTTGAGCTTATAAAAACTGAAGTTTTTAACATCCCTTCACAAAGTTGGGCAAATTCTGTTACACATGTTGAAAAAGTGGAAAAATCCTATATCCATATACACAATATAGCACAAATAATAATTAGAACAGATGATAGCGATAGTGATATTGATATATTAAGTGAAGTGAATGAGTATTGATGTAAGTACCGAATAATTTGTATATTTTTATAATCATAAATATAATTTTTAATAATAAAATAACTTGTAATTTCACATTTAAACATAAAAAATAAAATATTATTTAATGTCTTTGTTTAGTATTGAATTAAACAAAACTTTAATTAGTGGACTGTATATTAACTTAAAATTTTACAAAAATTAACGGAGCTTTTAATTTACTACCGTTCGCTTCGAGGACATTGAAAATAATAATAGGCTTCTCTCGGTACTGCCGCGGTGTTGCCTCGTTTTCGAAGTAAAGTCCGAACCTTTTTCAAGGAACTCAATCTCAGACAGTCTTACTTATTTTTATTACAAGCCATGATTAAATTCTAAGCAAAATACGGACCTGTTCGGCCATATTTCAATTTTACAGCTTGCCCAGGTCTTTCCTAATACGGATCAGTTAGTCACTTTCTTATATCTCTGAACAGCCTTTACACGGATATCACTATGTAACATTTAATTCATAGATGTAATTAATTTTACTTAATTCTTAATGCTTTAAAAATTATTTTCTAATTTATTAAATTTAATTTCTTACGTTTTAATATTGATCCTTTTGTACCTACATGATTTTATGCTCTACTTTCTTTTATTATTTTTCATTCTTATTCATTTTTATTTATGTTGAAAGATTTTCCAACCGGTTAAGTTAGTTGATTGTTTATCTGTACTTATTATTTGACCACCATGGTAACATTTTCATTGAAATTATTATTGATAACTAGAATTGGAAACAACATTCAGTCTGGTTCGGTTTAAAATTAGACTTCAATAATTAAAACTTAGAGCAGGTCTTACAGCCAAATATGGAATCTTAAATTATTGCCTCGAACTGCTAATAAAATGAATTATAGTGAGGACGCCTATAAAGTTGCCATTAAATTTAGGTATGCAGTGGTATGTATGCATACAGTTTATGTGTAACGTGAGGTTTCTTCTGTTTTATTTTATATTTTAATTTTACATTTACATTTGATATTTTACTTTCTCCTTTGAAATACTAGGTAGCTACCCTAAAATTTTACATGTGGGTTGTCTGTTGATAACTGCTTTCTTTATGAGTTCTATTGCATTTCCAGCGTTGGCGTATATAAGGGGGGGGGGACGGGGGGCCGTGTCCACCCCAGAATGGTCTGATGCCACCCCATGACACTTAAATAACTTCACACAAAAACAATCTCAATCAAATAAATAATCTACAATAATAAATTAATTAAGACAAACATGAGGCGGAAGCGGTAGGTTTATTAACTTCGAACACGTATTCCCCTCCGTATTATTAGTAATTTATGTATTGAATAAATTCTTCCGAAGTATAAAAGCAACCCTCGGACAAGCTGGCACCATGATAACAGGCATTATTACTAGTTTCGCACAAAACCGGAAAAATTTTGATGAACGTTGAAAGAAGATAGAACAGCTTGCAGAAAAGCATGAAATTTCTCTGGAACCCACAAGGACTAAAACCGAGAGACGACATAAGGCGAAGGGTATTTTGCGAATGGTACACTAGGCAACGTCAAAACGACGAAAATTTCGTCAATAAAATTTTATTTTCTGATGAAAGTATGATAACCAACAACGGAATCTGTAACAGAAGAAATACGCATTATTGGTCCCCAGAAAATCCACGGTTGTACAAAATGGCTAGACACCAACATCTTTTTAGTTTTAACATGTGGATAGGAATTTTGGGAACAAAGATAATTGGGCCAATTTTTTACCACGGAACACTAAGTTCGAAGCGGTGTCGAAATTTACTGCAGCATAATTTGGAAGAAGGGTTCGATAACAACTTACCACTAGCAGAAATCAATAACTTTTGGTTTCAACAAGATGGGGCCCCCGCTCATAATTCGAGAATTGTCCAAGAATATTTAACAGATAGATTTCCTGATAGATGGATGGATAGTTCCGCTGTTTCTTGGCCTGCACGATCGCCTGATCTAACTCCTTTGGACTTTTATCTCTGGAGGTACATTAAAAACTATGTGCACCAACGTAATTTTTAAACGGAGGAAGAATTGCGTCAACTGGTTTTAGAAGCATTTCAAACGATTACCCCAGATGTACTTAACAATGTTTTGAATTCCACAGTTAGACGATGTTACCTATGCTTAGGAAATAATGGCCATTTGTTTAAACACTGTTTGTAATTAAGTTCTAATTTGGTATTATGTTAATAAATGTTTTTCGAGCATTCAGTGCCGAACTATGGAGATTTTTCTTGAATATTTTTAAACGATAGCTAAAAAGCTGAAAATATGTTTAAACCAATGCAAGTGGTACATCTGTTATTTTAATTCAAAATAGCCTTTGTTTAAAAAAAAAAACACAGGACCGTATTTAAAAAAAGAAAGTTGAGGATGTTTTTTCAAAAACGAAACGTCGTACTGAAAATCTGTAAAGGCTATCTTGTTCAGCTTAAAAAGTGACAATGAAAAAGTATTTTCCATTTTTTTATATCTGTTAAAATAATGCAACAAATAAATAAAAAATATTACAGCAAAAAATAATTTTTTTAAAAAATATCGAAATCGGTTAAAGATAGTTTAATTTTGCAAACACCATGTAAAAGGTATTTAAATTGTGCAACTTTTTCCTAATTTAACCAACATTGTAATTCCTACCGTTTCCAAGATTCCAATGCTATCCCATTCTTATCTTGGACACACTGTATATTATCCAGTGATTGATAATATAACAGTTAATATGAATAACAGTGTTAAAAGTATACCTTTAGGCTAATCGATCGATGGGTTTTTGAACTTAGATCTCGAAAATGGAAAGCCTATTGTAGGTAATTATACAGGATATCCTTCAAATTGATGAGACTTTTTTAGGAGCAGAATGCTTGATAGCGAAAAGCGTGCTAAAAAAAATTATGTTACAATTGAAGTCCTGAGGAAACACATTCAACAGGATTTTTGCCCAAATCTCTATAAACTGATCCAAGCTGTAATTGTTATTCCAGTCAGCTCAGCCGGATGTTAGGGGAGAATTAAGACGTGGCTGAGGTCTACTATGGGAGAAGAGAGGTTCCCAAGCACTACTGTTACCCATATAGAAAATAAGTACGTCAAGAAAAACGTCATGCCAGAAAAAGTTTTAAATATTATTTTAGGAAAGAATCGTAAATTAAAGTTGGTTTTATTAATTAATACTACTCTTGTATTTAATCGAAATAAACACGATTCACGAAACTTCAAAAAAATATTTAAGTAAACTACATTCTGAAAATTAATGATCAAAACTCCAAGTTATAATTACTTTTGATGCATACGGTCAGCATCCACTAGCTATACTCCTTGTGACTTTAACGCTTTTGATAAATTCGTGTATCAGTTCACAGTTCATCGTTCAAACAGGTGAAACATGACGTTACCTTACAGTGACAAGGGACATGATTAGAATTGTAAAGCTATTTATGAATAATGATGCTAATCGTGCTCACTGATTGTACATTGGGCGTCGACTTGGCTTCATCGGTCATCGCATCTCAGGGGCTAGGCCCCCCCCCTGGAAAATAGCCCTATATACGCCAATGATTTCCAGATTAAAAAATAAACATGCGTGAAATATCTGCTACTTTACAAAAATTGCTATAATACCAAAATGCCTGCCAGCTTTGTTTCACTTTGTAACGTAGGATACTAAAACTGTTGTAAATCATTAAAAGCAGTGATTACATTATTTTTTTACCGTGCCTTATGGGTTTCTGCTTACATTGCCTACGAGACCGTTAGGTTGTTATTTTTTAAAGTACAATATCATTCATTTAAATCGAAAGAAGTTCTGGTTAGACGATTTTAAAATATACATTCGCGTTTCATACCATGCTTGTTCATTATTAGTACCTATAAAATTATAAAATTTAATGGTATATTAATTTACGTTATACTATTTATTCTATTTTGAGTTTTTTTTTATGAAAATCTACAGGGTGTCCCGAAATTAGGTGGCCAAAGGAAAACAGTGGAATCTGCATCGGAAAATAATACTAATTTGTTTAATAAACAAGTATCGGAAATTGCCCCCTAAGGGAGCTACGGCCCCCTAATAGGGAACCAACGAAGATGGTATTTTTCAGATTATTCCCAAACAGTTGAACATAAAAACATGAATTTTTAGTATTTTAGTATTTTTTATCTGAATCTAGATCTAGAATCAAAACTATCAAAATTTATTCATAGGCGTAACATTTGGGGGGGTGGGGTTGAGGAACAAAAACAAAAGTAACTTTTGGGCTTTCTGGCAAAAAAAGATACTCTTGATATACTTCGCTCAGGTGCACCATTTCTGAAAAAAAAAGTCCTTAAACCATAACATTGTTTAGCAAACACGAATCAAATTAAAATTATGATTTTTTTTAAAGTTAACAACAACACTCATTTACTTGACTAAATGTTCAAATAAATTTCCATTTTGTTGAATACACAGTCTGGACCGTTTCCTAATATTTTGAGTAGTACGAAGAATTTCGAACCGGTTTTCTTTAATTCGATTTCCAGTTGCATGAATTCGCCTTAAAAGCTCTTCTGGGCTATCTACTTCTGTGGCATAAACAATGTTGCGCATATTGCCCCACAGATAATAATCTAAAGGATTTAGATCAGGCGATCGAGCTGGCCAGTTTACTGGACCACGTCTACCTATCGACCTATTGGGAAAATATTCATTTAGCCAGTTTCTTACAAGCTGGCCGAAGTGGACTGGCGCCCCATCGTGCTAGAGGAACATCTCTAACCGAGCAAGTATAGGAACATCCTCTAGCAATTCTGTCAGCTGATTTGGAGGAAACTTAAATAATGATGAGCATTTAATCTACCTGGCAAAATAATAGGACCTATTAAAACATCTCCTATGATTCCTGCCCATACATTGAAAGAAAACCTATGTTGGTAGTTATAGTCCTTCGAACCACATTTGCATTGTCTTGAGCCCAAAAATGAGTATTATGGCTATTAAATGCCTTGCCTCTTGAAAAGGTTGCTTCATCCGACCATAAAACTTTTTTCAACGTATTTTGGTGGTTGAAAATCCATTGGCAAAATTCTACACGAGGTTGAAAATCTTCGGCTCTTAAATCATGTACTCCTTGATAATGAAACGGATGCAGTCCCTGCATTTGGGTCATTCTTCCAAGCTAAAAAAATATTTTTAAACAATTCACGTGCTGCTATCTGTTACTATCCGTGAAAACAATTCTGATAAGTATTAGATACTTACAATTGATTTGGGGATATTGATAATATTTGCCAGCGTTCTCAATGCTATTTGAGGATTTTCCTCAATTCTATTTAGCGCTCCCTCGAAATCATAATTTCCCATAGGTTGGCCTTGTCCCTGGGAACGCCTAAATGATCAATTTTCTACTAAATTTCTATGGACACGGCTAAATACTATTCGATATGGCAGTCTCCTTCTCGGAAACCGTCTTTGGTACTCGCGTACAGCGGCACGTGCATTACCATTGCAATATCCGTAAATAAAATGAATATCAGCTAATTCGTTATTCGGGAAACGCTCCATATTAAAAAAATTAACCACAATTATACCAGAAAATATTGAATAAACTACCATAATAAATGTAAAGCTGGCAAATAACAAACATGCCAATTTTGTTTCAAGGCCTACTACTAAGTTTTAATGAAAATGTGATCGGTCCTTGGTAAACAGGGTTATCGTTAAGGACTTTGTTTTCAGAAATGGTGCATCTGAGCGAAGTACATCAAGAGTACCTTTTTTTGCCAGAAAGCCCTAAACTTTCATAATTCTAGAAAACAAATAAAAAATATTAACTTAGAAAAAAGTTACTTTTGTTTTTGTTCCTCAACCCCCCCCCCCCCCCAAATGCTACGCCTATGATTAAATTTTGACAGTTTTAATTTTAGATCTAGATCTAGATTCGGCATATAAAAGTTACTAAAATACCAAAAATTCATGTTTCTATGTTTAACTGTTTGGGGATAATCTGGAAAATACCATCTTCATTGGTTCTCTATTAGGGGACCGTAGCTCCCTTAGGGGGCAATTTCCGATAATTGTTTATTAAACAAATCAGTATTATTTTCCGATGCCTATTAAAAAAATATTTTTGGGGGTTGAACAACCCTTTCAAGGGCCAAAGAATCTAACCTTTTATAATCCTCTCCATGGCCCAAAACCTCAAAAAAATCCCATTCATATCACGCCAAACACGCATTTTACCGCGATAAAATTGCGAAAAAGGATGGTTTTGGAGGTTTTCGCAATTTTTTTCGTTTTCTTCATCTTCGAAAACGAGAGAGTAGGGAAGTTAATTTCATAGTTGCAGCAAATATTTATCAAAAACTGGCCAAATCCCAACTCATTCATAGTTTTAGTGCTTGAAAATCAAATTAACCCACACTAACACAAGTGTCATTTTGAAATGAATCGATTAAACCTTATCAAACTTAGGGATTGAAAAAGTATATTAAAGTACAAGTTTTATAAAGGTTATTGTAGCGCACGCGTCAATGTTGGAAAACGAGCCACTTGCGGCGAGTTTTATAACGGACAAGTGCGCTAATGCTAATAGCTTTATAAAACGTGTGCTTTATACGATTTTTTCTATTTTGGCATTTTTTCAATAAATAAATCCATATTTAAAAATAAAATAAAACATACAAATTCAAATAGGCCTAAATTTTATGTTGGTAATACAATCAAATTATTTATCATAGTAGCCTTGAAATCAACAAATAATTTTATTTCCGTATCAGCCATGTTGTCACGAAGTTGTCTAACATACCAACATAATTTTAAAATATGGAGCAAGATGAGTATAGTTTAACTCCCCCAAAGTTAAGGGAAACTGCGGTCAATTTTATAGTTCTAGGTTTTATAATATAGTAAATTTGTAAGATTATTTGATATTTTTTTAACTTATCTCCATTTCATAGAATTAATGCAACCAAACATACACGACAGCAAAATAAAACATTTGTGAACATCATTACTAACCTTAGAAAAATAAAGAAAACTGTTTCATAAAAAGTTCATGACTGAAAACGATATCGAAACGGCTTTTTTATGAAACCAAATTAGAGAAATACAGGGGAAGCATAACACACGAGTTTGATTTTAACCGAAACGCATTTGGGGAATCTGATTTATAGAAAATTTATAATACAGCATTTTTTTTTCTTCACTCATTTTGGCGCCTGGAGTGGCCGTTCCGTTCGGCATATGGGAGGGCCGGTGTGTGTTATGATATACCGTAAAACGGGGTTACTTTGTCACCTTTTGAACATATTTTTACTTATAACTCCGATATCCTTGGGAATTTTTGTGTGCAAAAATTATGACTATACCGACGTAATCATCCTCTACAACTATGGACTATGCAAAATCTTCTATAATAAACCGTAGAAGTAAAAAAAATATATATTTAGCGTGACAAAGTAGCCCCGTAATTGGGGCTACTTTGTCACCCTCTGCTAAATACACGTAAAACACCTGAAACAACATTATAGCGACAAAGTAGCCCCAGATATGAATGTAAACTTTTTTGGGGTGGTATATATCAATTTTTTTAATGGCAAAATGCGAAAAATAAACTACTGCTTTATACAAAAGTAGCAAAATATTTATTTCTTTATTAGCGAATAGAAAACAGGAACTTTAATACCCAAACCTTAATGCTAGAATAAACATAAACAACAAAATAAATTTCAACTTAACATAAACTCAACTAAAGAAAAAAAAAGTGAAAACCGAGCTAAGACTAATCAGTATGGCACACAACTATCCATTTATGGCATTTGCAGCAATTAATCCACTCAATAGGGTGTTGGTACTTTTCCCACACACAACGACATAATATGCCACATGAGTTTGAATTCACTTTGTTTCGTGTCGATTTTCATCTGGTTTATTTCTCTGGCTCTTCGAATTTCTTTTAGAGGTGGATGGTTGTGCACCATCATCGACGTTACTCATGTCGATGTGGTCTATTTCTAAGGAGGTGATGGCTGAAACATTTTGTCCCGCTTCTATTTTCTTTCCTCGTTTCCTTTTATTCTCGGGATTTTGAACTCCTCGATGTTCTTTCAACAACTCCACTAAACTTTCGTCTAATGATCTTCCAATTTCTTTTTCCTGTACAACAACATCGGGAAGTTTTCTTAAGACCTCTTGTGGATTACATGGATATAAGCCGGTGGTGCGAAATCCTGAAATCAAATTTTGCGACACTGTGTCACTAATGTCCACCCAAAGTCTGTTCAGTAATATGGGAAAGTGTTGTTTGGAATTGATCCAGGATAACGACTTTCTTTTCGCCAGGAATCAAGTATCGCTCGCCATTTCTTTTTCATTGGCCCGAATACCGCCACATCTATTGGCTGCATGAGATGTGTGGCGTTGCGGGGAAAAGGGCACATATAGATGCCATTTTCTTGCGCTGCCTGTACAACACTTGGAGCAAAATGGCTGGCCAAGTTGTCTCCTATGAGGATCACTCTTCGTCCAGGTTCTCTTGTTCTTTGAACATGTGGAAGTAAAATTTCTTTAAACCGTATCTCAAACAGGTTGGCGTCAAACCAGCCACTTTTACTATTTTTGTAGACAGTTCCTGGTGGGCCTCCGTTACACCAGTTTTCATAAACATTAATAGATTTATATACAACCATGGGTGGCAACAAGACTCCACTTGAATGATTTTGGACACGTTCTACCCTTTTCGAGTTTCGTGGAACAATAACCTTTGTAGCCCCAGGGTCGTCCGTGACGTTTGTTTCATCATAATTGTATATGTGATCCTCAGTGGACTCCAATAATGCAGGGGTAATGTTTTCAAAAAACTTCAATACATTTTCTTGGTCCACTGATGATCGGGATCTTTTGATGTTTGAGGCTATTCGTACAGATAAATTGTTTCGTTGGATGAAACCAGTAATCAGATCATGCCCAGGAACGTTGTCTTTTAATTCCGGTATAACAATACCCTTTTTGTCGAGGTATTTTTGAATTACCGATTTTATATCTAGCTTTGTTAGTGGAAATACCCATTCTGCAACGACTCCCAGAGTCCTTGAACTTAAATGCTCTTCTTCCCTACTTAGGACTGTGGGATGTCCAACGGACTTCTTGTGCCTTTCAAGGCATCTATTGACTAAAGTCATGCGTGGAATACCATAAGTTCGAGCGGCTAGTTTTTTGCTCATACCGTTCCGAACGGACTCCACTGCTGCTTCCAAATTTTCTTTGCTATAGTTGCCATATGGTCGGCTGCCAGGGATTTTTTCGTAGGTCCTCATGCTTCAATTAGGTAACTGGATCTGTAACAATATAAACATCATTATTATTTCAGTCTTTGTCGCCCATTATGCCCTCTATATAAAAAAAAATATTGGCGCGCCGCTGAAGGTGACAAAGTTAACCCGGGGTGACAAAGTAACCCCGTTTTACGGTACATGTGAGTCCCAAAAGTAATGTCTAAATTCACTCAAAATTCAGCGGTGTGTTCTTTTTGGAAAAACGCTCAGACCCGTCGACTTTTATTTTTTATTGTGATTTTTTTCATGGTAAACTCATGTATTCAGGGTAGTCGAAAAATAAGTTACGGCCATCAACTTCATTTTTTTAAATGAAAACATCTATTATCTATTTTATTTTTGAATTTCACATCGAATTCTAAGTATGTATATACAGAGTGGCAAAAAAGTCGCGCGTAATGCCTGTAACTTTTGAATTACCTCGTATACGAAAAAGTGACCTTTATGAAAGATGTTCAGTAAATTATTCCCCACATTTCTACATGCATGAGTTTTTTCTGTCATATCTGGTTTGGTTGCCATAGAGATCAACTTACTTTTTTTAAATGAGACACCCTGCAGATGATCGCATATTTGGATTATACTGGGAAAACTCTGAATTTTTTGTATTTCAAATTTTTATTTATTTAAAATTGTAACAAACTTTATAATAACAAAATAAGTAGCCGAGAAAATTGAACAACTTAACATCGGAATAATAAACAAGTGAAACCCTTTCAGCGGATCGAGTGTTCAAAATGACCACAATTTTCTGCTAAGCAGGGCGCCAGTCGATCTCTGAACCCGTCTAGAATGTTTAAAGAAGTCCTGTGGAATGGCCCGAATTCCAGCACTAATTCTGACTTTAAAAGATTCTAAGTTGTTTTTGCGTTAACGTAGAGTTTATTCTTTAAGTGTACCCACAAAAAAAAGTCGAGCGGGGTTAAGTCCGGGGATCGCGCTGGCCAGTCAATAGCACCTCTACTGCCTATCCAACGTCCTGGAAATTGTTCGCTTATGTATTGTCTAATATTTGCCGCATAATGTGCAAGTGCTCCATCTTGCTAAAACCATACCTGTTTGTTTATGCCATTATTTACACCCGGCAAAACCATTCTGCAAGAAGGAATTATGTGATTCCTAAGGAGGTCGAGATATTTTTCGCGATTCAAATTACCATCTATGAAAAAAGGTTCCACAATATGTCTACCAACTATGCCCGCCCAAACATTAACTTTTTCGGGCTTCTGAGTATGACCTTCCTGGAACCAGTGAGTATTCTGAGCAGACCAATAACGATAATTGTGTCTATTAACAATAACATTTAAATGGAAAGTAGCCTCATACTAGAAAATGATATTAGTTGCGAAGTTATTATCGTTATTGCATCTTTCCATCATTAGCTCACAAAATTCAGCTCTTCTATCAACATCGTCCTTGTTTAACTCGTGCACCAACTTTCTCTTGTAGGGATGCAACTTATCCTGCTTAAACAAATTTTTTACTGACTGATGAGACACATTAAAATTCATTGCCATTGGTCTGGATGATTGTGTTGGATTTTCATGTATTGAGAGCATGATATCAAAAGCTTTGACTCCCCCGGTTGCTGTTTTAGGTCGACCTGATCTAGCGGCAGTAAACAGCAAATTAAACAGGAACTCAAAATTGACACCTTTTAGGTCGCTGTCATGGAAACACCTTGACTCAACTGGTGGGTATTAGGTAGGAATAATTATAATTAGGAAGTTTTTTATTTTTGAGCTGTCATTATCTCGGGAACGGTTGCAGATAGGTGAATTCCAGTGCATGAGTTATTTAAAGATGATTTGATAATTGATCCATGTTTTTTTGAACAGTCTTTAACAAGTATATCTCGAATTTCTCCAACTTGAATTAATTCTAGCATTAGTGACTTTTTTTCTGAATTCATTTTTGAATTCCAACTTAAGCCTTGACAAAGAACTGACTCCAGTAAGATGGTGTTCCTCCGCACTATGTTACCCCTGTACGTACATTTTCGGCTAAACAATCTGCAGGGGTTAAAAGAGAGGATTTGAAGAGAAGTGCGTGTCATTACTCCGGAAATGGTTGAAAACATGCATAGAGAGTTTATTGATCGCCTTGGATTCTGCTTTTTTTAAATAAAGCAATTTTACCTATTGATACGTTCAAGCGTAATTTTTTCGACAACTGTTGTGTTTAGGTATAAGACATGGTACACGTAACATACTTAAAATTCGATGTAAAATTCAAAAATGGAAAAAAAATATGTTTTCGCTTGAAAAAATGAAGTCGATGGTCGTAACATATTTTTGAGGTACCCTGTACATATGAATTAACCATAAAAAAAAAAACAAATTAATTAAGAAATAAAAATGGACGGGTCCTAGCGTTTTTCCAAAAAAACACACCGTTGAATTTTGAATGAATTTAGACATTACTTCATACATACAGTGAATGTAATATAATTACCAACTTTTAAACAGTTTTAGAAAAAGCCTATTACGATACTGCAAACAATTTCGAAATAGCTTTGTTATGAAATCAAAAAAGTAATAATAAATTTCCTCTACGAGTCCTCCCTCCCTAACACGTCTCTGTTAGGTACACCAAACCTGAGTTGCTTATGTAAAAGTAAAATATTTTAAAGCATGTTATTTCAACAAAACAAGTTAAACAAATACATCGATACGCCAATTCGTCCGACATGGTTAAATTCCAACAGTTTCAAGGTATATGCGATATAGTGTGAAGGAGGCATTTTTCAGGAGGATGCTTGGCATGCGGTCGGACTAGTACCGCCCATCTTGAATGAAAACGAGAAATTCCACAGATTTAATACTAAATAGGAAAAGATTTGTTTTGTGAGATGGAAGTGGATATAATCGAAATAGGAGCTTTATTTCAGATTTACTTTCCACAATCACAATACAATAAGAGTATTACAAAAACAAATAGGTATGCGGAAAGTATTTTTTAAATACTTTTGAAATAATGTCGATATTCGACCTGAAATTAGTATAAAAGGGTTTTTTTTAATGCAAAATTTGAATTTGATCTTATTAAGGATCCCTCTTGTAGAGGGCGCCACCTACATGTATTTTTCTCTTTTGAGGCGTCATAACCTTTTTATACTTGCTTGTATTGTATTTTTAAGCACAAAAATAGATTTCTCTATCATTTCAGCTTTTCGCTCAGCGGGGGGACCACGTCTAAATATTGTCATTAATTGACCTATTTTTTTTTTCGATCCCCTCTCACCGGCGGCTCTCATATGGCTAATCTGACATACGTTTTAAGGCGCTACGAAGCCGAAAATGATACCTCAGCAGATGCATTGGTGACCCGAAACGTTGCAAAGACCATTAGAAATTTATTTATAATAGGAAATGCATCCTTATTGCACCTAGCTAAGACGTCTACAGCAGTTGTTGGCAAATATTCTCCCCACTCCTTTTCGCGAATCCATTTTTCTTGGCACAACGAAATTTTATCCCTCAGCAGAAAAGAGGCACCATCAAGAGAGACATCAAATAGCAGTCCGAAGCGGTTCAGCAGGGACTTGATAACTTTGTCTTCCTCTTCACCAACAGTGGTCTTAAAAATACTTAAATTAAAACTGCTAGCTGAAAGACGTTCCAGCTGAAAACCTTTTTCGCAGATCTGTGAGTACAAAGTCTAGTAAGGGTGCATTAACTATTGATCCTCTGTAGTATTTCTCGGCTGAGGTCATTTCATAGTTTAGGTTAGTTGATTAGATCGTGCTACCGTTCAGAAGATTCTACATTTTTTAATGCCCAATAAATCGATCTTTATTTATTAAATTAGAGGTTTGAAATGAAACCAGCGAAAAAAGCACAGCCCCGCAGGCGAGAATTTTAGCCAAATAAAGAAGAAATAGGGCAGCCATATTAGATGGTTTTATCACGATTCTTGCCATCTCTTGTAAACAGTAAGGGGTAGAGGACAATAATTGCACCCATTGCCTTTACAAGTTTTCTTAATATTGAACTTAAGTTGGAGGAAGCAGATGTTTTTTAGAAACGCAAACAACATGTATATGAAAATATGGAAAATTTATGTGGCTCTGAGAGCATAATGCTCAACTTTGGTTATGTTGCCTTTCTTTGTCATGTCATATAACACTCTATACTGGAACCTATATGACTACAGTCAGTGTCATTCATTATCGTTATTTTTGATTTTCGGATACGTATTGACCTAGTTTATATTACCAGTTTTAATATAACTTATTTCACGAAATCTAACACAATATAATTATAGGAAATTAAGAATTTCTCATTTTAACTGGAAATGCAAAATTCCATGTAAAAGACTTCACCTAGTTTTAACTATTTTCCTGAAATAAATTAATAATTGTATCTCAGAAATAATAGTTCCTAATTAAAACAATTTTTATGTATATATTTTAATACAATACAGTTCTTTAACAATGAGATCATATTAGTATGGTATACATATTTCATTCATCATTGACGACTGTTTTTACACTCCTGCCTTTTCAGAGATCTATCTGGTTATAATTCTAGGTCATCATTTTATTGAGTAGTTTTTTTAGAATTATTTTTTCTTATTGTTTGTTTCGGTTACACTCATTAGTAATTAAGCTTACCTAATATAACCAGGCGGGAACAATAAAATATAATTTAATACACAGGGTGGAACAAATTCTCGTTCACCATTGAGATCTCGTTAACAGTGAGAGATTTCAATTCTTGGTTTTTTATTTTTTAAACAATTTTCAGTTTTTTTTAACAATAGTTAAATATTTTTTAAGAATGTGACAGTACGACGTTCAGAATAATTAATTGTAAAACTGCTTATTATAAACCAATTAACAAAATGAATAGAAGCATGTCATAGAACAGAACAAGTGCTGTTGGAAAATATATTATATTAAAAAACAATTTATCCTGCATTTTTACCCATAGGCCCCTAAAAACTCGACCTTGCTCTGGGTTTACTACTTCACCATTAAACTGTTAATTCTTAAACAACGTATATCTCAGAATCAATTTTATATTTTATACCGTCGGACGCTTCGTTCGCATTCTTCTTTCGTTACGTCAGAAAATTCTTTTGATCAATCTTCTCAATGAAATACGAGGCCTGTATAAAAAATAGAACGTTGAATATTATTGGTGTCTTATTTTGTAGCATAAAAATATGCACAATTTTTTCATAAAATGAATTCCTGCTTACTTTTCTATTTCTTCTTAATTTTCCGTGTTATCGATTTTGGTTTACGTCACCAATTTATTTATCTCTCTAGCCATTGTCGTCATCAGTATAAATCAGCATGAGTCGCAGAAAAAAATTGACAACCGATATAAATATAAGAGAACCTTTATTTTCCGTGATTTAACTAATCGAAATAAACTAAGTGCCGATATGTTGGGTACTAAGTAATTAATTATACTAATTTGAGGGTCAATTATACAAAAAATTAACCCCAATTAGTTTCAAACATATAAAAAATGCTCGTTTGATGATTGCTTTTAATCTCGATTGTCTAAGTCTATTGCATACTAATTAAGTCTTAAGAAAGAATCCAAGGAAACAAATTTTTATTATAATTCATCATAGCCATTACACCCATCGCTGGTTAAAGGCATCCCCTATGTTTCACTGGCGTCTGTCTTGTGCTCTTAATTGTCAGTTTTTACTTATATGGTTTATCATCTCTTCGGTAGGCGACGCCATTTCAGAACTTTCTTTGCCCATTGTTCTTGCTATGTGGAGCCTTGCTTAGTTCCATTTATCCTTGGCTATAGTTCCAACTACATGGGTAACGTTCTTTCTCCCAATTATCTCCATGCTCTGCACTCAGTTGTTGAGCTACTCGAAAATTGTCCGTTTTTCCGTTTTGTATCTATTTTCATGTTGGGAAAACACACACTGATTGAATATAGATAGTGGAGTGTTGCACTTAAATGATTGCCTAAGCCTTTCAAAAGTAGCCCATTCCAGCGATACAGGTCGGTCAATTCTATGGTTTGATTTTCCTTACCCAGAGATATCTTTTGCTTTAAATATACTTTCACCGTTTCCAAGGACAGATATATAGGAGCGTATTCTTGGAAATTCGTAATAATCTTACATTTGCTGATGTTTATCTTAATCCCTATTTTTCCGGATTTATGTGAAAGGTCGTCTATCAAAAACCGCATCTCATTGACAGTTTAAGATAATATGAGTAGTCAATCGCAAATTATTTAAGTTGTCGTCATCTATGGTAATTCTTAATTATTTCCAGTCCAACCGTTTAAAAGATTTTTAGAGCTTGGTGAATAGTATCACCTTGACGAACCCCTTTACTAATTAGAGAAGTTTTATACAAGAAGTGGCTTTGGATTAGTAATGCTCATAATTAAGTTTACATATATATAATCGATTCTGCAGTTTCTAAGTGCGCTAAGTATTGTCAGTTCAAGGCTTTCAAGGCAATCTATAGATTATAGATTACCATATATGGTGTTCCAAAAGAGGTGGATATCCTCTCGCTGTTCACTTAACCGGTACATGTTTCAATATTTTTTATACTAAGTAGTTACTCAAAACGCTTATCTAAAACACTTAGAAACTTCTTTGTAAGGGGTACTTTCAATACTTATTATAAAATCCGTCATAATTTCTTGATTAATTCCTCCATTACATAGTGTATTAAAAAAATTACTGTAGCTATCATTTCCTGTGTGTTTAAATTGTTGTAAATGGAAAAATGGATTTGTTACTTCTTTACAGGAATTCTCATCAACATGCGGTTGCTGTATGGTAGGTAAAGAAACGATTTATTACTGTTCCATCGTTAAGTTTAACAGAAAAGTTTTTTTTTAACCACGGTCACTTAATCTAGTGGAAAAATTTTAATGTACTCACTCAATCAATATCAGTAATTAAGCCACAACTTGCAGGCACTCATGAAACATTTATTATCGATATTTTGCAGACTATCATTTACAGAACTTAACTGACATACGCCATTACAATTATATCCAGCGCTTTAGTTGGCCTGTCTACAATAGTTGGTATAATCACCGGTAACCCTGACACTCGTGTCTCTTGGGTTGGTATTTTTAAAAGTTTCTAACGGATAACCAACACTCGATTGAGTGGGCACAACCACACTGGAAACGAGTATACTCGTTATTTCTCCAACTACGTCTGATCCAGATGGTAACTCAACATTTGTCAAGTCTTTCTCAATGAATAGGTTTGTGGAACTGCCAAAGCTCGTCGAAATTTTATCATAAAAAGCACCTGCTTTATAATCTGGTTTAAATGTCGAGGCCAAACTAAACCTTTAAAAATCTACTGGTTGACAAATATAATTTTCTACGTCTACTCTGTATAATAACTGCTTTTGTCCAAAAGGTTTTAAGGATTCCTATTATAACATACCCACTTTCCCATTCTTCAAATGCTGCCATTCGAGTACCATGACGTTGACTAATTTGCCTAACTCTAGCTATCTCAGTTAATTTTGTGGTTTACACTAGCAGCGGTAAATCTTTGGTTTATCAGCCTTTTCAAAAATCTTAATTTTACAGTATTTTAGTTATTATGTTACCCGCACGATATATATTGTCAATACTGTCATTATCGCAGTTTTTTCCGAATCTGTGGTACCTATTGTTTGTTCTGTTGTGGAAATCTTCCTCTTCCTTACTAATTATTTCCTCAAACGTCGTTCAAAAATCCATTTCCACCACACGGGGGCCTTGATTGGGTTTCTACGTCAGGATATTCCTTTGACATCTGTTGTTTCATCGACTTTTTGGGTCTTGTCGCTTAATTTTGAATTTTGATTCGACTATTGTTTTATTTGTTTGTGTCATGTGTCATTTATGAAGGCTGGAAAGCTGCATAGTTCTTGGCGCCTATAACCTGTCTATTAGAGGATCATGGTACTGCTTCTCTACTGTATACTCATAATGCTTCTCTACTGTCAGAGATTTATGCCAACGGGGACCCAATCTTTTGGCAGTTTGTATGTAGAGTTTGGTCTGGCCGTCGTATGCAAGTCCGTTATTAGTATATTGGTCGATACATCTGTACGTCTGTAATAGTCTGTAATTATTTTAAAACGAATTCGTTGATTGTCGGTATTCGAAAGTCCTGATGCAAAACATGGTTCATTGTATATCTTGGAGCATTTGCGATATTTTGAATCACCTGGAACTTATTAAGCTCGGACTTACTTATATTGCACCAAGATGGTGCTCCATAAGTAAGTGCTGGCTTGACCAAGACCTTATAGAGGTTAACTTTGGTGCGATTACTAAGTCTACTCCACCTGTGAAGCAGGGGATAGATTGAGCTTAACTGACGCAATGTTGCCTTGATTCTATTAATTAAGTTTAACCTCCAATTCAGTCTTTCGTCATTCATTAATCATACGTGTGACTAGCCGCGGTTGCTTAAAAGTTGAAGTTATTGCAGTGGCGTCAGCGAAAAGATAATATATACCAAATATATCGGCAAAATTAAAAACAATTAACATTGTTAATAATAGGTTTGTTCCAACATAGCTAAATAACCATCCCCGAACGATCATTTCCAGCCTGTCAATTAAACTTTGAATTTGGCAATCGATTGTTGCAGTGGTAAATTAGTTGAGCGACCGTTCTAGTACGGTTTTAGGTCGGGTTGAAACAAACCTTATAATTTCCATAATATCTAGTTTAAACCATAGATTGTATATTAATTAGTACTTCATCAACAGGTTAGCGATAAACTTAGGTTTAGGCTGTTAACCAGCGATTGTGCCAATTAGAAGACAAGGCACGAAATATGTTACCTTGTGATTGATCAGTCTGACAGCGAGGCGTGAGTTTCTGGTGACAGAGCAAGCTTACGGTTCCTCGCGAGCCACTGCGAATTAAACCCTTGAAAGGTCAATACGTACGTCAAAATTAACGTGGGTCATCGTCCGTCGGACATGACAATTGCATTCGCTTAAATAAAAGCACCAAGTAATAAGTGTAGTAATGTTATAAAAGTTGTCCTGTACTAAAGTTAGTAATTAATCATGTATTAAAGAGTTATTTTGTGTGTGCAGAATTAGATGAATAAACGCCAAATTAAATGTGATCTAACTGTTTTTATAAATATTAAAATATGAAATTGATATATGTATTTTGGAATCATCAATGTGGTTTAGAGTTAACATTAAAAAAGTTGTCTTTACAATGTTTAGTTAACTATAAACCGTGGATTATTTCAAAACACATCCATTTTACAACCTCTGATTCCTACCAAACTGCCTAAATCTATGTTCAACCGTAACCTATGGATGAAGTAGTGGTTAAACCTAAAACTATGGCAATTTTGCCGAATTATTGGGTGGAAATGGATCTGCATAATCTACAAATTAACTATGGGTTCAATAAGCCGCCCTTAAGGAACCATATAATGAAAAAAGACATTGACAGAAATATCCCAGTAATACGATGCATAAACACCAAGATTATTTATCTAGAGGCACCAAATTCCAATTTTTATTAAAAAGAGATTAAATATTTAATTAAAATATAAATTTCAATTAATTAAAAAGAAATGTCTTTTATCGTCTCGTTTTCTTGGGGACACAGTATAATGTATATTTTTATAAATGCCGATGAAAAGAAAAAGCTATTTAAATCATAAAAATCATGGTTTAATCAGTAATTTGAGTACTACCGCGAAATCTATTTAATATTGGCACAACGAATAAGTAATTACCACGATTCTTTGGAAAATTAAGTTTTATAAACATTACTATTTCATCATTATTACAACTCGCCTCGTAAAAAACGTGAATCTTCAAAGCGTACCACGGCGTGTTGTAAGATTCAAACGAAACGAAGACTCTCGTAGTGAAACAAAAAAACAAAAAACGGCGGAACCGGTCAAAAACGCGCGCGTAAGCAGATAACGCCCTTATTTTACTTTGACATAAAGTCAAATCAACAACCTGGGTTGGAAAAAATAATTATACCTGGTTTGTCTACCTGCTTCAAGCTTATGAATGAACTAGCGGCTTACTATATTCTCAAAGTTACAAATCAAATAATATACAATGGGCCATCCCCGCGAGTGTCAATAAAACTGTGTTAAGTGTTTTACGGCTTAAGAACTTCACGGTTAATTTTGTGTAATTATTGTTTAATTCTTTTTACGTAAAATATTATGGAAATGCCATATTTTGTGAAAGAATTATTAGAGTTGTCGTTGATAATGCGTGCTAGGGAAAATTTCGTTGAAGAAAACTTAAAGAAGAAGCCGATGTTCTGGCAGCCTTGGGTTAATACAGGTATTTGAAAATCTTTACTGAATTAATAATATAAATGGTCGCTTTTGCTTTGTAGCAAAAATTGATATATTGATTGAAAACAGATAGTGTGTTTTTTTTTTCCTCCAAAAATGATGCTGATATTTTTTCATATATAACATCACAAGAGAAAAAATTTTGTCGGCAAAATTTTCGAAAGGTGTGAAAGTTTGTTGCTTGGCAATTTCGCGAATGACATTTTTGACAAAATCACGAGCCGTATAGTTTAGAAAAAGATCGTGCATGCATAAGTCATAAATCGAACCTTCGTAAACTCGAACGCGTTATATTGAAAGCCCGCCTATACAAAAATCAATAGGTATCATAGGCAAAAAGCTTTTTGAGATTTACATCTGTTTTTATCAGGAACAAGCCAATTTCAGTCATATTAAACTTATTATTTATTAAACCTATTCCTTTTTCGAGAAAGTCGTGCCAGACAAGTATTTCTAGTATATCTGCATTGTGTCAGGTAGACAGCGACAGAGCAGGTGTACTAGAAAAATTGTTATTGGGTGATCGAAAACTTTTCAAAACCTAATTAAAAGACGCGTGTCAGTATTTAACAAAAAATAAGTTCATGATGGTCGCCCGGGGATGAAACGTCGAATTTAAATTTTGAGGACACCAGCTTGAGAAGCAGAGAAAGTTGTCACGCAGAAGTGCAAATCATTTTGAAATATCGATTGAAGTAAAGTAAGGAAAATAAAAAAATATTTTGCAAAATTTGATTTTTTATTTTGGTTGATCCGGAAGTAAACACGGTTTTTTTATTACATAGACGGTATTTTTTTAGGCACGGCCCCCATGCATACATTCGAATTTGTATCAACCTGTATACTGCAAAATGCAATGTGTTATCTAAACTAAACTTTAATGCGAGAAAGATTAGCAGTATTTTTGGAGGAGAAATATAATTTTTTTGATCGACCGGAAAGCAAGCACGTTCTAGATAATTTTTTAGCCGGAAAATATCACTTTACCGGTCTAGATTGAAAAGCAAAAATGAGAGACCGGTGAAGTAGTTTACCGGTTCCTCTCTTATTATCATTCAATTTCTTAATTAGCATTTTTTTTATTTAGTCTAAATATGTCAGTTTGTTAAATAGTTTCTTGTCTATACACAGTGTTTCATTATTATAGCGACAAATTGAAACAGGTTAGTTCAGGTTAGTTTAAGCACGCAAAAAGTAAATAGGAAAAGCCGAAAAAAAAATTAAAAGTTTAAGTACCTATCTTACAAACAATGGGTTTCGGGACCTCCATTAATGAGAACTTTTTTCCTTTTTATTTTTCAAGAAATCACCTGTTTCAATTTGTCGGTACAATATTGAAACACCCTGTAGGGTTTTCCAAATCTCTAAAAGTATAGTAAGCCATTATCAAGATTTTCTTTTATGCCACTTTGTGTCGATTGAAAAAAAATTATACGTTACATATCCGGAAAATACTTTCAGCTTTCAGGTATATTTTTTTGGAAGAAATGCCTCTACAAAATAGTTGCTAGTACTTTTTTTTATTCAAAAACATAGGTATTATTAATATTCTGAAATATGTACATTCTTTTGCGCAGTACAAAAAATCCGCTATACCTACATTAAATAACAAAACAAAATATATCGTTCAAAACACGCTTGACAAATTTTAGCACAAATTATGTCTGATTCTGAATAGAATAAACATACCTACTTAATTTAAATTTAAAATTTATTGTAATTCGGAATGCCTTAAAATTAATGCAGCGAATCTGTTTAAATAATAGAAGGTTATACACTAAAATGCAATGGCTAGTATTGCTAGTATTAGGTACACTTTAAAGTAAAATGCTAAAATGTTTTAGTTATATGCTGAAACAGAGTTTTGCCGTCTTTTGCATTTAGAAAGTGCAATTTCATAATCCCAACACATTATTATTATATAGTAAGATATATTTCTTGTTTCAGAAGAATCGAATAAACAAATTCATAAACAAACCACCAAATGGAAAAGAGATAGAAGGCGCCTTCCAGAATATTCTAGAAAATCGGATCCCAAAGTTCCTGAAACGCTTGGCGTTGAGCCCTCTAGTCCCGAGGCCAGTATGTCAAATGGAAGTAGTCCTTTAGGAAATTCAAACGGTACGTTCGGAAATCAGTATCCTATATTGGTATATATGGTGGCACTTACGAATGAATTCGCTAATTCCTCTTCTCGCTAATCTAACTCCAGATGCACCACACCAATTTGGGCGTGGTTTATCTGAGCTGCGTTTTGTTATTACCTACTCGTTGTATGGATATTTTCTTAAGTTGGAGCTTGGCTCCTTTACTTCTATTTGTGAATTGATTTTTGAATACTGTGGTTTAATTTTCTTTGCTGTTGTTTTTCTTTTGTGCTTTTGTTTGGATTATTTGCAGAATTTTCATTGAAGTTTATTTGAAAGTTTTTGAAATTTTTAAAATTTTTAAAGAATTTTTATTTTAATTCAAACGCGGTCAAGGAGGCAACCAATCTTTAGGGTAGAGATATCTCTCATTCTGCCCTGATCTTACATGAGAACCTGATATTAAAGGATTTGTGGATACGTCAGTCCGTTTGAAGTAGTCGTGTATTATTTTGTCATAAAATTGTCGTAACGTGTCTATTTTCATGTCTCTGTGAAGCAGGTCTACAGGAAAGTGTCTTTGTACGTCCGTTATAATTCGTAAAGCCATGTTTTGAAGTCTCTGGTGCTTCAGATGCTGAGTGGCACTCACAGAAAGTCGACCATGTCGGTATCCCGTAGGTTAGTACTGGTCTAACTAATATTTTAAACAAGTTGACTTTTGTTTTAAGTGTGATTTTGTTCTTTTTGTTTATTAGTGGATAGATGGCAAAGAGCTGCTTCCTAGCTTTAAGAAGCCTCTCTTCAGCCGTGAACCTCCAGGTCATCCTTCTGTCAAAGGATAGGCCCAGATATTTAACCTTATTCGACCAAGGAATTTGTTGGTTCATGACTCGAACCATCTTTTTTGGTAATCTGAGCCTAGCATTCGAGAAATAGATAGCCTGGGTCTTCTCAGGACTGAGGCGAAGCTTCCACTCCGCCAACCACTGCGAGAAAAGAGCTATGTGCCACTGCAGCCACATTGTTATTACCTTATTGCAGTAACCCAATTTATAATAATTTAATTGCATTAGATTTTTAACAATACTTTGTTGTACCTATACTTAAACTTGACTGAGACGGCATATATCTTTAATTAGTGTAAAGGCTCGCGGTTGGTGGTTTAACTCTAAGGTTAACAAACTAAAATCATCATGCTTTGGTCAAAAATATCAAAAAAAAAAATTATTTCTGTTGATTTCATAAATATTTCTAGCAACCTTTTCCAATATACTTTTGTAGTAGGTAACATCAAGTATACAGGGTGTCTCTAAAAGGTGCCGAAAAAATGCTACCAGAAATTCGTGAGACCTAAATATGACGATCCAACCCAACTTACCTCGATCCAAAAGTGAATGATTTCGGAGATACAGAGTGTCAAAAGTTCAATTTGGGTTTTTTTTTCATAAATATTTTTTTTAAATTTTTGTACTGTCACAATATTCGGCTAGGGGGGGTTTGTGGGGAAAAAAAATAGAATCTGTTCTCATTCTTATTGTAAAATTTAGGGGGCATACAGTGAAAGATTTCCTAATCGTCGCTTACCAAGCCATAAAACTTTCGCGGCAGTTAAAAGACGTTTTCGTGAAACGGGTAGGTTTGCGTCTGCTTCTATTAATTGTGGTCGTGCACGTACGGTAAGAACTCCAGAGGTTAAGAAAGGTATTATAAATCGGATTAAAGAAAATCCTAAACTCAGCAGCAGACGATTGCGCTTAGAGCTAGGGGTATGTAAAGATACTGTTAATAGGGTGTTCAGAGAGCAACTACTGCATCCATTTCATATTCAACGGGTACAAGATCTTTTACCCATGATTTTGAACCACACCTAGCTTTCTGCCGGTTTATCCAAGAACACAGAAATCAAGATAGGAACTTTACACGACAAATTTTATTCACATATGAAGCCTGTTTCGCACGGAGTGGCATAACTAATTCGCACAATGAACATGCATATGCTAAAGAAAATCCTCATGCGACTAAAGTAACTCATTATCAGCAGGAGTTTAAGATCAATGTATGGACAGGAATTATAGATACTGTGATAATTGGTCCTATCATTTTACCACCTCGACTAAATAGCGAAGATTATTTAGAACATCTGCGAAACGAATTACCACACTTATTAGATCCCCTGCCCTTGGAGCTTCGAAGAGGACTGTGGTTTATTCATGACGGTGCTCCTCCACATTTTTCGTTAAACGTATGTAATTATTTAAACGAACAGTATCCAAATAGATGGATAGGTAGAGGCAATGATACACCCGCAAACTGGCCAGCTCGATCCCCTGATATGACACCGATAGATTACTTTTTATGGGGAACTTTGAAAAAATTTTTATAACGTGTTAATCTTTGTACACACGAAACTGGAGGTCATTTCGAACATTTGTTAAAAGCATTTTATTAAAATTAAATTAAATTAAATTTCTGTTGTTGATAAATCTCTTATTTTATTTTTATTTTATTTTATTTATTAATTAACGGGCAATGCCCAATTTCACAAAAAATACAATAAAGTAAAGTCATATTTCTAACTCAGAGTTATATTGACCGTTTTTACTAGAGAATGAAATTAACAACACATTTATGTAATTGTTCTTTTTTTAGTTTTTAGTGACAGTTATTTTAATTCAACGCCTTCGCTTCAAATTGTTACAATAATTTAGACTTGGCATAGTTGGGTATTGTTTATAACTCTAAATAAACTTTCAGGTATTCAGAGAGATTCAGAATTAAGCATAGATGGAATTGAAACGCCTCTTGATATGACTGTTAGGCAAAGAGGACTTCCACCTTCTTACGCACAAACTATCAGCAACCCTAGCTATAAGTTAAATTTTCGGCCAAGCGTGATACATAACGGGGTACCACCAGCACCGAATAGTAGTAGGGATGAACTTCCTTCAGGTTAGTATGTACTGAACTACTTTTTAATTTAGTTATTGTCCACTAACGATTTAAAGAATAAACCTTTTCCTATATTGTGTCTGAAATCTGATTGGATTCGTTTGAATATTTCTATTTGGACGTTACTGAGTTGTTCGTATAGAAGAAGCAGTATCAAGAGTTAAAACAAAGAAACCGATCTTAAACCAAATAGGTACCTAACAATACTTTGACGATCTAATCCCTAAATTTGCTCAGCAATCACTACTTTATATCTTGGTTTTGTTTTTTTTTTAAATATTTTGTTTAGTTCTGTCTTTCTTCGTTTCTTTTATTCATTTATCTGTAACTAATCGATTAATTCTGAACTGAATATCATTAATATGCATAACAAATTTGTACAACTTTATTTTTGAAATCTATAAAAGTCTACGGTAATAATTAAAATTGTTGTATTATCAAATAAATGTCCGCATATTGTTGTCTGCTTTGTAGTCTATAATAAAAATATGTTTATATTTTCATATAACCCTGAAATTCCAGAGATAGTATGTAACATGATAATTAATAATATTTTAGAACAAAAATAATTTCTGTATAAGTTCATAAGTCAGATTTAGCTTGGCTGATAACCAGCATGTCACCCACAATAAGATAAATATAAACGCTAAAAAAGAAAAGGTCGTTGTGAATCCGACGAAAAGTATTTGTATAAAGGTCTTATTTTGCATTACAGCATATAAGATCAGTTTAAAAATAATGGAAAACCCCTTGACTCAGTAGGCAATGACTTCTCGTTCGATTCACCACGGCTTTTTCTCTTTTAATTTTTTCGCTGACGCTTAACTCTCTTTGGTACAAATAAAAATATTTATTTTTATCAGAGGCATGAAAATTTATTTAATTTCAGGAATCTCAATGTGTGATCCAGTAATTGAGGAGCATTTTCGTCGATCGTTGGGTAATGATTATCACACTATTTTCCAAAGTAACAACCCATCGAAAGAAAAGGAACTGGCACCACCAATGTCACCTCCGAAGGTATAAATAGATTATAATTATTATTAATAATTAATTTTCTATAGGTACCTACACAATGTTCAGCGTATTCAGAGATGTTTTGTGCCGTATCTACAGGGTGTCCTATAATAAATACGAATAAAATTTAAATTTGAATATAGGATGTTATCTGAACCGCCAGAATATGTTTTAAAGGCGATCTGAAAGGCAGGAGAAATGAATAAATTAGATTTTGTTTAATGGGGCACCTCGTATATTTTTTAAAATAATAATAGTAATCATAATTGGTTTATTTCAAATATTCATAATGTAATAAACATGTTAATATGTTATTCTTCAATAAATGTATTCATAAATTCTCCGAAGGCGTTACAAATCTTATTTATTTAAAAGTATTTACGATTATAAATATTTAAGAACAATTTTTATAAAAAGGTGCAAGTATGCAATAAACGCTACTTTCTCCATGTTAAATGTATTAAAATTCTGAAAAAGATTAATTATATATAGAAATAAAGATCTGTCTTTACCACCAAATAACTTTATTTGCCCCTCTAGGGTAGAAAACAAGGGTTATAAAAATACATAAAATGACGATGAATTAAATTAAATTTCTTAATGCATGTGTTGTACTAGTTTCAACTTTAGAGAAAGTCATCCTCAGAAACTAACCATTTAATAGATTTTTATATAAATATTAAATTAAATTAAAAATTATTAGGACATTAGATTGTTGACTTTTTGTTTTTCAACAATCTAATGTTCTAATAATTTTTAATTTAATTTTATTTTTATTTTATTTTTGACAAGTGAATAGTGACCACTTGATGCATTCCCATTTTATTTGAAATGACATAGTCTCATTTTGACAACCCCCTTTTTTAGAATAATAAGTTCATTTAATTTCATTAACAAATATTTAATCCACCATAACATTAAGCATGTCCCCTCGCTAATTTAGTTTCACTGAAAAGAAAATGAATTGATATGTTACAATTCTTCTTTTTCAACACGTTTTGACTTTAACATTGCTTAAATCACTCGACTATGATTAAGGTCCTTAATTCTACTTGCGTATAAATCAACCCCTACCTTCACATGGAGATACATCGTTCTTATACTAAACTCCTGTCGATTCCAAAGGTTGCATAATCTGCATTATATTGTATTGTATTATTGAATCACCTCTCTGCTCCCCCAACTGTTTTAACTTCTTTTCATATAAAAATCTCTTAAATGGTTAGTTGCTGAGGATGACTTTCTCTAAAGTCGAAACTAGTACAACACATGCATTAAGAAATTTAATTTAATTCATCGTCATTTAATATATTTTTATAACCCTTGTTTTCTACCCTAGAGGGGCAAATAAAGTTATTTGGTAGTAAAGACAGACCTTTATTTCTATTTACAATCTCGCCACAGAATATTGACTACTTCTTAAATATTAATTATATAATTATTATTTATTCACAATATTATAAATAGCATTAATCAGTTGAAGCATATTTTTAAATCGTTTGTTTCCAATATACTTAAATGTTTTTATTTCAATTTCATATTTTTTAATGAAATATTTTTCTTAATATTTGTTGGTAAATAATCATTTAAATAAAAACATAAAAAATGTTAACAGGTTTTTGTACAACGAACTTATTTATTTTAGGTTTAATGGATATTTCATTTTTATAACGTGTATTATGGTTATAGCCTTTAAACTCTATAGGGTTTTTTTTTGTTTATTATACAATATACAGGGTGTTTCAGAAGTACGGTAAATAACTTAAGGGGTTGATTCCTTATGATATTCTAAGAGAAAAAGTTTATATGAACATGTGTCCGGAGTTGCCCCGTTTTAGATATACAGGGTGATAAAGTTTAAAAGTAAGTAACAATAAATAACGAAACACTAGATATAAAACTAAACCAAAATCACAATAAATGTTGAAAATGCCCACCTCCTTGCTGTATGCACGCATCCAATCTTCTTCTCATTGATTCGCGCACTCTTTGGAAAATTCCTGGAGTATTTTGAATCGTTCTACAAGAGTTAATTATTCGATTTCTTAATTCTTCTTCATTTTGGATGGGTGTCTGGTAAACTAAGGGTTTTACGTGTCCCCCAAAGAAAATCAATTTTCGTTCATATACAGTGTCACCATTAAAGTCCGCACCATATGGAACTTTTTTTTATTAATGAGGTTAGTTAAAATTAAATTTGAGCAATCGTTTTTGCTTTAAATTAGACTAAAAATTATATAATCAAATGTCACCATCTGTCATTCGGTATCTGTCAAAAATTACATTTTAATCAAAAAATGCTGAAAAATGGCATTGTTTTACCGAATTTCAAAAAATTTTATTAGAAAAAGTTGTTTCTAGTACAATTCTTGGCCTAAATACAAAGTTTTAGTTTTCTAGCGCAAAGTTGATTTTTTTGCCATTTTTTCTAATTAACTTTTTTTTTATTTGATGTAAGTTCGCTTAATGGATATTAAACTATTTGCTTATACCATACTTAATATTTTATTTAGTTTGTATGAGCTTTTTTTTACTAGAATGCCATTTTTTTTCGAAATTTAAAATTAGAGGCAAAAAAATTTGACACAGGTGGTGCAAAGTTATCCTAATTTAAAAATTTTAACAGATAGGCGTCAGATATTCCATTTTTTTGATAGTACATACACCTAAGAAGTTTAGAAAACTTATAATAAAATTCCCAGATATCAGATTAGTTCAAAATTTAGACACATTTTCTTTTTATCCACAATAAAATATCAAAGCAATTTTGAATTTTATAAGTAGGCTATGGAAAAAAAAACGAATTAGAGTGCCGAATAAATAAAAGAAATGTCATAAATTTGAATATTTTCGCAAGTTATAGTTTTCAGTGTTATCACCAATGTTGTCCATTTAAGAAAAAATAGAAATTGTCTTAATTTGTGGAGAGAATATGCCTTACCGGCAAGTATCTGCCATTTTTAATGAGAGGCATCCAGAAAAAAAATTGCAGCATAGCACTGTTTCAAGAATAATGTCAAAATTTAGAGAAACTGGATATGTTCAAAATAATTTTAAGAAACCTCACGCGGCAAGTAAATACGATGAAGCAGCACAACTTGATGTTTGTTTAACTGTTATTGACCACGGTCAAACTAGTGTAACCAAGATAAGTGATTCAACAGGGTGCAAGAGGGAAAGCGTTAGAAAAATTCTTCAGAAAAATCGATTTCGGGCATATAAACCCAAGTTTATAAACACATTAAAAGAACGCGATTTTGATATCCGACTTGATTTTTCGTTTTGGTATCAGGGACAATATGAGGAGAATATTCTTTTTCCATACAAGATATTATGGACAGATAAAGCCACTTTCTCTTCGAATGGTACCGTGAGCTCACAAAATTGCCGATGGTGGTCCCAAGAAAATCCTAACTTCACAATTGAATGTCGCGACCAGTATCATTTTAAAACCAATGTTTGGTGTGGAATTTTGAAAGATGAGCTTATTGGACCATACTTCTTTAGAGTAAACTTAACTGGTGAAAGGTACCTGAATTTTCTTGATAACGAGATTACCGAAGTTTTAGATAACATGCCCTTACACCATAGACATAACTTATGGTATCAGCTTGATGGTGCACCCATACATCAAACTGTAGCAGTGAAAGAACGCATAAACCAATTATTTCAAAACAGAGCTATGGGGCGTGATAGAGAATGTCACTGACCACCCAGGTCGCCTGACATAACCCCACTAGACTTTTTTCTGTGGGGTTATCTTAAACAGAAAGTTTATAAGAATCGACCGTTTAGAAATATCGAGCATTTGGAACAAACGATAAGACAGTGTTGTGCCGATATAAGACCAAGCTTTTTACAAAATGCTGTCAAAGACGTTTATAGACGGACGGGTGTTTGTATAGAGCGAGAAGGCCGTCACACTGAAATGTGAAATTTATATTGCTTTTGTGTTACCTATTTAAAATGATTAAAGTTCCTCTTTGTTCCTTTTAATAATAATGATAGTTTTAAGTATAAAATAAAATTTTTATCAAATATTTAGATGTATTTGTCATTTGAAAAACGAAACATCTGACGTCTATCTGTCAAAATTTTTAAATTAGGATAACTTTGCACCACCTGTGTCAAATTTTTTTGCCTCTAATTTTAAATTTCGAAAAAAAATGGCATTCTAGTAAAAAAAAGCTCATACAAACTAAATAAAATATTGAGTATGGTATAAGCAAATAGTTTAATATCCATTAAGCGAACTTACATTATATAAAAAAAAAGTTAATTAGAAAAAATGGCAAAAAATCAACTTTGAGCTAGAAAACACTTTGTATTTTGGCCAAGAATTATACTAGAAACAACTTTTTCTAATAAAATTTTTTGAAATTCGGTAAAACAATGCCATTTTTCAGCATTTTTTGATTAAAATGTAATTTTTGACAGATACCGAATGACAGATAGTGACATTTGATTATATAATTTTTAGTCTAATTTGAAGCAAAAACGATTGCCGAAATTTAATTTTAACTAACCTCATTAATAAAAAAAAGTTCCATATGGTGCGGACTTTAATGGTGACACTGTATAGACATTATTTCAAAAATTATTTACGATAAGCAAAAATAAAAGTAAGTTTTTAACACCCTGTATCTCAAAAATGAAGGGCTTGCGGACCAATGCTTATATGAACTTTTCACCTTATAAGTAACTGAGGAATCGTCCTGTAGAATTTATTACTTACACTTATTAAATAACACCCTGTATAATACATTAAGATATTATAACTGTAAATTTGTCTAACCTTAATATTTTTTTTGTTTCTGAATATAATTCTTTTGAAGGATAAGGATAGTTCTTTTTAAATATAATTTTCAAAAATCTTTTTTGTAATAGTTTTTAACTAAAGTTCTATTTATTCCTCCCCAACCTAAAATCCCGTAATGTAAATGAGTTTTAACTAATGCGTAATATAACATTTCTAGATGTTTTATATCCAGGAATCTTTTAATGGTTTTAAAAATCGGTAGTAAACTTCGTAATTTGGTAATGTAACAGTCTACTTCAAAACTCCAAACTGTATAATTGAATGCCTTGGCAGAAGTTTTTCAAAATTTGAACCCTCATATCTTAAAAACGGTTTGAGCTAATATAGACAAACTATATATTTTTGAAATCAGGACGAGATGATCTTTCTTAAAAAAATATACAGGGTGTTTCATTAAAAAAAACCTAATATATTCATTTGTCCTACCTTCAAATCGTATTTTGATTACTTTTTTAAATTTTTTTTGGCATCCCATATAACAAAACCCTCTACATATGGCCCAAAAACCCCTGTACAAAGAGAGATGATGGCCAGTTAGCTTTAACAGAGCTATAAAACTAGCTTAAAAATAATATGGTATACAGTTGTGTCAACAATTAGGCCTGCTTTTGCAAGCTGAGGTTGAATTTGTATCTCAATTTTAAACCACAACAATATTAGTTCAAATATGGTTTGCACGTCTTAAGATATTTTACAAATTGAAGCTCCTACTACTGTTTTTATATTTTTAGGCCACGACCAATATTATTGAATTTATGAATGACCCATACCTGAGTGTAGATGATCACTTTGCTAAAGCCCTAGGAGGAGAAACGTGGAAGAAACTAAACAAAAAGGAAGAAATTAAAACTAGGGAAAGTGAGAATAATTTGGTTTTTGCTAAGAATTAAGCGGTAGTGAAGTTAACTGCTTTTAAATGTATAGGTATTTAATAATATATCTACCAACGTAGAGTATATTCACTATAATAGTAAACTGAATTATCCTAAAGCGATAAGACTATTTATAGTATTTCCCTCGTTTTGAAATGTATGTTTTTGGTAAAATTACTAAACTAGGTTATTTTAATTTCGTACATTTACTGGTACATACCAACCTGTACAAAGTCAGAGTGTTAAAAACGTAAGTATTATACATTTAGTCGATTGTCAGCTATGCAAAGATTCACCCTGCTAATTAATAAAAACATAATTATCGTTATAAATATCCAAACCATAGAGAAATATGGCCTTTTTCTGTTTCTTATCACAAAAATAATCCTTTCTGATTTTGAAAGCTGAATTATCCCTAGTATAACTACTACAAATTAACTGACTTTTTAAAATCATTGGTCGGCATTACACCTGGGTTTTTTTGTTAAATTTGTGTTAGTTCTTTTAGGATGCACAATATAAAGTGGCCTATTAATAGTATCCTCAGAACTAAATGATATTTTATTTTGGCTGTAATTATTACGTTTTTTAAATATATTGGATGATGCGCTGTTGCCGGATCATACCGAAAGTGACAGTAACTTCAGAATTTTAAATGAATTATTATCCTATACGTTATTTTAATCTTAGAATCTGTTTGGTTTCTTAGAAGTTCCCTAAAAAATGTATTCACGTCCGGATTTTAGTCACTGTATCATCATGCAGTGTAATGTGTCAAGTCACTGATAGTTTCGGGATTGGCTTCCGGGACCACCCGATATTCATCCAGTAGTTGGTAAAAAAAATATTTTTAAATCACCAGTAAATTGAAGAGAGTAATTAGAGTATCTACATGGGAGTGCATTTAGCAAGCGTATTTCATTTCGTTTTGTTTAATTGCAAAAGCGGCAAGAAACAATAATATTTAAAACTGCTTAAACATTTAAATCTAATATTAAAATAGATGCTCAAAGCACTGTTCGTTTACTTCCAAGCAGTTCAAAATTCGCTTGTCGGCTTAACTCGTCGTGATAGGTCTAATTTCATTTGAAAATCTTCTCTTGAATTCACTGATGATTTTCAAATTTGTTCCTTAAATATCATCATCATCAATCAGATTATCGAAGTCCACTGCTGGACGTAAGCCTCCCTTAATAATTTCCATTGTGTTCGGTCTTGTGCTGTCTGCATCCAATTGGTACTGATGCGTTTTATGTCGTCGGTCCATCTGGTGGTGGGACGTCCTCTATTTCTGAAGGCTTCCGATCTAGGCCTCCATTCAAGGATTCGTCTTGTCCATCTACCATCAGCAGATCTCGCAATGTGTCCTGCCCAGTTCCATTTTAATACAGTTATTCTCTCTACGGCGTCTGCAACTCCTGATCGTCTGCGGATTTCAGTATTTGGTATGTGATCCTTGAGAGAGATTCCTAGCATTGATCGTTCCATCGCTTAAATATACCCCACAGGTATAAAAATCTAATAGATTAAGATCGGGGATCTCGCAGGCCAATTCTGATAACAATATGGTGACTTGACATGTGTGCAGTAGTGTGCATGGCACATTGACTAAGAACCGAACAGGAATAACTTTTCCAATAACACGTCATAAACTTGACTAAACGCCTTTAGGCATTGCCTAACTTCCAACCAAGCTTTAGTGCTTTAGTATGCCGAGAGTTCAAAAATTTATTTAAAAAAAAATTGAAATTATTTAATATCTGGAAAACGGTAACAGATATAGGGAAATAATAAGGATAGTTGTTAAGGTACCAATACTGCTTCATAGCAGTGGTTTGGGTCTGTGTTAGGGATGTCAATGTACCGAAAAATCGGACTTTTTAACATTCAAAAACTATTGAATATCAAAATTCAACAAAAAAAAATCCTAAACGAAGTTAAAGAAGTACGAAGGCGTAGAAAGGCCCCCCGAAAGAAAAAAATATTTTGTGTAATATTCCGAGTTTAATCTCGGAATTCCGACTTAAAACTCAGAATTCCGCGTTTACTTTATTAGCAATATTAGTATATACGACAATTGTACCGCGGTGATTCCCCGATGCCTCGGTGATTCCCAGAATGCCGGAGCCGGCTGATGGGTTTAACTGTGCGTTATGTTTCCGCATGTCTCCGGATTGCATTGCAGCAACGTTGTCGGCTTTCGCATTAATTACTTTAGTTTTGAAATAGCCAAATAAAGCCAATTAATATATACATAAAAAATCGGTATTTATCCCGGGATTACCAGGTTTAATCCCGGTATTTTCGAGACAGGTTTTCCTTCCGCGATCCCGGGATTGACATCCCTAGTCTGTGTGTGTATCTTTATATCTTCAACTAACTTGTTTTTATCAAGAAACGAATATTCTTTTTTGAATGGTATATTATCAGAATATCAGATTGCTTTCCTAAAGAAATAGTCAAGGTTATGGTGCAGTGGTCAGTACTATTAGTTTGTATAACTGCCGGTTAGTTTGTCCTGCTATTTATGTTAAGATTTCAGATTTTTAATTGTATATGGTCTACACATGTTTAAGATTGAGCCTGTTCTCTTGTTACCTGGTTAATTTTTATAAATATACCCATGCTCCGTTTATTTAAAATTCTGAAGTTGCTGTCACTTTCCGTATGATCCAGCAACACCGTATAATCCAAGATATTTTAAAAACATTAAAAACCATCACTTAAAACCAAAGCCAAATTTTAAAAACAAAATTCATTTATTTCTTGAGATACTTCTACCACTTTATTTTGTGCACCCTGTATACTAGCAATATAAATATTATTTCTCTGCTAATGAATGAAGTATGTAAGTATGTATGATATATTTAATTTCAGGGATGTTATATTATAGAGAGACTTATATACAATATTCTAAAGTACCTTACGTTATGTTTGTATGAGTTGCTTATTTCGTATTTTGTTATTATTATCTCAGAGTTCCGATGGTAAATGTTTATTTGGAAGGATGAAGTTCGAGAATTGCTTCTTCGATCTGTAGATATTTTTTGTGTATATATCTTTTATAAGTTAAGGTATTTATATTTTATTAATTTCTTGACTTAAAGCTTTGTATATTTCCATAGATTTAATTTAGGTTAGTTTATAGATATTTGTGATTCTATATTAATCCTATTAAGACAAGGCAAAATATAATGAAAAATTTTAATGTGTTGTTTTATTTCTCTCTTGATTATACCGGGTGTTTCACAATTGCGTGCTAATACTTGAAAAACAGCTTTTCTTTTGAGATAAAGAGTGTTACAATTTTTAAGCAGAACAACAATGGCCCCCTTTATTTTTTAATAGCCCAGTCATGTAGATAGTTCCGTTTTTTCAATCGGAGACCGCTCGTTACATGAAAGAAAATTTAGGGGTCATTTTTGCTTAGTGATATATAAGGCGTAATAATACATACACAGGACACAGGTACGTAAAAATCTCGAAATCTGTTATTTATTTCATTTTACACTCTATCAGCAAAATTAAATACAAAGACGGAAATTAACAGATGACGCCGACGCTACATGCAAATTCAACTTTAAAGTCAGTCTGATTGTGCTCTTTGAACGTGATATAGGGTAATGTTATATTTAAATTAAAATATAGAAGCAAGGCAAAGTTCTGTAAAGTGCCAAATGAGAGTGCCTCTTATGAGGATCTTGTTAAGTTGGGTAAGCATATTAACGAAATTTAATAGAAACCTTACTAAAAACTACGCCATTTTTAAGAAACTAAGTAGGTATTTACATTGCTACAGTTTTCCCTTTATCTTTTAAATTATTCTGACATAAGCTTATAATATAAAGGTATTCCTTTTTTATATAAATACTTAGGTACCTACCTACATATTTTACTTCATAGATCTCTAGATAAATATACGATTAATATAATACTCGTCATTTTCATTTTCTTATATTGTTCCAAAGCATACTTTTATTTAGTTGTTTAGTGTTCTAAGTAAACATATATTTTTTATGTTATTTCTTTTGTTAAGCTTAACAATGAGGTACATTAAACGCAGATATATACATGTTTAATTTACTAAATTGTAAATTATATAATAGGTGTGTAATTTTAATCATTTAGTTATAATAATAAGTGTAAAAAAATCACAGGGGGTTCCAGTTCTGTTGTAACCATCATTTTGTTTATAAATAAACGATAAATAGTACTCAATATTTTTGTTCATTTAACAAACCTTTTCCAAGCGATCTGAAGGTTTATATATATTAGGGGCTACTACTTTCGGCTTTGATTAAGTCATTCAATCATGTATCAAACCAAGCAGAATTTAATAATGTAAAAAATCTTGAATGCATAATTTTTTACATTTTAATTATAAACGCCCGGTTAGTTTGATACAGAATTAAATGACTTAAACAAAGTGGAAAGTATTCTAGCCCTGGGTAGATTATTTTATTACACTCACTATAGTAAAGTCACACCCGAATAAAATAAAATTTACACTACAATAATATAATATTTACACTAATTAATTACAAACTACCATTAAATAATGGTTTACTTACACCTCTCATTATTTCTTTTGCACCCTAGAAAGATAGGTTCACAATCTGTGAGTTTAATTTACACACGATAGTGTAAATGTACCTAGCCATAAATAAGAAGAATTAACCCTCATCAAAAAGTAAAAAAAAACATTCAAAAATATCTTTTTTACCAGATATACTGATTGGTTAATATACCCTATTGAGTGTGGTCCTATATAAACCACCATTGAGTGTTAAATTTAACAGTCAATTTTTTACTGTGCATGTCGTTACAATCATTGTTACCTTATTTTCACCTGATGTTCTAGAAAGTAAAATTTAAAAATATTAATGTTTGTGTTTAGAAAACTACGACGATTCAAAATTCTTCTTTGACCAAAGGACAGAGTTGAAGTGACATATTACCGCCCTCCCCTTACTTCTATCTCATTTTCGGTTCCTCCATCTGTTCTCATTGTTGTGCCTCAGTCTGGATATACATAGTATTATTTTTCACAACCATCAATAACTTTACCAGTATTTGAAGTAAGATTTTCTTGCTGTCCTCCTATGCACAGACATTTAGTCTTCTGATATAGTTGACACTCAGACTCTACTTTTTATAATCTAATAAACAGTATCTTTCTCGTTATGAATTCAAGGTCTTCTTTATCTTGTGCAATCACTACATGGTCATCGGCGAAGTGTAGGGTGTAAGGTGTTGTTTCGTCTATCAGTTGTATTACCATTCCTCCACATGCTCTTCTCCACCTCTTCAGTGTCTCGTTTAAATACATTTTAGACAATGTGTAGGATAAACAGCATGCTTGCCTGAGTGTCCTTTTGATACGGGGAAGCTATGTAAGACATATTATTATGTTCTTAGTTTTATTCTAGAGTATGAGTGGGTTATATAGTTTTTCAATTGCGATAATTGCTATATTATTGATGGCAGATACTTCTAGTATAGCTTTTTATTGGGACAGTATCATAGGCTTTAGTTAGATCGACGAAGGTGCAATTCTCTGTTTGTTGACGTCTTTTTCTCACCCAATAATTGGATAAAGCTAAATAAGCAGGATCTACCAGCTCTAAAGTTTGACTGTTGCTCAATTTCGTGGGGGTTGTAGGAGAAGGTTGCATACATTGGACCAGTTTTAAATTTCTTCACTCTAGTTTCCAGAATATACTTTAAAGCGCTTTCGGAATTACACCTAACACACTCTTGTGCATTATAAGATACCTACAATATATTTCGTACAAAACCTTCACAACGAATTCTCTAGTAGTTATAGTTGTTGAGAAGGCGTCTTAAGTGGTTTCATCGGTGCTTTGTTTCAGAGAGGGTGGTTCAATTTAGGAGGCGGTGCAATATAGGCGACCTTCCCCTATTCGTCCTCAACTATGTTTCTTAGGATTTTGCTGTAGACTACTTCGGTACTGGTAACAGATATACAGCGGTAGTTTTGACAGTCGGTTCTGTTCCTTTCTGTGTATTGTGATTGTAATTCACGCTTCTTTCCAAACCTGTGGGATTGTCTCTCCGTTAATATGAAGACTACAGGGGAAAAAGACGGAATGTCGCAAAATATTAATTTCGAGAAAAATCGATTTTAAAGTATGGAACTTCTGCAATTCTTTAACGTTGTATATATCAAAATAAAATGTAGCAATTTTTATCCCTGTATTTATCTGTAATAAATATTTAAAATCATTGCAATTGAAAACGTATGTTTATTAAAAATAATACATAGTAAACTAAAAGGTAACCATTTCTTCTAAGCAAAAAGAGGGAATGTCCAAAAAAAATCAAATTTCCTAGGGAAAAAGGAGGATTGTCCAACTTTACTTCTTGCGTGTAATTGTTTTTTTATTTTGTTTCTTTATTGCCGTTTTTTTTTTGTTTATCTATCTTCGTGGCATGAGGTAACATGTCATAATAAGTTTGGACTTCTTCGGAACAGAATACTTTTAGACCTTGCAAATCTTTAAATTTTTCGTCGCCTATTGGGATTAGACCTAAAATAATCGTGTTATATAAGTAATAGTACCACATTATCAATATAAAAAATCTTACCTTCGTACTTTCGGTCAGGATGTAAAAATTCATTAGCTCGCAGTACAGGATCAATCCTTTTCTGTTTTGGTGGTAGTATTGAGCTTTGTACCCAAGTTCCATTATAGGCACATCTATGCGAAATGAGTCGTGGATGCATAAAATTTATTTCTATTTCCCTCACAGGGCGCATTGCAAATGGACATTTTTTGCTGTAATCCAGCTTCTCAAAAAAAACTTCCCAGTTTCTGATCATTTCCTGACACTTTTCCAGATCTTCTGTATGAAACGGTGCTGGCTTAACTCTAGCTTTTTCGATTTCTTCGACCCAGTGACTCGGTAGCTCTGCAGGATGTTTTTGGTTTAGAAGGGCCATATTTCGGTCGCATTCTAAATAAGAGTGCCCCCTAATTGGGAAAGTTATTTTGAACGATTCCAGTCTCTTTTTGTTATGAACTATACATGTATTTGATCATATTATAATTTTTGTTTTGATCCCCGCATGAGTCGCAAAATACTTCAAGGTGTTTTATTTCGGAATCAAGGTAATTCTCAATAAAGTGATGGAGCATTGATATGACTTCGTTGCTTCCCTTACCAGCCACGGTTTCTGGATATATGTAGAAGACTGACTCGCCATTTTTTATTATTATATTAATGTATTACTTTTCAAAACTACCTTTAACTTACAAAAATACAATAATATTAAGATCAAACGACATTAACTTGTTTATTCGAGATAAACGTACATACTAAAAATAGAACAATCACCTGTTATCCGTGTCAAAGCAATCTGTGGACCTCCCCTGTTTTTACCACTTGTCGATGGACATTCTCGTTTTTCCCCTGTATCTCAAATTTTAGACGCGCTTATTAGCGGACTGTGCTGTGTTTTTCCCGAGGAGATGTCTTTATAATAAAATATAGACGTTTTTCTACTAGATGGCGCTCTTAACTAAATTTGGTATATTTTGCGACATTCCGTCTTTTTCCCCTGTGGTCTTCATATTTGTCAAACATGCTACTCAATATTTTTATTAATTTATGTGTTCTATTCTTTAATACTTCTTCTGGTTCTTTATGGACCTGGCTGCTTTTACCATGCACCATTTCTTCTGTTACTTGTATTTGTAGCCATGAATGTGGTATTTATTTGTTTATTCCATCATGTATTGTTCTCTATTTTCTGTAGGTTCTAGAGAGTAGTGTTGCTGCTATCCTTCTAATTTTATGGGTCTGGGATTATTATTTATTTTATTTGTGTTTTCAGTTCGCAATGATTTAATAAATTTCCAGGCCTCTGTTGTTCTGGTTGCTCCCAAGTATGTGTCTACTTCTTTGTATCTTTTCCCCCAGGTGCCGTTGTAATATTGAATTATCATTCACGTAAACTTTGCTTGCTCCAGTCGATACTTGATTATGTCATTCGTCCTTTGTACTTATCCATTTATTGTATGTTTGCTGTTGTCTGCTTTTGGCCCTCCATTTTATCGCTACAAGTAAGATGATTATTTCTTCTTAAAAGGCTTTGTTATGTTCCTAGGGCCTCGTGGGCTGCTGGTATTTTATAAGTATTCTTCATTTAGTTTTTCATCGGTACGATTTTTGTAGAGTTTCTCGATGGTACGTTGATGTAGCCCATTCACGTTATACTTCACTTGTTCAACTCTTGTTTCTCTTCACTTACTGCTCATATCACTATAAAATTCAAGCTGAATTTTTTGGGTTTTATAGGTATAGGAAAACTTTAAGAGGTGAGCCATCAGTACCTACCTATATTGAGACTCACTGCCTCACTTTTTTTATTAAATGCATAAACGCTAGTATCGCCGCTCTTATAGTTTATCAGGGCTCCAACCTAAGGGTACCTATATCGCAATACCTATATAATACTTGCCATCATACATAAATTTAAATAATAAAAGTGGTATTAGAAATTACGTACCTGAAATTGGCTGCTAACGTTGTGACCACTTTCTTTGCTAACTTCAAAAAAATTATATTCAAGTCGCTTGTCAGTTTTGACACGTTTAGGTACATAAAAAGTTTACTTCTCCCCTTGCCAGCGTCTTGATCATATAGCTCAGTCAAGTGGTAAGCAGCTATAAAACATACAACGTGATAAAACTATCGCGAGAGGATCAGCTGTATATACGGAGGTGACAACGAATACAGATATTAGGATTACAGAAGTTGCTAGTAGTTTTAAATGATGAACAAAATAAATAAATAAATGCGGTGTTAAAAAATGTTTATTTAGTCTTTTATGTCTGATGAAGCACCTTAGATTTAAGTACTTACTAAAAAAATAAACTAAATACCTCATTCAGCATACATGCATGTATCTACATTAAAAAAAATTGTGCTGTTGTATGCCTACCTCATACAAAATTTTAAATTCGCTACTTTTATCACATTAATGACACGACCACAACAAATCATGAACCAGGCATATTTAGTAATTAATAAAAATATATAAATAATTTTATACGTTAGTATCCATGTTCTTTCTGTGCCCCTGGTCCTACTTTAGGACTTAGGTGGTTTTAACTTTTGAACATTTCCTCACACACAGCAAAGTCTAAAGCGCTAATATTTTTAGTATGGCTAATAAATGATTTATTTATTAATACACCGATTCTCCGGTTGTCTTACAGTGTCAGCAGTAGTTTCCAAAACAAGGGCAAAGACCGGACCGAACTGCTTGAATGCAAATCCTTAGGAATTAAACAAAAAAAAACAAAGAAAGGTAATGTAATCTATATGGTTCGACGGAACACGATTCATAGGAAGAAAATAAACATCAAGTGGCACGTTGTGCTGACACATTACTTATTGGGATTGTTTATAAACAAAGATCTGAATGCCTCGGTGTTAAGAAATAAGAAGGCACTCTCTACTTTTCGCTTGACGATTTCAGTCGATTTTATAATTATTGTTATATTTTTTACTAATAAATCATATTTTTATTTAATTAAGTGTCTCCAATTATTTATAAATTTACAGTTCAGGTGTGGGGTCAACAAGGTGAACAAAGAGAACATAGTGAACAGTATGTGTACCGGGTGGGAAAATAGTGTTAGAGATACAATGGGTCGCAAAAGTTCATCTAGTGATACTTCGAGCAGTTCGGACTCTGAAGGAAAAGTAAATCGTCTCGATATAGGCAACGACGACTTAAGCGTAAGCGCTCACCTGATGAGCCCTTAGACGGGGGTAAGTCAAAGCGAAATATTGATAATAGTTATTCATCTAACACTACAAACAATGAGAGATAGTTACGCACGTCTCAAATTAATGAAACGTCGTTACGTAGACGTTCTATGACTCTGCCCGTTAGAGAAGTGTGTGTTCCACAAGACTTAGAAAATTCTGTCCGCAATTCTGTTGATTGTTCTACATCGCTAGTAGAATCTCGTATTGAACGCTTAGAACATTTGTTAGAGGATATTTCTAAACAAGGGTTTCAGTCAGAAAATCGACGTATATCGCTCAGAAGTGATTGTATTTCCGAGTTTGATCCAGAAAATGATAATCTGTCTGCCGCGAAATGGCTTGAGAAAATTGATCAGATCAAGAACATCAATAATTGTGATGACATTACTACCATTTATCACGTGCAGTCCCGTTTATCAGGCATGGCAAAGAACTGGTATCACTGTTTAGCGACTTATCCAAATTCTTGGACTGAATGCAAAGCTCTTATCGCCAAAACATTTCCAGATCATGTTGATAATGCTCTGTTGTTACGTAAAATGTTAAATAGAACTAAGCAACGAAGTGAAACGATGACCAACTATTACTTCAACAAAATGGAGTTGATAAGAACATGCCAAATATCAGGCAGAAATGCTGGGTCATGTCTTATTGACGGCATTACCAATATAACCATACAAAATGGTGCTAGAGCAGGCCAAGGGCGGTTTTACCGGGGGGGGGGGGTTAATAGGGTAATTACCCCCCCCCCCCCCATATACGAACTTGAAACATTAGCTGTCGTAAATGCTTTGAAGAAATTTCGGATATATTTATTAGGCAATAAATTTAAAGTGGTTACTGATTGCAAGTCCTTACGTCACACTTTACTAAAAAGAGACATTGTCCCAAGGATCGCCAGATGGTGGCTTATAATACAGGAATTTGATTTTGATATTGAGTATCGAGCAGGTACAAAAATGGTACATGTCGATGCTTTAAGTAGAAGTCCTGTCGAAGATATCGAAGTTATGAATGTCAACATAACGGAAGAAGACTGGGTACTGTCAGCTCAATTACAAGATAAAAACTGTCAAAAATTAATAGAAATGTTATCTAAACCACAAGACAATGCTGAGTCAAGAGAAATACATAAAAATTATTCGTTAAAAGACAACCGATTATACAGAAATATAAATACCTAAAGGCCGAAAATCGGTAATACCTAAAACAGCTAGGCGCAGAATACTTATGTATTATCACGACGATGCTGGTCACTTTGCAGTAGATAAGACTCTAGAAGCCATTCGCACACATTATTGGTTTTCAGCTATGAGGAAATACGTTAAAAATTATATAAATTCATGTTTGGGTTGTTTATATTATAATAAAGTACCTTCTGGCAAAAAGCCTGGTAGACTTAATCCGATAGAAAAGCAAAATATACCTATGGATACGTTGCACATTGATCATTTAGGTCCATTTGTTTCGAGCAAAAGAAAGAATTCTTACTTATTAGTAATCGTGGATGCTTTTACGAAGTTTGTATTTTTAAAAGCAGTGGCGAACACAAAGACAAAACCATTAATACAATTTCTTTAACAAATAATGGAGACATTTGGTGTACCACGTAGGCTTATTTGTGGTCGTGGTACAGCTTACACCAGTAAAAGTTTTACGGATTTCTGCCAAACGTTAGGTATTAAGAGAGTACTTTGCGCTACAGCAACTCTCCGAGCAAACGGACAGGTTGAAAGAATGATCGTTCTATTCTTTCTAGTATTATGGCTTCCACACAAGATGAGGCCAAATGGGATGAGACGGTTAGTAACGTTATGTGGGGAATTAATTCGACGGTTAATTCCACCACCAGAAAATCACCTTACGAGATTTTCTTTGGTTACCGCCCTCGTGGCATAAATGACGCATTTCTGACGTCAGAGGTCGCATGCGATGAACGGCAAGACCTAGGGACGTTGAGAGATTATGTTTCCCAAGTTACGCGGGAACGACAGCTTCTGCAGAAAAAGTATTACGATAAGAGGCATGCCCCATTACGAAAATTTACGGTTGGCCAACATGTGTTGATTCAAGCTAATAAAGACTCCAATGACGGACGAAGTCGGAAGCTTGAACCTCGTTATAAAGGACCATTTATAGTTACGAAAGTACTCGATAATTATCGGTACGTGGTTAACGAACTACCAGGGTCAAGACGTTGTAGGACAGCTTATACGGGCATTTGTCCTTCAGATAAAATGAAACTCTTTGTTACGACAGTTTCGCAAAGCGAGACTAGTGAGGCTGAGGATGAATATAATAATTTGCCCTCAACTTAATTCATTAGAAGTTTACTAATAATTATTTGTATATTTTGTTACAGGTAAAGCATGTTTCACGAGGTCCTGAAAAAGTTAGGTAGGCCGACTGTAATCTATATGGTTCGGCGGAACACGATTCATAGGAAGAAAATAAACATCAAGTGGCACGTTGTGCTGACACATTACTTATTGGGATTGTTTATAAACAAAGATCTGAATGCCTCGGTGTTAAGAAGGCACTCTCTACTTTTCGCTTGACGATTTCAGCCGATTTTATAATTGTTATATTTTTTACTAATAAATCATATTTTTATTTAATTAAGTGTCTCCAATTATTTACAAATTTACAGTAATATAGCTCATAATTGTAATTGTTTCTGACATTTAAAAGCAGTTTGCACTTTCAAAATCATAAAAAATACGAAATTTTCCGTAAAATCTTTAAAACTTCTTCTTCTACTTATGCGACCCTAATCATATTTCTGCACCTCATATTTTACTTTCCATCATTTGTAAATAATTATGTTCGAGATGTGGAAGCAAAATAAATTGTAGCTACCTACCCATGGGGTTTGTTTAGAAAATAAAACTTAATTCTAGTTTTTGCCCGTATTTAAAAAAAATAATTACATTAAATAAGATAATGGACGACTGCAATATGTCGAACGTGTATGGACATGGGCAATGAGTACGCTAGCAACCAGCAAGTGATCTAAAAAAAAATGACAGAAAAAAATAAAAATGTAAGGTAAGTTTAAGCACAGATCTATATAGCGTAGCGTAGCTATACAGATCTCACGAAAAGTGTAAAACTGTAAAAGGACTAAGTTGTTTTATTTCTAATGTTAGTGTTAGTTTAATGATTTCATAGATTATATTTTTACAATTTATATTCCATAATGGGCATAGACGATACGACAAGCACACAACAAAGGCAACATCGATATTCTGACAGCTGCTTTTGCTATATTTTTATACAACAGAATCTCACAGTAGTTCAGTTCGGTCAGTTGTGCCGGTTTCCTTCCAAACTGGCTACGCGAAATAAGTAGTAAAATCAGCCTAAGTGCAGATTTATAACCAGGAGAACAGGATATTCATACGGTAACAGTGATGGAATGTTAGCAGAATGCATAGAGTTCACAGAACATCTTTTTGTCAACGTATCATCAGTTTTACCGCCATTGTAGTTTCCGATTTATTAAACTAACCTGTAACCGGTGACGACCGACGACGATTCTAGTAAAATCAGTACAAGTCCAGGTCTAGTACTAGGATCGCAGAAATCTTTAACGGCAGTTCGCTACCCACAATTTTATTGCATAATATAATGTTCAAATATAATTTAATACAAAAAAGAACAAACAAAAAATTTTCGCGTAATATACTAGATACAAGCCAGGAGCACAGCCACTGTTGCTACGCTGCAGCCAAAATACAGGGCCCCCGAGGTATGATAGGTTCACATGTCTAAGCAAAAAATCGGAAAATGCTATTCACAATAATGTGAATAAATATTTAAATACTTGTTAACACTTTTAAGTCACATCAAGCTTGTAGCATTCAAAAATCAAAACTCGAAACTAACTAATTAAAAACTCCACTACAAATCTTATGGCTCTTTATACCATACAATGATACAATTTTTTATTTCACTAATATAACTACTTTAACAAACTACAAACGCATTTTTAGATTGGTCTTAAAGTGCGCCAAGGAACGGTACACAAGAAGCCAGAGGATCCCGAGGGCAGCTAACTGATCCAAGAAACAATGGTCTATAATATAATGGCTTAAAGGAAGGGGTGACTGACTCTCGCCAATTAGTCAGGGCTATTGAGCCAACAACATTTTTAATCAGTTTTACTGCTAGGTGACACATAAATTAACATCCGGCTTGCCTTGTGGCTCAGACCCACTCGATTATCTCACCAATGTGAGAACGTCTATTCAAATTCAACAAATCTAGAAGAAGTGTCCGACACATTTAGGCAAATAAAAAAACAAGCACTTGGTTGGATCTGACGGGATCTCAAGTAAGGTATTGGAGAATCTTCCTGAGGCACCTTTACTTGCGCTTACATAGTCTGCGCCCGAAGAAAGCTGTAGTGGTTCCTCTATTTAATGACTGACAATCCTTCAAACTATCGACCCATATCTCTTTTGGCAACAATTTTCAAGGTGATTGGAAAACTAATAAAATCTAGATTATTTCAATAGCATTATAACATTATGTCAGTTTGGCTTTCAGGCTTAAAAAATACAAATATTTCAATATCTTCACCCCCAGAGGATATTTTTCTTAATATTATTGAGGGCGAAGCTCTTTCAGCAGTATTCTGTGACTTTTCAAAAGCCTTCGACTGTGTCAATCATAGGGTACTGCTGCGAAAGCTACAACACTATGGAATACGGCGCGAGCGCACGATTGCTTCTCGTCATACATGTCTGATTGAAGTCAGGTTGTGAGGGTTGATGGGAGTTTTTTTTATCTTTCGATAGCGGAGTCTGCATGGTGTGTCACAGGGTTATGTGCTGGGTTCAATTTTATTCTTGCTATATATCAACGATCTCGCAGGCTTGGATATCCAAGGCAACTTTACACTTTGCTGATGACACCACACTCTTATGGCACTCGAGTAACATTGAGATTTTGAAGGACATAATCAGTAACGATCTACAGAGGGTTAAGAATTGGTGCGATCTTTGACCTTTGGTTTTGCCCATGACGATATCGCCTTGGATACCCGGAAGGTGGAGAATAAAAAGGGGCGTAGGAAATTTCGGCCCCGGCCAGGTAGCAGCCCGATTTTGACAGGAGCTTTCGGCCCCGGGATGGAAGGGTCATGTTTTTATTACAGGCATTTTCGGCCCCAATGGTCTAACGTTATAACATTTTAATTTTTTTATGATCTTTTGTGTTTTGAATCATTTATAAAATGAAAATGCAACTAACCTGAACTAACTCAATTTTTGACCTGCAACTCGGCTAATGCGGTTTTATAGACTTATATTGGTTAAACAGCGCTAACACGGCATCTAATCCACCTTTTTGGTTCCAATTCGCCTTTTTCAAGTTCACCGGGGAATATTATTATTAATTGTTTGCCCCTTTTATAGACTTATATTGGTTAAACAGCGCTAACACGGCATCTAATCCACCTTTTTGGTTCAATTCGCATTACCTGCAATGTTTGGGGCCGAAATTTCTTGCAAGATTACTTGACCTAAAATTTCTAGCAGGTACCTTACCCAATATGGGGCCGAAAGTTCCGCCGCCCATAAAAAGTTGCTAAATTTCTAGGACTGATTATCGACTCTAGGTTTAGGTTTGAACAACATGTTTTGGAACTGAACAAGAAATTGTCGGCTAGCTGTTTTGCAATTAGACTGGCATCGTTGGAGCTGCATGTGGTCAAGATGATGTACCACTCTTTGTTTGAGTTTCCCATGAGGTACGGTATTGCGTTCTGGGGATTTTATGTCGGCAACTTTTAAATTCCGTTTTTATAATTCAAAAAAGACCACTTGGATATAATATGTGTAGAGCTAAATATCGGGATCACTGTGAAGCTCTATTTATTAAACATATAACTTTGCTGCTTACCTTTAGCATCTTGACTTGTGACTGAAGGTTCATTTTAGTTTTAGCTTCGTCAACAAGAGCAGATTCTTTGAACAATAAAGCACATTTATTATTATTAACCTAAACGATTTACTCCACTACGTACATCCAGAGATCAAGCAAGAGATTGGAATAGAACAAGCACCTCTTGCTTTCGGGCCGATAAGAGATGCTGATGGCATCGGTGGCAGAGCTTGCTTCCTCGCAGCATTGTCATACTTGGTCCTTCAGAACTTCCAATATGGGTTATGATAAGTCGGTGTCCTTTTCCAGATGGCGGTCTTAATCCTGTGGACGATCCTTTCAAAAAAGCTTGCCCTGAACATTTAATATTTTAGTCCTGCCACAATTTAGTCACAGTGTGGCCTTCAGTTAGCCATGTTTCGTCTAGGTAAAATATTTTTTGTTTTCTTCCCTGAGCTTTGGGATGCTTCTTAACTAATTTTTTCTCCAACAGACTATATCGCTTCTGTTTATTAAAATCGATTGCCTGTTATGTTTTTTCCACCGAAACCCCATCTTCTTAAATAATTTCCAAAGCGTATTTGGACACATAAATGGGTAGTACTGGTCTTCTCGGATTGAGGACAATACTTTGTCCAGCGTGGGAATTTCTTTTTTTAAAAAGAAACTATGAACTTGTCGCCTTATTCTCTGTATTAAATCGTCATCCAGCTCAAGTTTTGGTCGTCCTGGAGAAGTTATTGGATGTTTGACGCCAACATTTTTTTCTTCTTTTAAAATTTTATATATTGTTGTTTTCCCAACGTTAAGCATATCTGCTGTAAATTGCACTGCATTGTCAACCCTTAAATTTGCATTTTTACTTTTTATAGAACCGTAACACTTAAGAATTACTTTTTCTTTATTTACTGCACATAGATCGACTCTAGGGCGTTTGGCGTTTATGCAATTGTTGAAAATTCTCCATATTTAATTAAAAAAACATCGACACTTTATACTCTGACTAGGTTTCACTGAGAAACAAACAACCAAGGTAGGTATGTTTAGATATAAATAGGTGTATTATTCCAATAAAGGCACCCATAAAGGCATAATAACAACATAATTAGCAAACAGGTAATCAGGATTAGGTGCAAAGAAAAAGGAATCAAATGACTAGAGCAGAAACGGAATAAGTACCTAGACCCTAATTACTTTTGATAAGATTGCTTTCTAAAATTAAAGGTAAATTATATAATAATTGTAATGTACATAATTTTAAGCTTAAATATTTAATATTGAAATATATATTTGAAGACATTGTTTTAAATAAAACTATCAACTTACTACTTAATGTATTAATATTCTGCTAAAATAAATACCAATAGAATTGAAAATTACATAAGTAAATATATATCTTTGCAATTGTAAGAAGTTTGTCTGGATAAAAAACCAAGGGTAAATATAATATTTTATTTAAAATGTTTTTAAAAAAGTCACAGTTTTTCATAAATTCACCTGAACTAATCCAACCCAACCAAAACATTGCATTTAATCTTATCTTAAATAGCTGAAACCGAGTAAAATGAATGTTACTTAATGAGGATGAGAAATCCCTTTTACAACCACAGTAGCATTTAATCAAACAATTCGAAAACGACCGGACCATTTGGATTCAACTTATTCTAACGAAACCTAACTGATACGCTGACACTGAAGACACTTTAGGACTATATGAACGAATAATGATTACCAATTAAGGATACGAATCTGTAATAAGATGTTTTTAAATAAAGTTTTAGTTTCTTGTTTTATTATGATAATGATAATAATAGTAAGGGGCGGCAATTTTGGAATTTGTTCGGAGCGGTCAAGAGCCCTATACAAAAAACCCTTTTAATTTATTTAACAGCTTACAGGACTAATCTGAACTCACCGTGTGTAATGTGATATGATATCGAGGAATCTCAAAAAACCCTAGCTAAAAAAACATTTTTTCTTACTTACTATGTCTCTAACCTGATCAAAGTCGTCGTAAGTTCACATTTATAAGCAGGAATGCAGAGAGCGATGATAGCAACACAAAAAAAAATTGCCAATTGCACAGAATATGAAGCTGTATATATATTCTGTGGCAGTAGTATGTAGTTCGTAGTAATTTCTAATGCCCAAGGAGCATCTCAACAAATTCAAAGGTAATACCAAGGAAATAACCAGGAAGACAGAAATGTAAAAAGAAATGTCACTTTTTCCATTTCAACAAATTTAATTGTTAATATTATTATTTAAAATTAATAAGCATAATACACGAAGTATGGAGATTCTGAAAGCTTTAATAATTTTTTTAAAAATAAATTTATGTTTTTTATTTTAACCTCATGGAAAAGATCTGACCCACCAATAAACCCCAAACTCAATTTGGAAAAAGAAGCAGTAAGCAGTATTGACGTACAGACCAGTATCTTTTGAAGGCTGTAGTCGTGTAGACCAGTCCCAGATCTCCAGTTCATAGGCAAAGTAGAGCAGCAGATCATTCTTCCAAGCCAGTGTCCATAAAGAAATGAAACTTTTCCATACTTACTTAACCAGATGTCCGGAGTTCATTCCAGAATTTGATTGTCAGGAAGCCGGATAGCCTCGACAGTTCCATTTCAAGGCTCTGGTGTAGGCAATTATTTTGGTCGTATTAAAGAGCAATAAAAATGCATGCCATTAAGGTCTGTAACGTAATGTTTACATTTTTATTGTTTTGAATATTATTCTGGAACATGTATTTTCTAATCAAAAAAAGTTTAGATCTGGCACAAGTATTTTCTTACAAGATTTCTCCTTTAAGGGTCGTTAGGGTTTTAATTTTTATACTACGCTAACTTCACGTCATTTACTACACTATGCATTTTATACCTACAATATGTTTTTCCTGATTGTGTCAGTTTTCTGGTACAACAGCACGCAAGTACAAAATAGGAATCAGGAATTCATAAAATCAGGTCTAGCGGTATTAGGAACCTTATGGACTAACCAATAAAATCACAAAAATTATTTTCTGTTGTCGTGTTAGTTGCCTATAACTAACACAACTTCACAACAGCCATGCATGCATGTACGAAGACAATAATTCAAAAGTAAAACCACGTAAGTCCAAAATATACACCAGGAGCACAGAAACGTCAGGATAATCAGGAAATATGGTTTGATTACAACACAAATAAAAATCATCAATGCGATTTTTATTTGTGACTTACTTTACTATACATTTTCCTACATTATTGCTTTTTCGTAAAACTTAATACTTAAGAGCATCTTTTCCAATATCCAATATACCTAGTTGAAAAACCTTATAAATATATTTCAAATTAATTACCTAAATGTAATTTATAAAGCCTATTATACTCTCAAGTGAGTTTCCCATTTTTCCATTAATAATAACAAAAAGTTATTATTAACTATTGTGGCGTTATCTGAGGTATAAAGTATTTATTTATTTTACTCATAAAAATTGATGCACGAACTGTAAGTGAGAATAAGCGAAAACATAACCTGAACTGCCAGGATTACAGGAAGATGCAAAGAAATATAATATATAATCTTAACATACAACATTAATTTATCTAATTTATCTTATCATTAATCTCATATTATGGTATATTATTTTTTTATACCATCCCTCAATTAGGTTTTGTCTTTCCCTTACTATATACCTATACACTGTACGCTGGACGAAGCCCCAGAAAATGAAGATATAATCAAATATAACCAAGCTACGTCAAATTAAAAGTAGTTAACCTACAAGGAGCTATAAGATGCAAACTACCACCCTATTTGTAAGATTGCCCCCTACAGTGGCGTAACTACCATAAGACAAGTAAGCGCAGTGCGTTGGGCCCCCAAACTTGGGGGGCCCACTGTAGTTTTTGTCTTTAATTTCCGTGGAAAGTGAAGCTGCCAACAAATTAGACCTTAAAGATTTAATTAGTGAATTTGCAATGTGCAAAGCTAGAAAAAAGTAATTTTAGAGTTTAATAAGTTTAAGTTGAGCTTTCTTTTAAATTCTGGGGATTTAATTACAATTTGCAACTTCGTTAATAACTAATACTTGATTTTATTTTTATTTAGTATTTGTGATTTGTGACCGAAAGGGGGGGCCTTCTTATGAACTTTGCGTTGGGGCTCAAAAATTCTAGTTATGCCACTGGTCCCCTGTTTCAAATTCATTTTGATTTTTTAATTTTTTGGATTTGCTATTCTACAATAATTCTGAAAAGCGTTTTAGAGCCACGCCCAAATTTAATCAGGAATTCAACTTTCTAATGCTCCCAACGGAGGTCCAGGAAACAGATTACATAGGGATAAGGAGATCGGAAGGACTTCTATACTTTGTCAATAAAATATTTTATAGGTAGATATACAGTGAGGACCTAAAGTCCCCCCCCCCTCTAACTTCTAAACCGTCTGGTATATTTTAATGAAATTTTGAACGATAATATTTGAGTAGGTCTTGCATTTTTTGACATACTAATGACAGCTTTAAATGTCAAAATGACAGCTGGGTCCGCTTTTGGAATATTTTTTTAAATGGAAAGGGGGTTCCAATGACAACCCATTTTGAAGGTCTCTTAATGCTTAAAACATTCTCCAATTTAAAAAACATTTGGTTTAGTATTAAATGAAATTTATTAATTATAAGTATTTCAAATAAAAGATAAATGCACACATCTAAAAAACAGTGGTTACATCAACAATTGTTGAAAATGACCACCATGGACCTCCTGACAAATAAATATTCTATTGGTAAATTCCTCTCGGACATTATGAAGCACCTGTGGCTTTATTCTTGAACAAACGTCTGTAATTCGTTGCCTAAGTTCATCTACTGAGCCTGGAGCCGTTTTATAAACCTCAGTTTTAACGTATCCCCAAAGAAAAAAATCTAGAGGCGTTAGGTCTGGCGATCTAGCGGGCCATTCTGTCGGACCTCGACGACCGATCCACCTATTTTCATAAGATTCGTCCAGGTAATTTCTGACTTGCCTGAAATAGTGTGGAGGGGCACCCTCTTGTTGAAATATAACCTCTTGAATTTCATGTGGGTTTTGGGCAACAACATCATTAATAAGTGGAGTAATTGTATGTTGCAACATATCCAGGTTCCTGGGGCCATTAAGATTATATTCCAGAAAAATGGGACCTATAATATGATTACCCAAAATGCCTGCCCAAACTTTTATTTTGTGGGGAAACTGAGTGTGTCCCTCCCGAAAAACATGGGGGTTTTCATCACTCCAGTACCTACAGTTTTGGGTATTAACTCTTCCATGTAAGAAAAAAGTACTTTCGTCGCTAAAACAAATATTCCGCAAATAGTTATTATTCCGTACGATTCTTTCTGACATAATTTCGCAAAATTCTAGTCGTCTATCTGGATCATCTTCTGTTAATTCGTGTATATTTTTCATTTTATATGGGTGAAATTTATGGCTTTTCAAAATTCTTTTGACAGAACCACGAGAAACATTGCATGCTTTAGCCACGTGTTTCGTTGGCTGTTGGGGAGTAACAACCATTTCAGCTAAGACTTGGACTTTCACATCTTCCACGATTTTTGGCCTTCCAGACCTTGGAGCGTCTTTCACTGTACCAGTTTCTTGAAATTTTATGATTAGTTTTCGCAAAAATTTTCTGCATATTTAGCGTTCCGGATATCGTTGATTGACCATACGAACAGCAGCATGGTGATTTCGGTTAGCTTCGCCAAAAATAATAATCGCTTCAAATTTATCTTGTAAAGAACGAGCTATTTAACACAATTTCGAGCTAAGAATATTTTCTGTCAATCAGACATTTAAAAACAGTATGACAGCAACAATCAATAGACAACTAATAGGTAAAAAAAGTGTTTTATAGACAGTGGTAGTCATAACGTAGAAACCGATATTATTGATTTCTATTTAGAAAATACTGAACCAAATGTTTTTTAAATTGGAGAATGTTCTAAGCATTAAAAGACCTTCAAAATGAGGTGTCATTGGAATCCGCTTTCCATTTAAAAAAATATTCCAAAAGCGGACCCAGCTGTCATTGGTATGTCAAAAAAATGCAAGACTTACTCAAATATTATCGTTTAAAATTTCATTAAAATATACGGTTTAGAAGTTAGGGGGGTGGGGGGACGGACTTTAGGTCCTCACTGTATAAAATATGCCATGCAGGTATAAAAAATGTGTTATTGTTCAGCAAAACCAACTTAAAGGAGTTTCTACTAACTTATTTTATTACCAAGAATAATGTAGAATATTGTTGAAGATACTTAGGTACCTACACTAACTGTTTAGAGAAACATTTCGAGTCGATGAGCGGAATATAATATAACTTTAGCAATAGCAATATTATTTTGTTTAGGTATCCAAAAGATGCAGTTAACAGGTACATCTAATACACTCCTTTCCCTTTCTTTTAGTAGGTCTGGTAGGTCGAGCGGATATAATTTTAATGTCATCGTATCAAGTTTTAAATCAGATTTCTTCCCCGCTACTCGAAAATAAAATATGTGGACAATAAGACAACAAGGAGATTGGCTCCTATAGGCCTTAATGAGATTTGATAAACAGGAATAAATTCCGAATCAAATCTGATAACGGTAAACAAAAAAAAATTCCCGAAACCGAGGAACTGGCAGTGGACCAAGCTATTTTCAACTGGTTTTGTAAGACGCGAAACAAGCACCAATATCCGGGCCCATAATTCAAGCAAAAGCCCTCGCATCTGCTTAATATCTAAGACCAGATAACTTCAAGGAATTATTAAATGGATGGTTAGAAAAATGTGGCGAATCAGCCGATAGCAATATCGAAGACTTCGAAGAAGAAGATGATATATCGCCCACACAACGGTTTCCTAACATTAAGAACACATTTATTTTGTGAACTTGAAATAATTTGCCTCAATTAATAACAATTTGCCAACAGAAAGTGCAGAACTATTATCGAGTGTATTAAAGAGATCCAAGAAACGGATGAAACTACTCCCAACTCTGAGACAGAGGAAGAGGAACCTGAACTTGCTCCGGTGTCGAAAATATCAAGCCTATCAGCCTGCGCAAGTTTGAGATAAAGCTTTTTTAATATTATTAACAATTTTGAACAGTCCTAAAATATTTTTCAATTGCTATTGAAAGCAAACATACAGTACATTGAATAATATATACCGGGTGCATGGGTTGAACCTAGGAAATCCAATGTAAATTTTGAGGCGGCTAAATATTGGCTCCCTGTACATGTTAGAGAAAAATTGGATTTTAATTTTTAAAGAGGCAGATATAGTGAACATTGGAAACAACTTGCACATCTCGCACATTCTAGTCTGGAGAATATTTTACTATGTTTTTTTATACCCGTACCACATTCAACGAGACAAACCTAACTTCCATGAGATTTTCCCCCCCGAATCATCTTTTCTCAATGGGTTTCGAAGAATATTGTGCAAATCCGGTGTTTTACTGTGAAATAATGTTCAAAGGCGAAACTTCTCAAGAAATACTATCAGAAATTTCCACAATATTCATGTTTGGACAGAAGACCCGCATGTTATTGTGGAATCTAGCCATCAAGAGCAATTTTTGTTAAATGTCTGAGTTGGGATTGTTGAAAACCACTTAATTGGTCCTTTTTTTCCAGAAAGTCTAAATGACCATAACTATCGCCGGTTTCTAGAGGACGATTTACCCATATTGCTTGAAGAAGTGCCACTTATAATTATAAATATAGAATGTGGTTTATGAATGGTGGTTCAGTCAAGAAGCAAGAGAATATTTTAAATCAAACATTTTATAACCATGTGTAGGTCGTGGTGGACCCCAGCATTGGCCCTTGAGGTTTCCAGTCTGTAGAACAACTGAGAAATCACATAAGAGCAGTATGTTTAATAATAAATAAATGAACAGAAGCTTTTAGAATGAGGTGATTTAATGATACGTCTGTCCATTTGCAATAATTAGCGATGAGTTTATCGATAATATGTTCTGTAATAGCTGGCATTCGTAAGTTATTGTGAAGTGTGTGAGGGGTCGTCGTGTTCCTACGCATTTTTTTACACTGATATACAACAATAATTTATGTTCATTCCGATAATAAATTCTTGATTAATTTAAATAATTTATAACAAACCCTATAAACATTGTGTTGTTTCTTAGTTGTGTTTAGTAGTTAACCATTTAATTTGCGTTTAGATATGGAATTGGTGATACTGGTATAATAGGATTTCAGTTATGCCAAGTGGTATTTATTTAGTCATCCTCAGAGCTCTTAAAGCCAAAACTTACAATAAAAACTTTTACAACATAATATGAGAGTGTGCCATATGCTATTTAATGATGCTATTTACTTTAAAATGAGGTAAGATTTTTAGTTCTGTTCGGTAATAAGAATAAACCTCGGCCCAGAGCTTCCGTTTATACTAAAAAATTTTAAAATATCCGATTGCCTTACCGGTTGAACGGTACCTGGATTTCTTAACCTTCGAGTTGACGCCTGCTCTAGCTGTAATTTTTCCCAACGAAGTAGATCCAGATATACCTAATGAAACAATTTGGTTTTAGCAAGATGGTTCTCCCCCGCATTTTGGCGTCAATATGAGAAGATATTTAGATCAGATATTTTCAGTTCGCTGGATTGGACGACGTGGTACAATTGAATGGCCACCGAGGTCCCCAGACTTAACGCCTCTAGACTATTTTCTTTGGGGATATTTAAAAGAAAATTTTACCACAATAGGCCTAATAATATTGAAGATTTGAAAAACAAAATTAGATTGGAGACACATAAAGTACCGGCTGAAGCCATTCGAAATTCCGTCAACGGATTTTACCCTCGTCTGGGAGCATGCCAAGTAGAGGGTGGAGAACATTTCCAGCATTTGCCACGTTAAACCACCTTTTCGTTGTGTTTTGTTTTGCTTCGTTACATTTTTATTTTTTTTGACAAAATAAATAACAAATAAACCATAACTATTGTTAAGTCACAATGTCAGAACGTGAAACAATGAAGATTACTTACCTTGAAAGGTAAAAAAAAACATCAATGATTTATCATTTCCGCTTATTTAAATACGGATTTTTTAAAAACTTTTAACAAAAAATTGAAAAAATAGCTTGTATGTTTATATCTTATTAAATAAGATTATAAAGAAGATCTACCATTCTGCTTAAAGGTCGGGCCACATATGCGCGGTGGCGTTGGCGAGAGCGAGAGCGGTGGCGGTAATCACGAACCACATACAATATTTAGCTATACTTGGTGACATTTTTTGATATTGACAATTTAAGTTTAACAAGCTTTTAACAAAGAATTATTAAAGACACAATAATAATAACATTATTTATGATGGTTTCAAATCACGCATAAAATTTGATTGCAAGTACTAACGGTTTTAAGAAGGCTTTATAAAATGTTTTGTGGTAGACTTAAAAACATCTTGCAGATTTGGGTTCAAAAGTACTGTTGGTTTTATTGACAGTTTTAAGGAGATATTTATAACCTTTACAAAAGGTCCTTTTTGGTTTTATGCCGGGTTTATTGGAGCTCTGAAGAGGTTATCTAGTATAAACAGTTTTAGGATCAGTTTTATTATATAGACTTAATAACCTCTTCTCTTGGTTTTATTATAAAACCAGAAAAAACATAATCAAAATTAGACTTCCCTAAAAACTCCTTATAAATATCGGTTACCTTTTAATAAAACCTTAAGCTGCGAGAAATGTTATTTGGGGGGGGGGAAGGGGGGGGGGGAACGAAATACCAGAAGTAATTTGAGCTATAAAAAACATCTTATGACAATTAGCTTACGTAACAACTTTTGAGTAACTACGTACAGCTGAATAAACTAACAAAAATATGGGTTAACAAGCTCTCAACAAGAACTCATTTATTTCAAAAATTAGCTACGCGACTAGTTCTGACTCAAATTAGAGTAGATACTTTTAGAAAATAACTGAATAACTTTTCTCCTTAAAATTAATTTTAATAATAGTATAGTACAATAGTATTTTAACTTTCAAAAATGGTCAATACATCAATTTAAACCACCACGTATATTTTTGCTCCAAAGATGTTTTGCAACCTCCTGTACATGCATTACGTCCCTCATTAAAAATATTTTCAACCGGTAAATACCAACTTGGTCCTTTCTATTCGCTGTTCAACGGGGTTGCGTCTTGCATAGGGTGATGAGATCCCCCTTGTGCCCTTATGCAATACGAGGGCCCTCTAATCGCGTAGCTGCCGTCGCGTGAGTCACTGTACGATCAATCAAAATATTGGCGGTAGTTGTGTAGTTGTGATGCAATTTTGTTTTTAGTGTGTTTTCGTGTTTTTCGTTTCCATGTACTAATCTAAGTACAAGAATAGCAGGATTAGAAGTTAATATGTTTAGTAAAAATGTGGATTAAAATTCGCCCCATGGCGGTGTTTTGTTTTGAAAAAGTTTTGGCGGTTCGGCGTCGTCTTTAATTTCGCTACTCACGTTATTTTCTAATTAATCCGTTAATACAAATACCGTTGATATGATCATAAAAAAAATACTAAAAATAAATAAACAAATAATAGAACCTTAAATATTTTGTAGTGTGGTACCTAGCACTCTTTAAGGGAACAAAAATCATTTTTACCTAAGTATTATTGTTTGTAGGTATACCCAGTTTAGCAGTAATTTGTTTTGCACTTAAGTTTCTAATATTAACCAGAGATTTGTTATATTAAAAAGTATTTGCTTATATCTAATATACGAGGCATTCGTAAAGCAGCGAATAAATTCAATAAAATTTAAGAGGGGAGTTTGTAAAAAACGTTCGGAGTCGTCGATTTGTATTTTCAGTTTAGAGTGTTTTAACGTTACAAAATATTTTCCGCTGTTATTTAGCGTAAGCTTAATGACAGAAAATAGTTTTGAGGAATAGTTAGATTTTGTACAATGGATAATTAGAAATATCATTTGTATTAGGAAGGAAATTGTGGCGTGAGTTTTTACATAGGCATCATTTATCAAATTATGAATCAATGAAACACAAAGTCTGCTTTACTAATTTAATGTTACTCTAGCTTTGTTGGTATTAAAAGGGACATGTTTCGAGAGCAGTTGCCTTCAATTTCAGCCTTGCTAATTTACAGCACAAAAATTATAACCATAAATAGTACATACCTAATCGTAATTATTGTAGTGAAAGCCGAAAATTGACAAGCTAATATACAAAATTTGAAAATTTAATTGTAAGATTCGACCATGTGACTCACGTACAATTTAATTTTACAATTAAATATTATTATTCTGTATGCATATTTGTCAATTTTCTCTTCGCGCTCGTATACCTACAGGGTGTTTCCTAACTACGGTACAAGACTTCAGAGGGTGATACTTAAGGTCGTTCTAAGAAAAAAAGTTCCTATGAACATATGTCCGGAGTTGCTTCGTTTCTGAGATACAGGATGTTGAAGTTTAAAAAAAAAAACGGTAATAAATATCCTTAAACGGATTTGGTTGAAATTTGGTTCAATTATGAATTGAAGTAATAAGGCGCTTATTTAGCCCAAACTAGATTGAAATTATTAGGTCCAGTGGCGCCTCATTGGGCACCGCAGTCAATTATTATTGAGAAGAAAAAGTACGCCACTGCCCTTTTTTCAGTTTTCTTTATTTGCTCAGATTAAGTAACTACAAATACAAGTTTTTGGTCTCTTGTGTTTTTTCCATATCTGGCTTCGTTTGCGAAAAAAAAATAAAAATCACTTTACCTAATTCTAAAAGCTATCCATGGACAACATAAAATAACAACCAAAAATAAAAAATAAGCAATTTCGACCTTACAGTAAATGAGCAAAAGGTCCACCTTCTGATAAAATGCACGACTGCAATCGATTTGTCATTGGTTATTGGTTGTCTGACACGTACCCGATTCCTCAAGTCATTCACATCTAGTGCAGGAGTTTTATAAACAAGAGCCTTCAGATGACCCCATGAATAGAAATCTAGAGGATTAATATCAGGACTGCAAGCTGGCCAATTTTGAGGTCCTTTACGTCCAATCCAGCGATTAGGGTAGGTGATGTCTAGATAATAATAATAATAATAATAATAAAGTTTATTTAAAATATTTACATAAATACAATACATTTTAATATATTTTACATTCAAAATAAACTTAGGAATAAAACCCCTGAAGGTTAACTTGTATAGGGGTTAATTTTATTAAAATATTTGGTTAATATATTATTATGTAAATAATTAAGGATAAAATTTTTATAAATTTATTTAATATTATTTAGATTTGGTATTAATATATTAATATATTAATACCTATTTAATAATTATAGCATTTCTAAAATATTATCTAAACTATTTTTATTTAATAACCACCATTTAATTTCTTTTTTATATAATTTAAATGATTTTATTTTTTTAATATTATTTATTAGACAATCGAATATGTATAAACTTAAAATTTTGAAACTTTTTTTTCCAATAGATTTATTTATTTTTGGTTTAATAGAAATTTCATTTTTAAATCTTGTATTATAATTATGCTCTTTAAATTCAATGTTATTTTTATTTTTAAAAATAAATATTAAAATATTAAAAAGGTTTTAATAAAAGTAAATTTGTCTCGCATCCATTTTTTTTGTTTCTGCATATAACTTTTTTGAAGAGTATAAACAATCTTTATTATAAATAATTTTTAAAAACCTTTTTTGCAATATTTCTAAATTTTTTACTAAATTTCTATTTATTCCCCCCAACCTAAAATACCATAATTTATATGAGTTTTGACTAATGCATAATATAATATTTCGTTGGTCAGAAGTCAAAACCTCGTAATTCAAAATTATTATATTTTTAGAAATGACAAAAAGCAATCTATACTTAAAGTATAACTTCCAATGTTTATTTTCTGGATTGCATAATATGCGTATTTACGTTAAAAAAAATATTAATTACCTACGTTCTTTGTTAAACTGTGCGAGATTTTTAAATTAAAAGTGAATTGTGTTCTAGGACTTACGAGGTTAAGATGTAAGATACGAGGTTTCAGGGTTTAAATATCGTCGGCTCAATATCGCAAGACGAGGTTTTGACTTCGGCGCAGATCGATTTTTTAATCCTGGCAACCCAATAAACACAAAAGGAACAAAAGTTGAGATACGAGGTATTGACATCTGAGCGACAATTTCTAGATTTTTTATATTTAAAATTTTTTTTATATTTTTAAATATTGGCAATGTACTTCTTAATTTTTTAATTGAATTTTCTATATGAAAATTCCAGTTTAATTTATTATCAATAATTATTCCCAAATATTAATTTCATATTATTAGTTTTCATTATTTGAATATCATTATTTATATTTATATCTTTAAAATCATTTATTTTTGATGTAAAAGGAATATATTTTGTTTTATCAAAATTAATTGTTAATAAATCTTTATCAAACCAATTTTTTAAAATTTCGAAGTCTTTTTATATTTTCTTATGTAAATTTTCCCAAGATATGTCGTTGTAAAAAATAACAGTATCATCTGCAAAACTATGAATTTCTCCGTCACATTTTATATTAAATAAATCATTAATATAAATATTAAAAAATAAAGGTCCTAAAATTGTGCTTTGTGGTACACCATATTTAAAATATTTTGAATAACTTATTTTTTCATTTATTTTTACATAATTTGGACGATCTTTAAGGTAATTTTTTATTAATTTTAATTGCTGACGAGCAAGAACACCAAAATGAGCTGGAGCCCCGTCGTGCATAAACCACATGTTGATTCTTACATGTAGGGGTACTTCTTCTAACGAAATGGGTAAATGATGTCGCAAAAAGTCCGTGTAGGATTCACCTGTTAATCTTGGCGGTAAAAAAATGGGTCACCAATAATTCCTACCCAAGCGTTAAGTGAACATTGTTGCTGAAAATGACTTTCTTTAATAACGTGGATATTTTCGTTGGCCCAAAAATGGTCATTGTAAAAGTTCATAATAGCATCTCGTGAAAAATTTGCCTCGTCCGTAAATAAAATATTTGATAAAAAATTATTATTGTGTGGCATCCTATGAATCAACCACCTGCAAAACATTAATCTTGGGTGAAAATCCCGAGGCAGTAGAGCTTGGGTCCGCTGTATGTGATATGGGTACAGGAGATTTCTTTTTAGAACTTTCCAAGCGGGTTTTGGTCTGACAAGACAAACACAAGAGACCAAAAAAGTTGTATTTGTAGTTGCTCAATCTGAACAAACAAAAAAACAAAAAAAAAGGCAGTGGCGTACTTTTTCTTCTCAATAATAATTGGCTGTGATGTCCACGGAGACGCCATTGGACCTAATAATTTCAATCTAGTTAGGGCTAAATAAGCGAATTATTACTTCAAATAATTGAACCAAATTTCAACAAAATCGGTTTAAGGATATTTAAAACATATCCCTTTCTTACTTATTACAAAATTAAACTCATTTCCCCTAATGTCACCCACTGAAAATTAGCAAGGCTGAAGATGAGTGACAATTTATCTAATTGTTATGTGGAAGAAGCAAAAGTGGCCTACCAGGTTCTCTTTTACTGTCAAAATATTGAGATTACCAGCAGTGGACAATATTATTATGTTTTGTCACTTGTCGTCTTCACCCTGTGTAGCCCTTCACTTGCGGATGCTTAGGTGAATACTTATATCAACAATAAAAGTTTGGTTTAAAAAACATTTATTTTTTCCGATTAATTAGACCGAAACTTATAATTACAGTTTTTTAATTAATGCATTTTATTTTCCTATTCCTGTTTTTTTTTTAAACTAAAAAAATGTTTAAAACGATCAGGAAATGCGTGAGAAACCTGTATTTTTTCCACCGTCATCTGGTAACGTACAATTTCTCATTAACTAATCACCAAACCTATTATACTATTTAGCGTTGTTCGCCATTAAATAAATAAATTAGATGAACATGTAATTGACTACTAATAACCAATGATCTTCTAACAAAAAAAGATATACCTATTATAAAAAACATTATAGAAAACTTTTCTAAGAAAATGTTAACGACAAATTTAATTGAAATTGACAATTAGCTTAATTAGTAATAAAAATGTTTTTTTAATTACTTACTTCGTATCTACAACGTCAGCGGTGCAGCCAAAGTAACATACCTAGGTACGAATGTAAGTAAGTAGGTACCTATATGTTTTTTTTTTTATTTTTCTTCTTAATAAACATTGCTCTAAAATTTTAATAGTTACTACGTTTAATAATGTTCATTAATTTAAGAAATACCTGATACGTGCCATAATAGCGGAGCATCCTCTATTATTATTATCGCCTATCTTAGAAAAATACGAGAACATTGCCTTAATCAACAGTACGTTTTGATAAACCTTTAACCAGAATTATCTTAACGATTATCAATTTTCTTTTATCCAATCAAAGTTCAAAAATCCGTGCATATAAAACCAAAATTAAGATGCCTCCGTGTCTGCGCGACGCGAATATATTGCTTCTTACTGTAGGTTTCCTAAAAATGTTGACGCACTAGAAGCCATAATTAATTTGCCAATTATCAATCAAGTGCATACTTTAAGCAAATTTTAAAAGACTGGGCATGCGAGCAAAAATGATTATCATCAAAGTGTGCTTTGCGTCTAAGGCCGTACTGCTTAGCGGTAAAGCTTAATACCTGTTGGGTGTCAGCAAATACCAGCATTATCAATCAATAAGTTATTCCGTCATCTTTATCAGTCATTACAAGTAATTTGATTCATCGCTATTTTATCCAATTCCTTAAATAATTCATTCAATGGATTTTATGAAACAGCACAAAGAATTCATGGTTGAAGGGTGTATTTGGACGCATTGACGATTTTCGAGAAAATTTTACGTCGCTTTTACTGCTGGGGATTTTTATCGTCAGAAGAACCGTGGCTCTGTCAAGGGAAACAGGTTCTATAGGTACAACATAAAAAAGGAGCTGGAAGATCATCTGTAAGAGCAGAAGAACTTATTGCAAACGGTCGTGAAATAACGTAAAATGCACCAACAAAATGTGTAAGATGCCTGTCTCAAGAAGTGCGAAAATCTTATGGTATGCTCTATTCCACAATAATTCGTTGATTTCCCGACCGCAATAAAATTTAAACCCATCCGTAAATAAGTGCCTTTTGAAAAGGTACAGGTCCTGATTACCTACTAATTTCAATAGTTTAGGTTAGCTATTTTCAACGAAACAACAAATATAAAATAATAGGTAAGTATCTTTATTTTAATCATGTAATTAAATAGCTATTAATATTCATACAAAAATACTAATCTACAATATTATAATATCATATATGCCTAAACTAATTATTAAGGGCCTTACGTTACTATTAATTATGTTATTATATTGGTATATTAGGTAGTTAATGGCAAATTGCAGGTGTTCAATATAAAGAATAGTCTTTTCACCTAAATTCATCAGTCTTTGGTGTTTGTCAAGCTGTGCGTTAAAGGTATTTTCGTGTGTGTTATCGAGCATCCAAAATATGTCAGATCTGTGTAAAACTTCAGATAATATTGCTGCCGGAAGTTATGGTATAACGAAGAAAAAACATTTATCACTTGATGCCAAAAACATCATAAAGAACGTTTACTTTTAGAAAAAGGGTATGACCGGAGTGCAAGTTTTAGTGAAACGAGTATTTTGACCAAAGTTGCATTAACGACAGTAAAAGATATAGTGACCAAACCCATCCAGCCAAGGAAAAAACGGTGTGACAGAGGAAAATTGAGAAGCATCGAAGAAGCTGATAGGGACTTGATTCGGAGGAAAATTTATGACATGTACAGTAAACAAATAGTCCCAATAATAGATACTAAAAATGGTACTTACAGCAGACGAAACCGACATTTCATGTGGCAGGACAAGCCTTTGGAGAATAGTAAAAGCAATGGGTTTTAACTATCGTACCATTGACAAACGACAAGTACTAATGGAATTGCAGCGTTTACAAGTATGACGTAGAGATTATTTGAATCTTATCAGATAATACAGGGAAAAAAATCGTTCAATTATATACTTGGACGAAATTTGGCTTGATACCCACGATACTCCTAAAAAAGGTTGAGGCGATTCAACAATCAAATGTCAAACTAAAGCTCTCTCAAACAAAGGACAAAGATTACAAAGAATTACGATATTACATGCAGGTTCAGAAAATGGATTTATTCCGAACGCTCTATTATTTATTATCTGCGAAGAAAATTGCCAATTCATCTTTGGGTTACCATCAAGAGACGGATGCTACATTGTTTGAAGATTGGTTTCAGAATCGTCTGCTTCCGAATGTGCCCAAAAATAGTGTTATTGTGATGGACAACGCTAGTTACCATAGTCGCCAACTAAGTAAAGTGTCGAATTCAAATAATACAAAAGTGGAAGTTCAAAACTATATGATGGAAAATAATATATATTTCGAGGAAACCTATACAAAAAAGGACCTTCTAAATGTTTTAAAAACATTCAATATTGAAAAAGAATATATCTCTGACAATCTCGCAAGTGCTAATGGTCACACAGTATTACGCCTCCCTCCGTATTACTGTATTTTTAACCCAATAGAACATATATGGAGCCAGTTAAAGACGATGATTAGAAGAGAAAACACATCCCCTACACTAAGTAGTTCTGTTATAGAATTAATTAAAAAATGTGTAAATAATATCCCAGCAGAAAGGTGGAAAAACTTTGTGAGACACGTGATCCAAGTCGAGGATTCCTATAACATAATTAATAGTAACGTAATAATTAGTTTAGGCATAGATGAAGACGATAGTGATAGTGAAACAGTGCTAAATATAGAGTAGGTTAAGTTAAATATTGTATTATTATAATATTGTAGATTAGTATTTTTGTATAAATACTAATAGCTATTTAATTACATGATTAAAATAAAGATACTTACCTATTATTTTACAGGGTGATGTCAGAAATATATCCGATCGGGATATATAAAATCACTTATAAGTCGATAATTTGAAATGGAAAACCCTGTATATCATTGCCGATTTCGATTGTTCACAAAAAATTAAGGCAACTTTGTATAAAATTGCCTTTACCCATCTCTAGCCGTTTAGAAAATTTTCGCTCTTAAACATTTTTTATGCATTAAAAAATACCTTTCGTTTAAATTTAATGAGGAAACACGTTACAAATTTTTTTTTTAACGGGCTGGCTGTAGTAGATTTTCAACAATATACTGTAGTAGATTTTCAACAATATACTGTAGTTTATAATTTTAACTAACATATCTGTATTTTCTGATAAAATAATTCACTAGGAATCGTAAAATTATTTCAAATATTGCATGTAATCAAAACCAACTAACGCTGCAAAATCAAAACTGCCATGGAAATAAAAAAATGAAGTGTTTTGGAAACCACCGTAAACAAGAATAATTGTCAAATTATAATTTTGGTTTGTTGTGCGTTAAGTTTATCTTTAGCTTATAATGTCTTATAGTGCCGAAGAAAGGTTAAATTTATATCAGTGTTATCTACAAACAACTAACAAAAGCGTTGCACTAACTATTAGAGCATATCGTCAAAAGTATCCGGAAAGAAGAATACCGGAAAGATCCATATTTGGGCGAATTGAACGAGATCTCGAACATCATGGTGTTTTAAAATATGGAAAAAAAAATAAGCCTAAAAATATCTTGGATGATGAAACGCAATTAAACATATGTTTGTATTTCGAAGAATTTACAGAAAACTCCATCAGAGATGCAGAAAAAGACCTAAATATTGCTAGAACTGATATCCATAGGACGCTGGAAATAAATAAATACTGGGCCTTTAAGTTCGCTAAATTACAACACTTAGAACCTAACGATCATATTCTACGCTTGGAATATTGTAACTTAATGATGGATCGTCATTTTCGTGACCTTAATTTTTTTAACAAAATTTGTTGGACGGACGAAGTGATATTTACTACCTCAGTGATATTTAATAGAAAGAATACTCACTATTGGTCTCAAGAAAACAGAAACAACTTTAAAACTATACAACATCAAAGTCGCCGTAGTGTTCATTGCTGGTGTGCGATTTACAGGAATCAAATAATAGGTCCTCTATTTCTGGATAACCATTTAAATGGTGCGGGGTACCTGGAGCTACTGACTAACAATATCAGACCCTTACTAGAGGTCAATGGTAACATAAATAATATTATTTACTTATTTACCAAATGGATGGAGCACCATTTAAGTAAGAAATTATTTAAATAAAAACTATGCAGAGTAAATATAATATACTAATTAGGAAATTATTTCCTAGCCATCTGATTAATCTAATTCCTAATTAATCTGATTCCTAATTAGTATTTTATATTTATTCTACTCCATCTGACAAGTAAGGATTTTTAAAGATTTTTAACTATGCAGAGGTCGTTGGGCGAAATGGAAATATTCGTTGGCCTCCGCGGAGTCCAGATTTGACTCCCCTGGACTATTTCCTGTGGGGAACATTAAAGGATAAAGTCTATAAAAATAAACCTCAAGATGTTGACGATCTCAGGAATCGAATAAGGGAAGAAATTCAAAATATCAATGAAAGTGCTGCAGTAAGAGACGCCCTAAGAAAACTGGAAGTCATCTACACAACTTGTATTACCCAGAATGGAGGCCATATAGCACATTTACTTTAATTTTCCGTTTTGTATTAGGTATAGTTTATTGGTTCTTCCGTTATAATATGTATTTGTTGTGTTTGTTTTCACATATTAATTATTTTGTAATTAAATGTTCACTATTAACTTAACTTCTTGCTACTTACTTAATAATTCACAAAACTTATCGCATTTTTAAATGTTATAGGATTTCTTTATTTGTTAATATATCGTAAGTCGTTGAAATAAAAGATTAAATATTATTGTTATATCGAGCATAGCATAGGTATTTTATTTTTATTTTAGAATTATTTTCTTAGAAAATACAGATATGTTAGTTAAAATTATAAACTACAGTATATTGTTGAAAATCTACTACAGTCAGCCAGTCAAAAAAAAATTGTAACGTGTTTCCTCATTAAATTTAAACGAAAGGTATTTTTTAATGCATAAAAAATGTTTAAGAGCGAATATTTTCTAAACGGCTAGAGATGGGTAAAGGCAATTTTATACAAAGTTACCTTAATTTTTTGTGAACAATCGAAATCGGCAATGATATACAGGGTGTTCCATTTTAAATTATCGACTTATAGGTGATTTAATATATCCCGATCGGATAAATTTCTGACATCACCCTGTATAATTTTTAGCCAAAGTAAACAAGCAGAATTATATATTGTGGTATTGTCTTTAATATAAAAATGGCAGATTCACCAAATATGATATACTTATATTTTTTCCTACTACCTTAAATAAATTCGTTTTTAGCAAAAAAATAAATAAAACGGCTATTAAATCCTAAACCACGAGAGTAAGCTATATAATATCTTATTGAAAGTCACCCTTATTTTTTATGAGGAATCCATATCGAAAATAATATACAGGGTGCCCCATTTAATTTTTAAGAGTTGATTCCTGACCATGGAAAACTGAGCACCCTGTATACGTGCAAGGTAAATAATATAAAAGTTCCCTTAAAAACAATAACACTTTGTATTTAACTTTTTTCAAAAATCGAATATCTTTCGAGATAAGGGGATAGAGGATCTTATGTGGGACACCCTGTACATGAAATAGGTATGTCTAAAATTTTCTGAAGAATCAAAAAATTGAATAATATACAGGGTGTTGCATTTAAAATAAGAAAGTTAAAATTGGACACTGTTACATGACACATCCTGTATAAAAAATTTTATTGAAAAAAATGCGCAACTAGAAATATCAATCGACGTGTCTGAGCGTTTTTTCGGACACGCCCCCATGTATTTATTATCGAATTTATTCCATTTGGCTGATACACACTCTATGGACATTCCTTCTATTCAAAATAAGGTAGGTATAAAAAATATATACAGGGTGTTATGGAAATGACTTATTATTTTTTAACCCGTAAATCTATAGGTCGAGCCGAATTGGGGAAAAATTGCGTTAAATGGCGCTCGAAGCTAGAAATTCGAGAAAAATGCCTTCAAAAATTTAGCTCAAAACACCTACGCGCCAATGATCAAACAGCTGATTCGTACTACTTGTCAAAAAAAAAATTGTTGACAAAAATCTGACAGTTACTGTCAGATAGTCTTTAGATATCGTCAGCCCAAAACATGTGTTTTGAGCAGTGTTGCCACATTTACTACATCAGTTTCATCAGATAACCTTTTTTGAATATTTAATTTTTTCTACTTAACTTTAATATGCTTTAGTTTCTACCCTATTACACGAAAAATTGTCTACGTATTGCTCTAGTTTTATTTGTACATACCTTGAAATAAAAAACATATCGGCAAGAAATCCACGTTATACCGTTACCATTTCAAATGATTCTAGCGGGACATTTATTCACTTTAACAACACATTAACTGTTCGGGACATTATCAAGTTATTAGCTCTTTAATTCTGTGTTATTAATACAAGAAATTACTAGTTATAGACTTCTTAATACTTTATAACAAAATCCGGATTGAAAACAACGCGACACACGTTTGATACGGTTATGTTCTTTCTCTTCTTCTGTGACTTCTGTTCTTCTTGGTAATGATAATAGCTGGCTAATTGTCGTCAAGACAGGTGGCCATTGCAATTAAGAATAATTACGGTATCCAATCCAGTCCTCTTAACTGGACACACAACATTTAAACACGATAGTCCAAGGGGCGGGAAATGTGATTTGTTGCTGTTCTGTGATTGGGTACTGAGCAGTTCAAAGTCAATGAGCGCATTCGGGAGACGAAACTGCTCCGGAGCAGTTCCTAAATCGTCTTGTTGTGTCGACCGCTACTTTTACGACACTTTCCAACAAGTTACGGAACGGTCGCCATTTTGGGTAGCATCTTTCACTTCCGCTGCTTGGAGAGAGCGGTTCGTTATGTCAATGGGGAAATGACGTATGCAACAAAAGTTTGGTTACAAAGAACGTAGTAAATAGAATGGAGGAACAAAACATATACATTAAACAGGAAAACGTACTTTTTAACTGCCACCAAAGAGTTTCAACCAAGGGATGAGTATATTGGTAAGCTTCACAAAACAAGAAAGGTTAATGTTTGTTACGCACAGCTGATATGGATTTGACATTTGAACCAAACGTGATGATCTTTTGGTCGAAATAGTCGAAATCCATGGAAGCCGACGAATCGGTAGCGGTTGGATCATAACCGGTAACCACTGCGGAGCAGTTTCGTCGCTCGAATGCGCCCAATGGCTTCATATGTGGCTTCATAAATTTGTTTTTAATATCATTTCTTATTATTCATTTACTTGCAACGGCATAAAATTTGTTTGGGTTTTGCTGCTGGAGTGTATAGTTGTTGAATAATGTGATACACATGTGATGGGAATGTTTTGTGATGTGATAGTTTATCTGTGTAAATTTCCAGACATAGGGCTTGTTGTTGGTATCTACGATTTTTACTCAGCGAAGTATTATGATAGCAATACAATTTCATGGGGTGAGTAAAAACTATACCTATTGAATAAGGCTTGTTTAATTGAAATCGCAGTATAGTTTTTGATTTAATCTTTTTTAAAAAACCTAAAAAAAAGATTTTCCCGAATACTTGGCAACGTCGCAAGGTAATCAGCTGTCTGTAGAAATTCCGCCAATTTGTCATGTCAAAAACACGTGTTTAGGGGTAATGAACTTTCATAGAGGCACAGATCGTCCGGTTTTAAGGTATTTTACAAAATTCAAAATACTTCCGATTTTAGAAAAAAAAACTATCAAGTGTAACTCTAGGCCACCCCAGGAGTGGCCCCTTAAAATATAATAAGTCATTTCCATAACACCCTGTATATACCACAACTATCAACATCTTCAGCGAGCTTTACGACTTCATCCGCAACATTACATCATGATACCCCCACCCTCCAGTATCAGCAACAGTACGATATGATAAGTACCTAGGTGTTTTTTTATTTCCACAATAGTTCAGACATAGTATGATTTTTATATATCTTTGTTAAATTAGTTGAGTCAAAAAAAGTTTTGTAAAACAAATTTTAAAAAAGTACCTTATATTGTCTAGTTGTTCATTTGTTTTTCTATGCTGATACTGATTAACTCATTTGATAGTCGATTATAGTTATTTATGCATGTATATCAAGGTAGTAGTCCCCCTGTTGTTGCATATGCATAGATAATTTTAATTCTGGCCGAATTTAATAGTATTTTGTTTATTTTCAAAAATAAAAATTTATCTGAAGTGGCTGACATGGAGAAATGTTTTATGGCAGGAGATGTCAACAAACTCTATTCCTGGCATATTTTCAAGAAATGGTAAAGTATTTTTAATGTTTTCGGTAGATTTAATCCGTAATTCCCTCTACTTCTCAATAATATCTCAAGGGAGTTATGACCCTCTTTTTATTGGTCGCGTAACTTTTCGATATAAGCTAATAATATCTCGGTAATAAATAAACATAATTATGGCTTCCAATGTGGCAAAACCTACAAATTTAAATTGGCATTGGCACATTCAAAACTCTGGATATTATAATCGGCTACCAAAAGGGGTAATCAGAAGCAGAAGTAGCGGCTCTGGTCGATAATCGTGTCATAATATACGTATACGTATTATCTTTGATCAAAGACTGAATTGGAGGCTTAATTCAATCAAGAGAGTCAAGTTAGCATTGCGACGCTCAGACTCCACCTACTCCCTGCCCCACAGGGTCACAGGCGAAGTAGCATCAGAACGAAGTAAACCTCTATGAGGTCCTGGTCAGGCCGGTTCTCACTTATGGTGCTCCCTCGTAGTGTAACAGAAGCAGAGCGGAGCTGAATATGTTTCAGGTAGGGATGACGCTTTGGAACAGGATCTGTTTTTTTTTTGAAACAGGTTTTAATATGGAACAGATGTCCACAGGTATACAGTGAACCGCGTGCTACATCAGAACTTTCACGATAATTAACAAATTATTTTTAAAATTTATCAGTTACTATTACAGACGTACGGACGTATCGACAACACAACTCATAACAGACTGAAGTACGAGAGTTAACCTGAACTAACCCAACTAATATTAGAGAGGTACTAAAATCACTAAAATCGAAATCATTGTTGAGAAAAAGGCGCCAAATTATTTTATCTACAAGCGTGCGGTAAGTAACTACTTACCGCACTGATTTGAGTGCGGTAAGTACCACTTTACCGCACTAGTGCTGTAAGTAATTACATACTATAAAAACAAGTTTTTATATTATTCAAGGGTATTTTTTATTGTTAAAAGAAACATTATATGTATAACAAATACTTACATATTTAAATTTCTAAACTAATCCAAACTTATAAATTAAGGAATATTAATATTAATTGTAGAATTTGTAACATTTCCAAACGATATCGATGAAGGAAGTGTTTTACTATCCGATGACACACAATAATTGAAATTTACAGATTTACTAAAACATGAGGGTTCTCTCTGCATATTCTTCTACACCATTTATTTGCTTTGCAATTCCTATTTTATTTTGCACCGAATTTTCAATATAGCCCTCCGCAACACTGGAGGACTTCCATCCACCATGTCTTTTTAAACTCATGATATCCCCGCCAGCATCTACTAATAATGTAGCTGACGTCCTTCGATAACAATGTCCCGTATATTCTTTGGGACTGGACAACTTTAAATATGATGCAATTTGAGAAGGTATTTTTTCAAAAGTATTTATACCCAGTAGTTGGATAGTGCATCTTCCTATTTTATATGCAATAAATAACCGTGTATGGGCAGTATGATCGGGTCTAAGGGCTCTATACTTCTTGAAAATTGAAATATTATTAATTTCTGATGAAAATCCTTCCACGTAAACCACGAACTGTCAATCTACATGTGTCTTTGTATCCGGGACAGTTACATCAAGGTGGGTTTCAAATTCCTTAATATCTTCAATTTTCATTTTACATAACTCCACTCGGCGACATGCCCCAGCGATGTCCACAATTCCACCTGAAACAAGCAAATAAGTTGTTTTTTAAAAGTATATTTTAAAAAAATTGCAATTAAGTACCATCATTAATAAAAACTCCTTATCTGGTGCCGTAACAAGGAATTTTACAACCTCATTCTTGGAGAATGTCTTTGATTTCTTAGCTTTGTATCCCACAGACTTCCTTTTTAAATATGCCATCAATTTTGCTTATGTCGACATTATTTTTGATACTTATAGTAGATCTGAGCATTGAGTAATAACTCAATTAAGAGAATGATTTACTGTCCTTAAATTTATCCACAAAATAGGCAAGCATCACATCTTCACTAATTGCTTTAACTTTCTCTGATGAACACCAGTCCATGAAGAGCCCATATTCCTTCTCATATCTATGCCGTGATTTATCCGGCAATAAATTAAGGGTAGCTGCTTTGATGCCCTAAAACATGCTTGTAGATAAAATATCGTACAATACACTTACGGTAGGTGTCTTTACCGCATTTGCGTGATTTACCAAACTAGCCTTCAGCTCGTTTTGTTAAACATCACGCACATGCGGTAAAGACGTACCTACCGTACTTGTATTGTAATATACTATTGCACCGCTAAAAACTTTAAATCAACCATGGCACAACGCACACATCAATCACGACAAGAAGCCGATATCAATTTTCTACCTAAATGATAAGACCCAATAACTTCTCGAAGACAAGGTTTTACGTAACATGAAAACCCAAAGGAGATCCCGCAGATATAATTTGACATATTCCTATCAATATTGTCTCACTTAAAAATTATTCTATTTCCTTTTTTGTTAATTTTTAACTCCGTCAATTCAACCACTAACCAAAAAATGTTAACTCCGAAATTATTTTTGTATGTGTGGGAGCAAGACAAAGATTGTGTTGATAACATACGTAAATTTCATGAAGATTCGAATTTTAGCAACAAAAATACAATATTATCTCAAATTAAATTCCAAAATTGCCCTCCATCCCACAAAATTGAGCAAAGGGTAACATGTAAAAAATATGGTTAAATATTTCCCATTTTCCTATTACCTAACCTGTTAGAACAGTTCTCGAAATCTTAAGCCTTTAGAAAACTAGCCCAGTATAATCAAAATTTAAACTTAAAAAAAGTATGATAAGAAATAATAGTTAGAGTTAAAAACAGACTATTTTTAATAATTTGGGTTAAACAAACAACAGGCCACTTGATACAGTAGGTTTTATTACAAGTGGTTACCATAGGTATAGGTGATTATTTTCTCATAAAGAAACATATCCGCATTGTTAAGTCTAAATAGTGGGATTCTTTCTATAGTATTTAAAATTTACTAATGACGGTAATATTTCCAAATAATATAATATCAATTAAAATTAAATTTTTTTTTCCGGTTTCTTATCATTAACTAAACTGGTGCGGTAAGCGGAAAAATCCCATCTAATCTCTTAAAGTAAACATATTTTCACAATTTAAATTCTAATTAATTAGTTTCGGTTATAAATAGATTAAAATAACTTGTTCAAGGTGTCATATTGTATCCGCCTTATACAATTTTTAAACTATCATTTTTTCTAAGAAGTTTTCATGGGCTAGAACCATAACAGCTTAACAGGTTCGTAATAGGTTTCTAAAATCGTTAAAATTGCAATGAAAAGTTTGATTCTCTTTAACTTTCTGGTTGAGATTAAGCAATATAGAAGTGAATTGAAGCCGTACGACTGGAAAAATAACACATGTTCTCTTGGTTTTAAGGTAGTGTTAGGAATTATACATACGCTTCTCCGTACTGACGTAAACCTAGATTTTTGCTTCGTCTGTATTGCTTGTGGGTGTGACATTAGCAATATGAATTTATTGAAAATCATACTTACTTACGGACACGCAATAGTGAGAGATTTAGGGCTCAGGGCCGGATTTAGGGTTGATGAGGTCCTGGTGCACTAGTAATGTGGATGCCTATATCATTCAAGAACAGTGAAATAGAGAAAATAGTTATTTTCCTAACAAGTGCGCAAAGTGATACTTTTCCGCACGCAAGTATAGTTGGACGAACGACGCGTAGCGGAGTTCGGATAAATTCTTGCGTGCGGAAAATCACTTTGCGCACGTGTTAGGGACAACATTTTTCCTACGAGCTTCATATCAGATAACAACAAAAATAAAAAATATGATAATTTATTCAATAATTTTTAATTTAACTTTGAAAAAAGAACTAGGTAGGTCTGGTACAACTAAAAATTACATAAAAAAAAATAATAATTGAAAATTCAAAAATTACATAACAATAAAAAATAATAATTGGAAACTAAATTATTTGTTTATAACATTTATAACAAAAGAGCAATTGCTGACATTATGCAAATTGATAGCCGATGCAGTAAGTTCATTCAGTGGGTGGTTTATGGTATGGTTTGATGAGCACTGACTTGGCGTGGAAGGACAGTTGTTCAAATAGGTTGATGAAGGTGTTAACTCAGAAAGATTTATGTAGCTTGATGAAGAAGGGCAGTAGTTCGTGGCCAATATTTTATTCGACATGTTCTTTTTTTTGATTTGTCGAATCTTCAATGTAGCTCTCGGCGACAGTCGTCGATTTCCAGCCTCCGAGTCGCTTGACGTTGGTGATTCCTGCTCCAGAATCGGCCAACATGGTAGCCGATGAACGACGAAAACTATGTCCTGTATAATGCTTTGGATTTTTCAATTGTAGATATACAGCTATTTCCGAAGGCATCTTACCGAATGAATTTATTCCAATACATTGAGTACCGCATGTTCCTTGTCAGTACTGCACAAAAAAGCGCTTGTGCGGAGTGGATGGTTTTCGCAAATTTGCATATTTATGATAGAGTTGTAAATAATATCCCTTATTTGTTTCATTAGATACTACAAAGATTCTTGAAGTATTATTTTTACTGTCAGGAATTTTCAAGGCTATCAAATTTCCTTTATCCTCTATGTGATCAACCATTATCTTGCAAAGCTCATCGCGCCTGCAAGCACCGGCCAACCCAAAAATGGTGGCGACTTTTATTAGAAGGTAAATTTGATCAGGCGCTTCTTCCATAAATCTGGAAACTTCAATTTTGTCAAAAATTTTGGCCTTTTTCGGACGATATCCCACATTTTGCTTTCTTGCTTTTTAGTATCCAATTACAAAATTCTGTTCTTCTTTCCTTATCACCCGACCCTAACTCTGATACACCCGTTTGAATGTCTTTTTTGGAACCCTTTGGTTGTGAAATCGTCTTCCAAAGGATCTTACGGCGATGGTGGCATTTTAATTACTTATTAAATATTCTTCAAAATTGTATATTTTTGTCTTCCTAAAGCACATTTTTGGAACTACTTTAACACTGACAAAAGAACCACCTCTATGGAGCACTCTGTATGTATATACAACATTCAAAATGATGACCCTTAGTTTATGTTGCACTAGAGTGTTCCCAAAATGGTAATTACTCGTATAATAATTGCAATTCAAATATGGGGGCCCCAGTGCCGGACCCCGAGTGCAATTCGGTCCTGTAGGGCTTTATACTCAAGGATATCCCCCGAGCACATGATCATTTAATACCTCATAGAAATATTGAATTACATGCAGGTACTACTTTATCCCAGTACATCGTAATGGAACTTAAATTTCAGTATTACCTAATTGTTCTTGAATATAGTATCACCATTGCAATGAAGCGGGGTTTTAAATGCATTAAGAAATATAATATTTTGTAATATCGTCGAGGGGCTTTTTCTCGTTAGACATTTTACTAACAAAAAATGTAAAGTAAGACTCGTATGAACTAATAAAAGGATTGCTCAATAATAGTAAAACAAATAATAATATTATATGAAGAAAAAACATCGGAAAAAGTACCATAATACAAGGCCGCTTCTATTATAAGAGTAAAAAAACTTGATGCAGCCGCAAATTTGATACACTCAGTAACCTAATCTTGGTGCATAAAACTTAACAAAAAAAATTAGGAAGGAAATATAATGAGGTGTGCAACGGTACTACACTGCAAAAAATGCCTACATTTAAAATAAAATAAATAAAGCAAGCTTGGTGATAAGGGTTAACAGAATTGCAAAATCAATCACATTCAAAATGGTTGATGTTATCAAGGAATCTGAGTAATATTGGGCTTGAACTAAAATGGAAAACAAATTAACATAAAGTTTGTTATCTGAGAATGAGTTAGTAAATCAAAAATATAGCAGGAAACATGCGATTTACTTGATCATCTGAGGTAGTCTTCTGAGTGCAAGATGACCAGATGCAGGATCAATGTTAGACTAGACATATTTCAGGACCAATCACGAACAGGCTGAATGGAGACCTTTTTGCTTATGGTACCCATCGCCATTGAACATCATGGAGAGTCCAGGGCGGTGGCACTAGACATATCCAAGGCCTTTGATCGACTCTGCCATGAGGAGCTCCTAGCTAAACCGCTGTACCGGTTCAATTTTGTTCATGGCTGTCAAACTTTCTTAAGGATTGTTGTCGACGAATGATGATGGATACATTTCTTACTGGTGCATTTACCATCAATGCCGGAGCCCCTTAAGGCACCGTTCTGTCTCCCACCATCTTCTACTGTACATTAACTACCTTAGATGCTCAAACATTGCCTGCCAATGCAAATCCTTACGGATAAAGATTTGGAAGAAATTTTGTCTTGGGGTGTTTGGGGGAGGTAGTTCTTCTATAAAAGTTAATTATATATAATCAGATACAAAGATTGCGGAACACAGATTCCCCTTGACATCATTAATTAATTTCTTTGGCGTCAAATTGGATAATCATATATCTTGGCATAGCCACGTTGCTAAGAACTAAGAACCTCTTATACACCACAACAGCTTTGGACGTTCTATTAACCACAAATTCTAGCATTACTGGAATACTGCTCACACATTTAAAACTCTGCTTCTAAATATACTCTGAGACAGCTCAAGAAGAGCCATTCGCTTGATCGTCGACCAGGATCTGAATAAGAGTTTAGAACATCGAATTACACGACGAACCACTGACTAAAGCCCACCCGCACCTGTTACAGCTCAACAATACTTTAGAATAATTCCATTATTTGGAGAAAGTCTCCCAAGATTCAAAGGCAACGTTCATATCTTCCTTCGCACCCTCACCATCCTCAGAGCCCTATAAAATATTTACTTCTGCAGTGCTGTGCCTGAAAATCAGGATTTTTCACAGTGTAAAAACGCCTTAGTTCACCTACATTGCCTCACGGGTTTTAAATTTTATATAGCCGGTTGTAAGGGAATACCTATTTTGTGTTTAAGAACTGAGTGTGACAACAGAAGGATACTTAAGTGATTTTGTTTGCAGGTTGTTTTTACTTTACAGTGCGTGAGACTACTATCATGGCAATTGTCTTTAAAACTTGTGTGCCATTAAAGAACAAATGAAGGCTACTACCTATACCTACATATTTGGCTCTGAGTACTGTTTTCTAATGGTGTCGAGAGTGTTTTTGGTTCTAGCACCATTCGAAATCAGTTCTTGGACTAAAATCATCAGCGACCAACACCATGTATTTTAGCTATAAGCTCCGTCTTCAATTAATAAGAAGCGCAAATATTTTTAAATGTAAGTTGTACATAAACTATTATATATTTTGCAAATTATAGTTTTCGTTAGTTCACTTTTGGTCATTGGTCGGAGGTTTATTGTTTTTCTCCGTCCTCCAAATTAAATGAAAGTATTCAAATAGGGGCATTTCGGTGTAACAAAATAATTAAATTTAACTAAATACCCAATAATTTCGAGCGCCGATTAGTATGCGCTTTGCATAGAAATTATTTAACCGATGTCGTCCTGTCTTGCAAAATCACATGAACAAACAAATAATTTTGCAACTAAATCAGTGTCCGAATAGTTTATTGCAGTGGCCTAAAAACCTATATAGGTATGTATATTATGCTTAAATATAATATAAGTCAATTAATTCAGTGGAGGCATTATTTTACAGTTAAAGATTAGAATGTAGGGAAAAGGATCATTTATACAGGGTCCTGCAATAGGGCGTCAGGCATCCATAGTTTCTATACCAATTAAGTTAGGAATTTCGTTCCAACGCAGACATACACTATATATATGAGTGTATTTCGGAATAATATTTTCGCATATTCAGAATGGACCAAAAAAGCATGACGACAATTTTTTTTAACGGTATTGGTTCTTTCTAACGTTCTTTCCTATTTCCAATAATTTTATTTGCTACATAGTGTGATCTTGAATACAAGAGATGTCACGATACTTTGACTTCAAATAGTTTTATCTTATTTAATACACGGTGTCCACAACTAATTCCGAAAATGACAACTTTCAAACTAGTGTTTAGTCCACCTCTTTGCTGTATGCAATTTTTAACATCCTGTATTTCAACAATGAAGGGCTTGCGGACCCATACTTATATGAACTTTTTACCTTATAAATAACTGAGGAATCGTCCTGTGAAATATCGGACACTTATTAAATAACACCCTGTGTAATATACAGTATAGGTCTGCGTTCGAACGAAATTCCTAACTTAATTGGTATAGAAGCTATGGATGCCTGGCGCACTATTGCAGGACCCTGTATAGGAACAAGTATCACACAAATAACAAATTTTTGATAACCAGTGCCGGAATAACGTACCAGGCAACCGGTAAAATTCCATTACAGGTTCTGTCTTAATTAGTTTCCAACATTGCACGCATTATGTCTTATTATATTTCGCAACAAAAAAAGTTTCTGTGCACCAAAATATTTAAAAATATTAAACAGCTGACAGAAATTTTCTTCGAATCGTCTCAAATCCATCTCAGTATAGGTATTCTTTCAAAAATACAAATTTCCACCCGGGTCACGTAAGGTAGAGGAACTAAGTTAATAAAGCCCGCGGCCTACTATGACCCACATTTTAAAAGACCCGCCAAAACAACACGTTTGAATAAGAAAGCGGCCCTTTCATAGAAAAATATTGGTTAGAACGGCATCTTCCTGGATGCCATCAGTCGGTAAACACGAAGTGAAGTAGAATGCAGGCCATTTTTATTAAATACCCATTTTTTTTTTATTACTTCCAATTTCTTTCCTTATGCGTTATTCTATTTTTTGGGTTTTTTCACTGATCATATTGGAACTACAAACGGGAGCGGTGGCAGCTTATGTATATATGCATATATTTTATATAATTTCAGAAATGTTACAAGAAATTTTTTTGAAATAGGTATTCTGAAAAGTGTTTGCCTCTAAATCGAAATATTTAAGAAATGCAATTATGTAATGTTTCAGAAACATAAAATGAAATATTACTTTTATGGGACATTTTTTAGTTGCGGATCTAAGAAGTATATCTAGAATGTTCTTAGCAAAATTTATTGAAGTTTGTAGAGAGAATACGTTGCTCATTTTGTGCGTTTTGACCACCGTGACGCTTTTAGACTTTGTGTTATATACAGTGCAACGGCTGTTGCAATTAAAATGTCATCGGGAACCATATTATTATTATTCACTATCAAAGAAAACTAAAAAAGTTCTTATTGCTAAAGTAGTGATATTTTCACTACTATCAGAAACAAAAGAGTTCTAAGTCGTTGACAAAATCTGTGTGTGTGAATACAAAGACGAATATCAGACTTAATATTCGATTTAGCTTGTACAAGCCGAGTCGGACGACTTGCAGTGTGTGTGTGGCGCTCTTAACCGTTCTGATTGAGATTCGGATGCTCTACCTCTATCAGTTTTAAAGTATAGACTCTCAGTAAAACGAATAACGCATCATATGGCATCCAAAAAGACTGACCTGAAAGATGATATGCAAAGAGAAATCATCACAACTTTTTTCATAAATTTCTAACGATTTCGAATTACAACATTATTAAAAGCACGCCACGAGGAACAGTTCTAAACTACAGGGATCAAGAAGTTACCAAAAACAACTTGATAAGAGGCACCGTCAACATAACTTTATCTACTTTCATTTAGTAATATGAATTTTACAGTTCTGTAAATCGTTTTGTAAGGGCATATATTACAGCACTAGTGCTGTAATAGATGCCATTACAGCACTAGTGCTGTAATAGATGCCCTTACTAAACGATTTTTAATAGCAGGTGCATTTTTATTTTTAAAAATGCCTTTTGCCAAATATTTTTATTCATAGATAAAAGTAGATAAAATTTTGTACAATATTCTTGTTGTAAATTCATATAACTACACTCGATGTTTGATTAAACTCGGCTGACGCCTCGTTTAACAACTTTAACATCTCGTGTTGTAATATGAATCTTTACAACACTTATATCGTAAATAACTATTACAACAGAGAGGTCTGGGTCATGATACTGTAATGCTTGTCATGAAAATTGGATGGACGATATGAGACAGTGTCAAGAGTGTGTTACTTGGAACCGTGAAATATGTGTTGGGTTTACAGAAGATGATAAGAATTTTTATATATCAACTGTGAATTATAGTTTGCAGTTGATACCCTTTTTCTTCCACTTCCAGGTTCTTTGTTGGTGGTATTATTTTATTCCGATTGTTGCAAGATAGTATTTTAATTTTTTCCCATAATTTTCATTATTTACCTGATATTTAAACTCTGTTGAACAGATAAAATTATTTGTATCTTTGCTTGGGAAAGCAATTTTTGTTATATTCTGGCATGCAACTTTCTGTGCTTGGGAATATTATTTTGTATTGTATGCAAATTTACAACAAATAATCGCCGTAACATCTAACAAGCCCAACTTACAACTTTTTATTGATTATTTCGAAAATGAGTAACTTTCATAAATTCATTAGATACCTCCTAAAATTCAATCTAAGTATAATAAATAGTAAATAAATAATATTTAGTTAGGTAAGTGTGCCCAATTCAGCTCTGTCCCCGCTGAGCACAATGTCTAATATTCTTCTAGTCCGATACTGACTCTTAATCTGCATCTGTACCAGAAACGCAGCAGGACCTCAGTGAGTTAATCTGGAAGAGGACGTTAAATAAAACATACTATTGACCACAAGAAGAAATATATTATCTAATGACCGTCCTCGCTCGAACTAAAAACGAATTTAAAAAAAAGTCGTAATGGTGGATAGCTAACTCTGTCTTAAAATGGTCGGCAAGAATACCCTCTCAAATTGATACCGCTAAGTTAAAACCCTAACCTTCATTCTTCATTTGTTCATTTGTCATTGTGCGGCAGAAATGAGTTAAGGCCAATAAGCATACTGCCTGCTTCTTCCAAGATTCTTGAGATGGTGGTTAAAGGTCATGTGGTGTACTTTTTCTCTATGACGAACATACTTCCAAAATTTCAGTTAGGTTTTATATCCATTTATGGCTATGCTACAGCACTACTAGTAGTAGTAGTAGTGGACGGGGAGGCTTTGACGCCAAGCAAGTAGGCCAGTTTTTACCCTTTTTGCCAACCCCGTTTTAACGTCTGGGTAATGTCAGCCAGACGGGACCTACAGTTTAACGTGGGTTCCGAACCACAATATAACCGACAGATGTTATTCTCGGCACAGTAATTTACGGTCTTGTTATAATTAACGTCTCTTTGCTCACCACAAACCTCGACGAGGGGGTCCTTACACGTCCTTGTGTGCAGCTAAGAGAGTTATGTATGTCGCGGGGACCCTCGAACCATCCGGGACAGCATCAGACCCGTGCACTCAAGACTCCGCCGCCAATTCTTTGGTCAAGGTTCTTACCTCAACCATACGAATATCAGGCAGTGTCCGAGATACACCATCCGCACCACTGATCATCCTTCATTTGGCTCAAGGGTCCCCCCTTCGACAACATGCCGTTTCTAGAGTACCTACTAGACCAAAGTGCCGTTGAGAATTTGTCGGTGTGTGTTGCATGCGCAACACTACGTAGTCTGGTGACCTGGGCCCTGCAAACTGAAAAAAGTCTGCTGGGCCAGCCCGGGCTTAAACCAGGTACCTGTAGCATGAGAAGCGAGAATGCTACCACCAGGCCGTCACCTACACAGCACTACTAAGGATCACTATTGATATTTCTGTCGCTATTGATAACTCATATTGTTTGACAGTTTAGATCTAAATCTTCTGCTAGCAAAGCTACAATATCATGGAGTAGGGAAGTATGACTGGTTCAAAAGTTCTGGTTGGAGAGAGGCTGGTTCCACAGGGATCTGTTCTTGGTCCGCTTCTTTTCACGATATTCACACGACATGTACTTCAAATGTCAAACTGCAAATATCAGATGTATACTGACGGCCTTCAAATTTATTTACCATTATCTCTGACTGATCATTCTGACGTTATTAATATGATTGATCAGGATCTGTAAAACATATCGGACTAGGCGGTTGAGAATTCACTTCTTTAAAATCCTAACAAAATAAAGGATATTCTGTTTCCAAGGGCCGAAACTGATGTTTTTTCTCATCGCATAACACTTGATAATACTGCCATTGAACGGACTGATAAAGTCAAGAATCTCGGACTGTATGTTGAGACGGAACACGCTGCAGGGTGGGATCAGGATAAGCAAAAATGCAGCAAATTATGGTGCAACACCCGGTTTTTAATTCAACTAACGGGCTAAAACAAAAAGTAACCAAAGCTTGATATCGTACTTCCTTTAAACAAGAGAAATATAGATAGAACAATATTAAATTGACATAACGTACCTAAAACAAAAAGTTACACCAGGGCTTTAAAGGGTACATAATCTAGATATAAAAATAAATTTCTTACAGCAACCCCAAGGATTGTCATCAAAATGGCTTAGCACGCGTAGTTCTGTCTGTCCCGGGGTGTCTTGATATAGTATATGGGCCGTTCCTTACAAATTATAATAAGTATAGAGTGCAAAAGGTGCAGAATGTTTATACACGGTATGTGAGATGTTAATCGAGAAGAGAGCATGTAAATGTAAATGTGGTTGACATCTTCGGACATAGTATGGCACAAAGGCGATACATTCATCTGGGGTGTCAAATTCATAAAACTCTAAAATTGAGAGAACTCAAGTATTAAGCTAAACTAATAGCTCAGTGAGGAGACACACATCAGGTGAATGTTTTGTGGATAACATATCAATTCCACACAATTAGACAGAAATTTTTAAATATTATTTCAATTATTTGTCTGCCCACGTATACAATTGACTTCCTTGTGCCTTTAGGAATCTAAGTGTCTGCACATTTAAGAGCCACTTAAAGTATTTTGTGTCGGATGGATCTCTGGGTCTTTGATTGATGAGATTTTGCTAATTATATTGTGATGATGAACTTTGACGATACTATTTTTATTACCTCTTACCATACTTAGTCACAATTTTTTTAATCAATCAATAAGTGACTAATATTCTGTTTAAAGTTGTGGCAGATTTACAAATACTTGAACGGTAATAATAATTTGTTTAGCACTTTAATGTTATTTAAAGATAGATTATCGATAACAGTAGTATTATTTGTAAATGAAATTGCAGCATGTATCTCTCATTGATTGAACAGCATTGCTAATTTCGCTTAAATTTTAAATTTCTGTTTAGTATAGTACCTAGCAACCTAGTAGTAATTATCAGAAAAATGTACTAATCTCCCACTATTGGCATTCAAAGAATCCATCGATGGTTCACAATGAGACCTGAGTTCAATATTGTAGTGGAACACTCAAAGTCACGGTCTCAAATCGTATTTTATTGGTGGTAACACGTTTTAGACTAAACGGGCATCATCAGACCTACAAACCTATGAACCTAATGTAGGTACATCCGAATAAAAAGAAAGAAATATAATCTTTACCTTTTTAAATGTTTTTTCTGCATATATTAAACTTTGCTGCTACAATAATATAGTGAACTTAAGAGGCGACATACTAGCCGCAATCAGTTAAATGCATTTAAAATAGCATGGCGATTCCGTTCCTGAGATTCTGATGGCGGAGAAAATATATGTGGCAACACACAGAAGCCGAATTCACAACTTCAAAGATTTGAAAATATGCGTACCGGCACTGCCTGATTTATTTGTGATTTTATTAATTATTAGTATATCGATACGTTATGTGAGATTTTTTTCAGTTCTCGTATTATACAGGGTGCTGATAAAGTCTGGAATAATCGATTTTTCTTGAAAATGCAAAAGTTTTTCGAAAAACGCTCGGATCCGTCGATTTTATTTTATTCTTTAAAATTTTTTGACGTTCTTCAATATTATACCGGATGCGCCAAAAACGCTAGGCAAGTGTCAGCTTCACTTTTTCAAATAGAATACCCCTTTTTTTCTCCAATATTTAGATTCCTCTCTAAACTCTAGACAAGTTTCATATAACATGTTGTATGGCTAAAGTCAACAGGAATTGAAATACAGGGCCCCCAATAAAAATCAAGGTATAATTTTAAAGCTTGTTTTCCATGCAAAATTCTTGGGCTAGGAAAAAAGTTTTAACAGAAAATTGGTAATACAGTAAACAATCTAAAATATTATTTGAGTAAGTGTTGAAAATGGTGTCCATTTACGGCTCTACAATGTCCCAATCTCTCAACAAATTCTAACTGTACATTATGTACAATTTCTGGGGTAATTTGTCTTATGGTTGTTGTTATACGGGTTTTGAGAACATCAATATCTTCTGGTTTATTTTTGTAAACTCTTTCCTTAATATAGCCCCACAGAAAGAAGTCCAATGGCGTTAAGTCGGGGGACCTCGCAGGCCACTCTATATGACCCCGTCGACCTATCCAATGATGATAAAATAACTCATTCAGGTATCTACGGACTTCGGCTGAATGGTGGGCTGGTGCACCATCCTGCTGAAACCAGATAGTTGTATCATGTGATTCAGGAATGTTCCGATCGGGAAATAGGGCAATCAATGCTGGAGCGAGGCCTTCTTCAAGAAACTGCAAATATCTTTGGCCAGTCAAATTTTCCTCAAAAAAATAGGGTTCTATAACAATATCCCGAATTATTCCTGCCCATACATTAATTTTTCTCGGCCGCTGGGTATGAATTTCTCGGAACCAATGGGGATTTTCGCTGGACCAGTACCGGCAATTTTGACGATTTACCATGTCATCCAAGAAAAAAGTCGCCTCATCGGAAAAAATTATGTTACTCGGAAATAATGCATAGTTAATCAAGTAATTATCCATGCCATTTTTCCTTTTTCAGGAACTTTGCCACCGTTGAATCGTGGACATTTTCAAAATTTTGAGAAATGCTTCTTGTGCTCGAATGTGGTCTCTCTTCCAACGAAACTAGAATATCAAGTTTGACATCGTCGAAAATTTTAGGTCGTCCACATCTAGGTTTATCCCTAACGTGACCAACTTCATTATACTTCTTAACAATTTTGGAAACAGTTGCTTGATTTATGTGTTCTCTATTTGGATATTTATCATTAAAATACTTACAAACTTCTATTTGTGTTCTCTTTCGATCTCCACATCCTACTATTATTAATATTTCGATTCTCTCAGCTTCCGTTAGAAACATTTTTATGGGTAAAAGTGACAACTTTGGAGTAAATATTAAATGTTTTTACATTTACGTCACTAAGTTATTATGTAGAAACCGGTACAAAGGTAAATACCTAGACCTTAAAATTATACCTTGATTTTTATTGGGGGCCCTGTATTTCAATTCCTGTTGACTTTAGCTATACAACATGTTATATCAAACTTGTCTAGAGTTTAAAGAGGAATCTGAATATTGGAGAAAAAAAGGGGTGTTCTATTTGAAAAAGTGAAGTTGACACTTGCCTAGCGTTTTTGGCGCATCCGGTATAATATTGAAGAACGTCAAAAAATTTCAAAGAATAAAATAAAATCGACGGGTCCGAGCGTTTTTCGAAAAACTTTTGCGTTTTCAAGAAAAATCGATTATTCCAGACTTTATCAGCACCCTGTATGTGTCGTTCACATAGATATTGTTTTGTGTGAATATATAGTTACTAAACTTTATTTACTATTTATTAAAACTGCTTTTAATTGGGTAAACTATGAATATTAACGACCCTACAACTGGTTGTTCGCCTACAAAAAAAAATTCAAATAACATTAAAAGAACGAATAATAAGTAAGTTAGTTACAAACACATACCACGGAATTTGGGGGCGAAACCAGGACCTAACCAATTGGATGCTGCAGAAATATGTGGCACGTTAACGAAACTTTCCTCGCGCACTATGTTCAGGATTTTAAAAGCCTTTATCAAGAAAATGACGAAAAAGAATATAGTCGTGGAGCCCACACAAGAAGACGGTAAAAAATAATCCTGGATAAAACCACAAAATATCCCATTCCTCGCAAAATCCATGGATTTTTTTTCCTAAATGAAATATCCGCAATAAAAAAAATTATGACTGAAATTAGAAAATTAGAAAAGACGAATCTTTACCTAAATATCATTGAGGAATTTTAAACGAACTTAAAAAGAAATTAATTTTTATCTTAAATTTATATATTATAATATTAAATATTTTAAAAACCGCTGAAATAAATGTTGATATATTATATATTTTTAAAATCATCAGGGGAAAGAGACCTTTTGTCCTGGCGAAAAATATAGAGGGTGTTTCATTTAAAAAAAGAAATCTTGCAATTGTTTTTCAGCCCTGCAACGCGCGTACATTTAAAAGATTACGGTGTGAACTAAAATACGCGTATACAGGGTACAGACATATTTTTTTTTCATATTTTATTTGACCACACCTTCTAAAATAAGTGTACCTAATACATATCGTTAAAGACATTTTTGAATTCTAGCAATTTACTCGCTCTGCATAAATAACTGTTAAAGATAGAAAAGTGAAACTCTGAACCAATGATTTATTTAGGCATTCTATAAAAATATGACAATAAAATACGGGGGTTCTATTTAAAAAAAAGTTGGCCATTATAAGTATTTTTGGTTCACTCTGTATACGCGTATTTTAATTAGTACAATCTTAGTTCACGTGTCCGAGCGATTTACATCTACCAAAATGAAATAACAGAATTTATTCCATGTTATAAGTCCATCTTTAAATGATGCGAAGTAATAAATCAATCAAAAACGTCTTCCAAGTATTGTCATTAAATTAAAGTTTTGTTTTGAAATATATATGTATTGTAATATCAAATTTTTTAAGCTTAACATTATGTACAGTCGTACCATTTACCTGGAATTGTAGAAAGCAATTTTATCAAAACTAATTAGAGTCTAGGTACTTATTCCATTTCTGCTCTAATCATTTCATTCCTTTTTTTACCTAATCCTGGTTACCTGTTTGCTAATTATGTGGTTATTACGCCTTTATGGGGCCTCTTTTAGAATAATACACATATTTATATCTATACATACCTTGCATGTTTGTTTCTCAGTGAAACTAGTCAAAGTGTGAAGTGTCAGCGCTTTTTTAATTAAGTATGGAGAATTTTCAACAATTGCCTAAACGCCCTAGAGTCGGTCCATGTACAGTAAATGAAAAAAAAATCTTAACTGTTACGATTCTATTAAAAGTAAGAAGGCGGATTTGAGTGTTGACAATGCAGTGCAATTTATAGCAGATATGCTTAACGTTGGGAAAACAACAATATATAAACTTTTAAAAGAAGAAAGAAGTGTTGGCGTCAAACCTCCAAAAACTTCTCCAGAACGACCAAAACTTGAGCTGGATGACGTCATAATGTAGAGAATAAGGTGAAAAGTTCATAGTTCCTTTGTAAAAAAAGAGCTTCCCACGCTGGACAAAATTTTATCCTCAATCCGAGAAGACCAGGACTACCCATTTATGTGTCCAAATACGCTTTGGAAATTATTTAAAAAAAAATGGGTTTTTGGCGTAAAAACATCATAGGCAATCGTAATGTATGGTATGTATCGTATGGGTAGAATCAGTGCGGAAAAGTGGAAAAAGTGTATCGATCAAGTGGTAGAAGAAGAAGCCAATATGTAGCAGGTAGATATAATAATCGAAGAAATGCTTGAACCGCTTATTATAAACGCTGTCAATAAAAGTTCATCTTCCGAATCGGACTATGATTAAGCCATAACGGCAAAGTATTATGCGATTTTTGAAAATGCTTTATTTGTAAGATTCTATATTAAATCTTGTTTTTGTAATTATATTATGTAAAATAGTACCACCCATTACTTCGCGCCATTTAAAGACATACTATAGAAGTTCTCACTGTATAGTAGTAGTATAGTAGTAGTAGTAGTATTTTAGATCGTGGTCCTTTGTTGTAATTTCCAAGAAAAGCTTAATTAATCGGATGGAAGTTGATTGTTTCGTTGCCTGAGGGATAAAAAAAATATTTTTTCTCTAATTAAGCTTAGTTCAGTTTGTTCTTAAGATAGATACCATCAAATATATTAAAATCGCTATTTATTTGCTGCTTTGGAACTATGGTGTTTTTGCACTTATTGGGATAATGATATTATTCCGTCATAATATCGAATTTTTCTGAGTAATACATATAAAAGAAGATTTTTTGTCCATGTTATCAGGGATTACAAAAATCTGAACTAAAATATTAGACCGGGTTGCCATTTAAAAAATTATTCAAAAACGTCATGTCTCTAATTAAGGATGTGATGCACCCAATTTATTCCAAATTACAGACTTGTACTGTATAAACTAATAACATATTCATTAAATTGTAAACAAATATATTATTATGGAAATTTTACTTCTGTTTTGGGTATAATGAGACAAACCAGTTCTCAATGATTTTTCCATATTTTTGAAATGAGCCAACTATTGTTCAATCTATTATAGTCATATAGATATTGGTGTGCTGTTTAAAAAGTTAAAAAAATAAGTGGAACTTTTCGGTCAGTTAAATTTTTGCAAAATATTATTGTTTTTAAACGGAGAAATTGACGTAGTGGTAAGTAACACGCATTAGTTTTTCCAGTAATAATACTAAATATGCATGGAATTTAGTTTTAAATAAAAATAATAACTAAAATTTGTAATTCATTGCGGAAAGTATTAAATCATATTATTAGGGTCCAGCAGTTAAATTTTTAAATTAACTGACCCTGTCGTTACCGCCGCACATAGGTCGATTTAAAGGATTTAGGCGGCCAAAATTATTTTATGGTCTATATTGGTTCTAAACTTAATAAATAATAAAAATAACTTGTTTTTTGTAATGTACAGTCAAGTGTATTATATTAAATAAAAAATTACCCTCAAATAATATGCAGTTTACAACTTGTTGAGTATTACTAGACACTAAAATTTAAAAAAATATGTACATACAATATTAGGTATTATCTATAATATTGTAGTAACCAGCTCTTGGTGAAGGATATTTCGAAGAAAGAAATATTTATTTAATCATCATTAAAATACATATTATCTTCTCGCTTTCCGAAGAATATTTATTGGTTTCTTTACTTGCTTCAGCAGGCATTAACAGTTCAATAGCTTTAGGTAAAAATGACTTAATTTTCGATTTTTTTATGCGCCTCATACTGCTTATAAGTGGATCTGAACTCAAAAGCAATCTATTATAAATATCCAGGTTGCATTGTTCCCTTGAAAACTTTCGTGCAAAGTTTTGGCGGTACGATCGAAAATGCTTGTTTCGGGCTTCTGCAGCCTCTTCTGATAACTGCCCTATAAATAATAAAGCATTTTTAATAATGGTTGCACCATGAATTATAATTATAATTATAAATATTAATGTAATTTCACTTGTGCAGCGTGAACTATTAATTCTTCATCTACAGTGGAGCGAACTTCTTCGGTCTTTCTCCTCTTACTTCTCTCGCTTGATTCCCCAAATGACTTGCATGGTCGCCCTTGTCGATTGTGCATTACTATGGGAATCTCGAAGGTTCCATCTAACCAAGAATCATTGTTTTTTAAGAATACCTCCTCATTTTTATGGGCTTTTGACTATCTTTGTTTCATATTGGCTTTAAAATATGAAAATTTATGCTTTAGCCTTTTCTTGTTTTCTTCTGTATCTCCATAAGACGACAACAGATGATTTTCTAAATAATTCAATTTTTCATTTAAAGTTGTCAAATTTTGCAGTTGCATCTGCTCAAACAGATATCTACGGGTCACTACTCTTACGCCCGAAGTGCTCGATGAACCTATAACTAACAAAAAACGATTTCACTATACTAAAAACAAAAGTTGCCTTTTTGAAACTTTGAACCAAAAAGCTTCCAAGTCCTCTATTCTGGTAATATGCGGGATTCTGCGGATAACTTTTTTAACGTTAATAAGGTAGGGGTGTAAAGTACCGAATCCAAAAGAAATTATTACAGGGACGAACAGGGAAATATTACAAAATAGCTTTTAAAAACTAAAATCTCTATAAAATACCTCTACGAAATACGTTGTTTTTGAAAGCATCAAACTTTATCAGAAAAATTATAAATAACTTTAAAATATATTGTACTCTATTGATTCTTACCTGAGTTACTGGAATCCATCACATTTATTTTGATAACTAACGTAGAAAAAAATATATTCACGTTGAAAGAGTTGCTTACACTGAGAGCGACAAGAACAGACGCGTACACCATAAGCGACGATTGAATCCCTACTAAGTAAGTGGCAGTTCCGGCGCCACTATAAGGGGTGGGAGGGGTTGGATATTGTTCCTGGAACTGTCTTATTTCTCAAGAAATAGTTTGTTTTATCTATAGATATATTTTCGGAAACCGACTTTTGGCCGCCTAAATCCTTCAAATCGACCTATGTGCGCCGTTGTCACTAAACATAATTAAGCAAATAGCTATAAACAACACATATACTTCCCATAAAATAGATACAATTTTAAACAAAAAACGTTACAAAAAGTCACTAATTTGCCTTTTCCCTTCACCAAAGAAAATTCAAACGACTTTAAAGTAATTACTTATATCGGCCAAGCAAGTAAAAGCATCGCTACATTTCTTAGAAAACTTACCACCTTCCTCTCATAGTTGATCGTTGAAATTTTTGAAGAAAAGTCTATACTTTTTAGTACTAACGTTTATATTTATTTGTGACAAACAGAAAGTACACAAAAAATATTAAAATAATACGAAACAACAGTAACAAAACAAAAACAGTATGAAAGTTGCAAAACACTAATTCAAAATATTAAAAAAAGATAAAGAAATAAAATAGCAATTGTTTTGAAACAGATAATATTATATGATTATGATACATGATGGAGAGGTCTTACCAAAATTGGACTTTTCTAGCTTTACTTTTTCAAGATTTTAAATTTCAAGTTGCTTTAAAAAGTCAGACTCTATAGAAATGATAGCAAGATTTTCTAAGCGCTCTTGGCCCATTATAGATTGTAAATAATTTTTAATCAACTTTAATTTAGAGAATGACCTCTCGGCTGTAGCCACAGAAACTGGAATTGTTAATAATATGTTAACATGCGCAATGCAATTGTAATGTTTGGAAATGAGTAGGTTAGGTTATTTATTGCAATGTAATTAAGTGTTTTTACTAGAGACATCGCGTTTTGGTCGCCATTGTGCAGAAATTGTAATTCGAGTAAAAGTTCTGGTCCGTCTCTATCTTTCTCGTTTCGATCTTTGTCAGTTAAGGTTTCTTCCAGTTTTTTACAAAAATTAAGTTTTGGTCAGAATATTTGTCAAAATTCTCAACATTCCAAAAGCTAGTTCTTTGGCATCTACTAATATGTCAGTGAAGCCTTTGTCAGATCGATATTGTTTTACAAATTTATTAAGGTTATCTAAACTTTCGCAAGCCTGAGAAATATTATATGTTTTGGATTGCTGAATCTTGGTAACAACATCCATTTTACTTAGAATTTTGTACCACAAGACTGCCATACACTTGATTCGGAAATGCAAAATTTATTAAAAAATTAAAGTAAACATTGGCGCAGTGTCATTGAAACAATAATTTATACTATTTAATTTTTGGCTGAACAAAACTTGACTTTTCGTGGTCCTAGTAACAAATTATTTGAAAGAAATAATGGAAATTTTCTAAATTATATAGAAATGATAGCAAAATTTGATCCAGTCATGTCTGCACATATTAATAGATCTCAAAAAAATATTCCACTGTACCTTGGAGATAAAATTCATAACGAAACCATTAAATTAATAGGTGACAATATAATAAATAATATTTTAAACGAAGTTAAAGAAGCAAAGTATTTTTCTATATCACTTGATTGTACTCCTGATATGAGCCGCCAGGAGCAGATTTCTGTTTGCTTAGGATACGTTAATTTAAAAAACAATAAATTTAGTGTCAAAGAACGTTTTTTAATATTTCGTCCTAGAAGTGATACAACAGGTGAGGGTTTAACCAACTTTTTACTAAAAACTTTGGAGAATTATGGTTTAGACATTTATAATATGCGTGGCCAAGGTTATGATAATGGTTCAAATATGAAGGGTAAACATTAAAGTATACAAAAGAGAATTTTAGACATTAATCCACGAGCAATGTTTGTACCTTGTTGTAACCACAGTTTGAACCTTGTCATAAACGATGCTGTAAAATCCAAAATTTCTAGTATACATTTTTTTTTAACTGTTCAAGAATTATATAATTTTCTTTCTGCCTCAATCAATCGGTGGTCTGTTTTGAAAAGTAACATTTCCAGTCTGACAATAAAGCCTTTGTCAGATACTAGATGGTCTAGCCGAATTGTTGCAATAACCCCTCTAAGATTTCAGTGGGGCGAAATTTACGATGCTCTTTATGAAATTTTAACCGGGAATAATTTTGACAATACTACGAAACATCTAGCTTCCCCCCTAGGTAAAAAAATTAAAAAATTTTGAGTTTACAAATTAGATTTCCTTTTTCGTAGATTTTCAAATGTTCGCTTAAATGATGCCAATCATTGAAACCGTCTTGGTTACTTAATATAGTGTTTTTAAAAGTCAATGGATTGTTGGGGTTGGGGTCGTTGAATATTTTACAGCAGAAGCAGAAAACTGCATTTTTTAAAATAGAATATAGCAACCAATGTCGCTGAACCTTTTCACCATTTAACAAAATTCGAGTAAAATATATATCGGAAAACTTACGTCTACTTTGGTCTTTAGGATACATACTTTTAGTTTGATATTGCATTGGATCTTTTTCGACAAGTTCTTGCACCTAGATTGGAGACAATACACTTGGCCAAAGACCTGGATCGTTAGAAAGGGGCGCTTCTTCGGATAATTCGTCTTGCTTACTCGAATCTAATTCTTTTGGATCTTTATCCTCATTAGCTTGCTTTTCTAATTTTAATAGAAATTTTGATTTTGTTGAATGTAGAAAATCACTGTTATCAGAAGTAGTGTTTTGTGTGGTTTTTCGAAAAAAATACTAATTTTGAAATTGGTTTTCTTCAAGTCTTCCTCCCGTTTTCGCTTGTTAAGCAAGTTTTGGTAACCCGACGATTTTTTCTTTTCTCTCTAGCCATCTAAATAAAATAAATAAAAAATATTAAACACTAAGCCTTATTTGTTTCATAAACAAAAGTTATTAAAAAGAAAAACAATTATTTGCATCCCTGTTAATTAATTTACTTAATCACTTACTTACCTTATTTGTAATTATTTTTCACAATTGCGGTAGATACGTAATAGCAATTAAGGCACTCTATACGTCTTATGCGATTATCAAGACAAAAATGAAAAATTAACCTCCTACATCGATTACGAACACGCAAAATTTTGCAAGCTTAAAGCTGGATTTATAAACTTGACGTTCCGTTTGCGTCATGCGTCTGCGTCTGCCGTCTCAAATTAAAAGCACAATATTCCATAAGGTCATTTATAGATGCCGCCGGTCTCGCCGTCTGCGTCGCGCCTGCCGTTCCGTGCCGCCAGACATAAACCAATTTTATCTTTTCCGTCGCGGAGTCGTAGAAACGCTCGTAGCAGGTTTCAAGAGCCAATCAAAATCGTGTTTGTCTGTCACGTGATATTTAGTAAATAATATTATTCTAATTGGCGCCATTTTGAACCATTCTTGTGTTGTTCGTTAAGTCCATTTTCAAAATACCAAAAACACCAAAGACATTCGAAATACACTGACATTTTAATAACAGAAAAAAAAACAGGTTATGTTATTGTTTTCTGACCAGAACGTCAGAGCCAACGTCAAGTTTATAAATGGTCAAATTTTGTATCTACGGAGGACGACGCAAACGTCAGACACGTTGCCGACGCAAACGGCACGACGTCAAGTTTATAAATCCAGCTTAAAGCTGGATTTATAAACTTGACGTTCCGTTTGCGTCATGCGTCTGCGTCTGCCGTCTCAAATTAAAAGCACAATATTCCATAAGGTCATTTATAGATGCCGCCGGTCTCGCCGTCTGCGTCGCGCCTGCCGTTCCGTGCCGCCAGACATAAACCAATTTTATCTTTTCCGTCGCGGAGTCGTAGAAACGCTCGTAGCAGGTTTCAAGAGCCAATCAAAATCGTGTTTGTCTGTCACGTGATATTTAGTAAATAATATTATTCTAATTGACGCCATTTTGAACCATTCTTGTGTTGTTCGTTAAGTCCATTTTCAAAATACCAAAAACACCAAAGACATTCGAAATACACTGACATTTTAATAACAGAAAAAAAACAGGTTATGTTATTGTTTTCTGACCAGAACGTCAGAGCCAACGTCAAGTTTATAAATGGTCAAATTTTGTATCTACGGAGGACGACGCAAACGTCAGACACGTTTCCGACGCAAACGGCACGACGTCAAGTTTATAAATCCAGCTTAAACCAGCGCGTCAAACGCACGCGGTGTTTCGCGCCCCCACAGAAAGAGTAGTAAAATTTCACCACTGGCACTGGTTGCCGACCGGCGGTCGGTGTTGGTGAAAAATGCATTTTCACCACCGGAATTTATAGATAATTTTTTAAGTTTTACGTTAATTTATGTTGAAGGCCTGGCTACTTTAAGGCCTGCGCCGCACGACCTTGCCCATATAGACGGCGCGTCCCTGCAGGCACTTTAATATAAAATACCAAAACCACAGCAGATAAAGACGATAAATCGGGAATTTATCAATTAACATGCAATGATTGCCCTAAAACATATACAGGGTGTTACTTAATAATAGACGGGCCGTAATTCCAAGGCCGCATTCCTGAACCAAATTCAAGTCGAAAAGTTCATAATAAACATGTGTAATGTAATAAAAGGTATGGTTTTCAAGATTCGACACCTCATAGGCCAGGTGGCGTAACCCACAAAATGTAAATTTTACAGGAGAGTAAAAAAACTTAATAAAATTTCAACTACTAACTTCTTGCCGGTGAAATAATATTTTTTATTATGACCTTGCCTTTCAGAATTATTTATTTTGACATACGTTTATATGAAATAACGTTTAACAACTAAAAAATAACAATATTTTTGAAAATTGAGGGTTACGCCATTTGCCATGTCCCACAAACTATGTTCATAGCTGCCGTATAGTGTCACCTTGAAGGTTACTTCTATTGGCTGGATTGAACAAACCTTAGGTAAAAAGGAATAATAAATTATATTGATTTCTTAAACTTTTATTAATAATGATTTATGCTCTACAAAAACCTGACAAAAAGTACTCCTTTAAAAAAATGGAAATAATCCAAATCTCCATTCAAATAATAATTCAAGTAATTTTACTACTGAAATGAAAAAGAAGCTGCGTAATGGGTTTAGTCTTTTTTTTGTAAAATTACTTGAAGTTGTTTTAGAGATAACTCGTCTTCTTCAAGCTCATCTTCCTCATCAGTTTCCGGCAGGACAACTGGAACATCAACGCTGGGTTTTAAATTGAAATATTCGGTGCGGTACATTTCGGGAATAATTTTTTTCTTAACAAGATTTTGTAAGTCGGCAAATTTTTTTTCGGAGATAGCACGTTTGCTTTTGTATACCTGAATGGGCCTTATTTCTTTTTTCGTATGTCTAAATTGCGCCTTTCTAGATAACGTAAGTGAATCATACTCATCATTATCTTCATAAGAATAATACAGTTTTAAAACATCAGAATCCTTATAAAATATGACTCTACGAATACTTTTAAATCTTAAGAGTTTTCCAGAGTCAGTTTTCTTAAGGGTGTCTGGAAAAATAGTTTTTTGCAACGCTTTAAAGTCTTTAAAGCTATTAAAAGAAAGTTTAATTACCTCGTAGGGTTTACTGTTCCGTGCATTCCTAATTATAGTTGGCCATTCGGAAGGAGCCCAAATCGTTTTCCTCTTTATTGCAGTCTCAATTGATGCATGAACGGAATCGACGGGCATATAGGTATGACCTGGTAGCAAGAAAGTAATTGAAATATGTTTAAGGTTTACTGAAACAGATCTAACGAACCAGGCAAGACAACTTAAAACTTGCTTAGTTTTATTTTGTCCCGGGCATGAATTACAAAATAGGCTTAATTCGATTACGTTACCGCGCTCGTCAACTGTTTTAAGATAATTAATTAAGAGTGAACAGATTTAATTTGCTCCTCGCATGCCATCTTCTTCACCCCATAGGAAACAGTAAACATTTTTGGTCCCAGATGCATAGAAGGTCTCATTATAAAAAGAATATTTGCGAGAATAATACAGAAGCATACTATTTCCGTATGGAGTATTAAGAACTTTTTGTAAGTCGAAACTTGTACAAACAAAATTTGGATCGCGCTTGGCCCGCTTTTGATTTTTATTATGAAGTTCATAAGAATTTTTTTTTTCTATAAGATGCAAATTTAGGTCAGCATTACTGTCTTCTTTTCCTATATAAGACTCACAAAATGTGCACTTGTCCTTTTTAGGTAAATAAAATCCAATGGTATATTTATTTTTGAAAAACAGACGAAAAAATTTTTCCTTTACGAAATTTTGATGATTCGTTGAGCAGTGATTTTTGTAGATTTTATACAAATTAGCGACATTTTTAAATTCCTGGGGTAAATATCGTTTTGTCGTTTTTCCTCGACAATAATGTGAAGGAACAGCGGGTAGATTAAATAAAAAGTCCTTTAGGCTATCAACAATAAATCTCGGAGTCTTATTTTTCGGTTCAAGTTTTCCCCGGCTTTCTGGTTTTGGAGTGTTCACTTCTGTTCTATTGTCATCTAGATACGTTAATCGCTTTTGAGAAATACAAAGTGTGGCTAATAAAAATTGTTGACAAACCTGCCTCAGTTCACCGTTTTGGGGCAGATAATAAACTTTTGGTTCGTCGACTTCCTTCACCTGACGTCCCATAGCGACGTTTTATAGCAACTTTTTTTATGCACGACAATAAAAAATGTTTTTGTTGTTGCTCATCTGAGAAATTATAAAAGTTTGGAAACAATATTTTCCTTTGCTCTTCTGTGAAAATTGTAGCACATTTATTCTGACACTTCTTATCTGTGCAAGGACTTGTTTTCATTTTTTTCTCTTCCACGACTTTTTTATTTCGCTGCGTATACTGTTTTCCGAAAACGCGCAATTGTCTTTGAGTGGATCTAAAACTGCCTACTGGCCTCGTTTTTAGAACAGCCTCACCAACCATTTCCTCTTCATTCTGATTGGATGTTTTACTGGAATTATTTAACAACTCTCTTGGTTCTTGAACTTGACAATTATTATTTTCTGTCTCACTTCTAATTTCTAACTTCCTTTTGCAAGGTGTTTGGTCGAGGTGAGGGTTTATTGCGCTGGCAGCGTTTTGTGGAAATACAGAAGAGTTATCAACTGTCAGTGGGCAATCCAATAAGGCTACAGTTGTACTCGCGCTGCTTGTGGATGAATGAATAACTAAAATATTCTAATTGTTATAATTAAGAAGCCAAAAAAGAGTTAGATTTCTTAACAAAATCTCTATAGTCATCTATATCTCCTTCAGAGCATCTAATAGGTGTTAAATGTTGATCAACTTCAACTATGACAATACATCTTGTATAATATCTGCTAATTCCTGATCAGGTGTAAGACAATACAATACTGGTTCCACAGTGGTTAATGGATGAAATATTTTTTCCTTTTTTATTTCTTCAAAATTTCGACAATGTTAACTTTATTAACATGGTATATTTGAAAGGGCCACATTATAACGTTAATTATAACGTTATTGGCAGGAAAACATTAGCATTAAAAAAGCAATATCTAGAATTTAAAATAACATAACCTATACCTACAACAAATTTCTATTTCAAATCATTTTATTCTAAAATATCCAACCATTTTATGCCAAAAACTATGATTTTTGACTTACCTTAGTTCTAACAGACCTAATTATCACTATTTTCTGCCTTGACCTGCTTATAAAACATAACTAAAACACGTTGAAAGCACTTTTCATGTAGGTTACACCACTTGACATGACATATTTCGGTAGGCTCTAGAGTGGCAGTTTAAAACTAGGGTGGCTTACGCCATTTACCTTTTCCTCATATGCTTAACGATGATAATAAAGTTGCTTACTGCTGATGGTTACATCAGTTGGCTGTTCCGAAAAATGGTTACTTCTATTGTCTGTTTTTTACATTATTCTGGTTTTGAAGAATTTAATTTAGATTGCGGGATACACCCTTTGGTCTACTGATGTATTTTCACACCTCGCGTCAAAAATGAGGGTAAAACTTATTTTCGTATTTTGAGGGTTACGCCATTTGGCCTACGAGGTGTCGAATAATATTAATATCTCAAAGATCCTTTCGCCGATTCTGAAGAAATTTGGCAGTGTTGTTCGTTGCGATAAAAGGCTAAGTCAGTACCAACCAGATAAAAATTATGAGTTCCAGTGGTGTCCCGGGGGCAGTCTCACGAATAATATTAATCAAAAAAATGTACGCAACTGAATTGTTTAAATTTTATTTATGTTGTTTTTGGGTTAAGCAGCTAAAAATACAACTTTTTGTCTCTTTGTCGACATTCAATGAAGTGACTTTCTTTTTCTCGGAAACGAAGTAAGATATGAAAAAATATCAAGAGACAAAAAGCTGTATTTTTAGCTGCCTAACCCGAAAACAATATAAAATTTTTAAACAACTCAGTGGCGTACATTTTTTTCGTGAGCATTATTCGTGAGACTGCCTTCCGGGACGCCAGTGGAACTTATAATTATTTATCATCTAGTAAGTGCAATCTTATCATCTTATAACAACGAACAAGACTGTCAAATTTGACCAAAATCGACAAAAGGATTTTTGAGATATTAATAATAAACCGATTATTTTTTTAAACTTTGAAACCTTGTATCTTGAAAACCAGACTTTTTAGGACACGTATTTATATTATGAACTTCTCTACTTGAATTTGGTTCAGAAATAATAAGCTTTTTCGAACCAATTATGCTACGCCATCTCAGGGTCGTTTATAAAATTTGGAGATATAATTAAAGCGTATGCGGTGGCATAGAATACCTCGGCAAGCTCTCACTAATATGTATTTTTAATTTAGCATTGGGGTAGTAATAACTGAGGGTTTAAATAAGGTGAACCAAAGCCCAAAGCTAGTAAAATTTTAGGCGCCACTGGATTGTTAAATAATTTTCTTCAATAAGATTTTGTTTCCCCTGTTGATGGTTACCTAACCCTGATATCCCTTCAGTTACTACGTGAACCAACCCAGAAGAAACATATTTCCCCAAAGCACTAATTAAAAGGAAACAATGACGTCATATTAATCAATTTAATCTCAGAATTAAGCAATAAGCAAGATTATAATAGGCATACTATTATCCATTTATGAATTAACTTTATAGGTTTTGAAATTTTATAATTGACTAAATAATTCTAACAAATGAGGGGGGGGGGACGTTACCACCAATATGGGTCCATATTTTACACCAATCCCTATTTTACATGCAACCAAGTGCTAGATCGTAACCTTAGGTACATTATTTAAATTAAGATTAATTATTATTATATTATATGATTATTCTTTTTGAATCATTACTGAAATTTATTCATAAGGGTTGCTTAGGTCTGCGCTATAAAGTTATTTGTAAATAGCATTAAATTGGTTTGGCCAATGGGGTAAAATCTAAAGACATTACAACATAGATCTTATCTTAAAGTCACAGCTGATTAACATCACTGGGGTAGCCACGATCCTATGGGGAGCTGCCAAGTACTGCGACATGCTGTTCAGCACCCTCCAGGCCTGGTTTAATCCTGGATTCTCCGGAGCGGAAGTTACTCAGGGTTAAGGGAGACCAAGGGAGCAAAAAAATAAGATAGTGGGAAGGAAAAAAGAAAAACCCTAAAATAATGAGTACTAATTAGAACTAAGTTAATTAATTACGGCCTATCATTAGGTATCACCCTGTATTGGTCAATCTAGAAGAAGTTTTATTAAAAAAGTAATGAAATATTTTTCAAGCTATAATAAGGAAAAAAGTAACTCCAATTTTTCCAATCACTTATTAGATGCAATCATAAAATAAACTTAAAAATACCGACCGCTTATTAAATTGTCAAACAGACTTGAGTAAATCTCCTTTGTTAAATCTATTTTAGTATACCTACCCTAATTATATAGATAATTGCTAGGAAAACCAGAATTTATACACCTTTACTTTTATATTTTTATACAATTCATTCTTGATAAAGCTACAATGATAGCGAAACTACTTAGTCGAATTTTATAAATAATTCTTTAAAGTTTCAAATATAGAGGAATTAAAGTAAAAAGTGTGTTTACTTTCTCATATACCTCATAAAATTTTTAAAGTTTCTTAAAATTGGCTATATGCGTTCCATTTTTACCTTCCTTGCAATGTACTGGCCATTGACGTCACTGGAGTC